>CM035420.1:63662439-63732439 GCA_020310875.1 Ceratopteris richardii | reverse complement strand
GAAAGATTATATATTAATGGAAGACCTTACACACATGGAAATATAGCAGGTTCAATAAATAGTAGTCGAGGGTTACATAATAGTTCAAGGACTAATTGCACATTTGAGGAGCGTGAAAATAGTCATGAATCACCATACATGATTAGAGATGTATCAAGATACATAGTTGTCAATGCTATTACTACATTACATGCTGGTGATGAACTATTAGTGAATTATGGATGGCGTAGACCTCCAAGAGCACCTTTTAGCTAGAGAGAATAAAAATTTTCTATCCATATTTAATAAGTTATATACTTAATTTTTTATTTAAAGTTTACTTTTTATTCATTTATGGAATACTAATGAATTTTATTTATATGTGTAGATTCCAACGTATGATGTTGATGATATTCCTCCACAGCATTCACAATTACCAATAAGACCTCATTTATCAGAAGCTTCCATGAGGAGGCTACGCAAAACTAATCTTGTGCAATATGCAAAGTTGAAAGATCTATATTCAAAAGATGATAAAGTACAAGATTTGTGTGACAATGATGAAGATGATGGCATGGCAGATTTTATCGAGGATTGGTATCAAAATGACAGTGAGAGCATTGATATTTCTAAAAATGAGAAATATCTTTGAGAGGAATGTCTAAAGCATGTATATGAAGGAAGTTGTTTGACACGACTAAGTGTGAGCTTACTTATTCTCAACCTTCAGAATCCTTTTGGATGGAGTAATGTATCTGTTTCGACACTATTAAGGTATAATTTTCAATTTTCTATCTATTTATATATATATGCAAAATATATATATATATATATATATATATATATATAATTACATGCACGTTTTTATTCTTACTTTAGATAAGGTAAGAACAAGAACTTGAATTCAATGGACACTTTTTGTTCGTGCATCTTTTAAAACTATTAATGCATCTTTCAAAATATTCGCGAAAAATTTGATTGTTTGGATGGCAGGATACGATTGTTTGTTTTTGAGGATATGAAGTACGTACCTTCATTGAATAATTTGTCGATTCTATCATGTCTTCAGTTTGAAAGTGTGAGAAACCGATTTATAATTGCTATTCAAAGAATTTGGCATTGTTTATAGGCCATACAATGGTACGTGACCTAGATGAATCGCATGCACAGAGGCTACTCAAGATAGAGCAATCTGATTATAATGGACTAGTGCCAACAGGATTCCTAGGGTATGCAGTAAACCTCTTGCATGCCAATGATGAGCATCTGAACTTTAGGATACAAAGTGGAAATCATGGTGGCTTGAGAGGATCACTTTTATACAACTTGTTCAAAAAACTTGATTGTCATAAACCTAAAGTTCTTTGAACAAGCTGTATAAAAGTGATCCTCTCAAGCCACCATGATTTTCACTTTGTATCCTAAAGTTCATATGCTCATCATTGACATGCAAGAGGTTTAGTGCATACCCCAGGAATCCTGCTGGTACTAGTCCCTTATAATGAGGTTGCTCTATCTTGAGTAACCTTTGTGCATGCGATTCATCCAAGTCACCATCGTATGGCCTATAAACAGTGCCAAATTCTTTGAATAGCAATTATAAACCCGCTTCTCACACTTTCAAACAGAACCCATGATAGAATCGATAAATCATTCAATGAAGGTACCTACTTCATATCCTCCAAAACAAACAATCATATCCTGCCATCCAAAACAATCAAATTTTGCGCGAATATTTTGAACGATGCACATAAGCATACACATATATAAAACTATATGCATATATATATATATATATATATATATATATATATATATATATATATATATATATATATATATATATATATATATATATATATATATATATATATATATATATATATTTATTTATTTATTTATTTATTTATTTATTTATTTATTTATTTACTTTTTTTAATATATTTTTTTTGATAAACTTACAGGTTATTATCTGAAAAGTTTTTACCAAGTCAGAATATTCTTCCTACCTCACATGATGAAATGAAGAAGATAATCAACAATCTTGGTATAGATTATCAATGTATACATGCATGTCCTAATGATTGTATTTTATATAGAGGTGAATATGTAGACTCTTTGACATGTCCCAAATGTCAATCTCCTTGATATAAGGGCGAAGAAGGTAAAATCCCAAAAAAGGTATTGAGACATTTTCCATTGGCTCCATGGATTAGACATATGTTTCAAAGCCCCAAATTATCAAGGCTTTTGACTTGGGGACATGATCACAAAAGTACTGATGGAATAATCAGAATTCCTCATGATAGTGTTGCTTTTCAGCATATTGATTCTACATGGCCTGAATTTGCATAAACTCCATAGAATCTAAAGTTAGGAGTTGCATTAGATGGGGTTAATCCATTCTCCATGAAATCTAGTAAATGGTCAACATGGCCAGTGGTAGTCATAAACTACAATCTTCCGCCAGATCTTAGCATTAAAAAGGAACATTTAATGCTTTCACTTTTAATCCCAGGCAAAAGATAAGTTAAAGATATGAATATATATCTTGCTCCTCTCATTGAAGATCTTCAAGAGTTATGGAGAGGTATCAATGTGATTGATGTATCGAAAAGAATCAATGAAAGACATATTACGGTTCGTGGCATTGTGGCTTGGACTATTCACCATTTTCGAGGATATGGTGTTTGTTCAGGTATTGATGTAATTTTTCTATTCAATATGCATGTAAATAAATAGGATTTAATCTAATTATATTTTTATCATTTTCCATGATGCAAGAATATCTACTAAGGGTTATAAAGCTTGTCCATATTGTGGTGATTGGTTGAGATTAATCTATAGTAAGAATCTCAACAAAAATATTCATCTTCGACATCCACGATTCTTGCCTGATGATCATCCATTAAGATCTAAAAGAGAAGCGATACATTTTTATGGAAAGCTTGAAACAGGTCAGTGTCCAAAACCTATGACGCCTATGGATTGGTATAAAAAATGGACAGATGGACCTTTGATAGATCCTGAGGTAGAAATCTTCAGTGATGATTCAGATAATGAGTATGTGAACAGAGGTAAAGGAAAATTGGCACTCGCAGAGAACATATCAATATGGTATTCTTTGGAGTATTGGAAAGAGTTAAAAGTATGTCATCTTCTTGATCCTATGCATATATTAAAAAATATTGGTTATTCACTATGGCATCATCTTCTTGGACTAAAAGATACCACAACATCAAGGAATGATTTGAAAGATCAAAAATCCAAACCAAAGTTATGGCCAATTTTTTATAGACATCGACAAGAAATGACTTATGCACCTGCTCCTTGGGTACTTACAACAAAAGAGATACAAACTATCAACAATAGATTCAATTGATTAAGACTCCTATAGGATATGGAGCATCTTTTCAAAACATTTTTACTATGGATGATAAGAGCTTATCTGGGTTAAAGACCCATGAGTGGCATAACATTTTGAAACATATTTTACCTTTGGTTATCGATGGATGTACAACAAAAGGAGTACGAGATGTGATATATCGTCTTGGATCACTTATAGGGTAATTATG
Organism: Ceratopteris richardii; assembly: GCA_020310875.1. Lineage (NCBI taxonomy): Eukaryota > Viridiplantae > Streptophyta > Polypodiopsida > Polypodiales > Pteridaceae > Ceratopteris > Ceratopteris richardii. The sequence continues at coordinate 63,728,885 of CM035420.1, read as the reverse complement.
ATACTTTTATATTTAATATGTATGAATATTGGATATCTTTTATTTTTTAAATAACTTCTTTATAATTGTTTTTATGATATGTATAGGTGGATTACATCCAAAGAGATTGACAAAAACTCAATCCCACAAGAAAAACGTGAATGCAAACAGCTACTATGTTTGATGGAGAAAGAACTTCGTACTTCATTTTTTGATATTCAGGTTCATTTATTAGTCCATCTTGTAGATGAAATAGAGATTGCAGGTGTTGTCAACACTCGATGGATGTTTTGGTCGATCGATTTATGGGAGTAATAAAAGGTTATGTGCGACAAAGAGCGAAACTAGAAGGATCCATGGCAAAGGGTTGGATGTTTGAAGAGTGCATGTATTACGTTAGTGAGTACCTTGAAAGAGTTCATGAAGAAGCTCCATGTGCATGGACCAACGCGTCTTCTTCAAAAATAACAGATGAGGTATTATCAGGTAAGGGGGTTGCATTCTTATTTACATTTCAAGAAAAAAATGATGTTTCTACTTTTGAGCATATAATATCGAATGCATGCAAGCATTCCTTAGTGAGTACGAGGAACTTCAAAATCTCCGAAGTAAAAGGCGAAAAAACAACGTAATCTCGATAATAATGAGATTACAAATATATCTTCTTTCACGGATTGGCTATATAGTCGTTTGCAATGCGACAACGCAAATAATGAAGAAATTTCAGATGAGCAAAGAGAGTTAATGATAGGTTGTGAACGAAAGGTAATTTTATTAAAATAATATTTTATTTTTTTCATATATGTATGTAAGTTTCTATTTACTAATTGAATTTATTTTGCAGGCTCGAGTGTTCACTAATATGTGGGCTTTTGGCCAGCATATTAGAATCAAAGCCATTGATTCTTTATGTAAAACAGAGGATTCTAGTACTGTTGCTTCTTTCAAGCAACTATCACGTGCTATCTCAAAAGACACGAACCTTATAGATAGGGAACTTGGTTACGTAGGAACTATTGTTGGTATCTACAAAATTTCATTTCGTACATTCAAACAGGTAGAAAAAAGTTTATATTTTTTTTATAGATTTAGCTATTTTTCTAAGCACCTAATAATGGGTTTTTGTTGTTATATATTTTGATAGGTCATTTTGAAGGTTGACTGGTTTCGAGCGGAGTATAAAGGTAGTAATTCCACATTAAGAAAGGAATTATCTAGGTTTTGGGCAATTTATTCTTCCAAGGTAATGCGATCTACTATAGAACCGTATATTCTTCCTAGGCATATTGAACAAGCATTTTTTTATAAAAACCCAGATGCTCATCCTTGGTGGCAAGTCATTCATGTGCAACCTAGAGGTATGTCATTGTTTGAATAGTTTATTATTAGAGAGATCGAAAAAAGTCCTCTTGATGATTTAGCATCAGATACTGATACATCAACATTTGAAATAGAAATTAGAATCATTATACATGATAATAATACTAATCTTTTTTATGAAGAGGATAATTCTCTACATGCTGATTCTACTGATGAGGAAGAGGAATTACCAGAAATAGATATTAATCCATCAATAGATGATGTGATTCATGAGAATATAGATTTAACAATAGAAGAAATAAATGAAATCAATAAGGATAATGAAGATGAGAGTATATTGATGTCTTACCAAAATGATGGCAATAATGAAAACATATGAGCAGATTAGATAGTAAATTTTACTCTAGTTATCTATCAATAACTTGAAGCTTCTGAATGGATATGAGATAATAGATTTTTTTTATTAACTTGAATAACTACGAATCCTACTAGAGAGATGAAATCATGTTCTTCTAAGTTAGAACATGAAGCTCGGGGGTATGCCTAATTATATATAGCTTTATCTTCGAGGAGCAAATTTTTATCATGTGTGTGTATTCATGTGTATTATATGTATACATATGTTAGTATGCATATATATGTATTTCATGTATATGTATGTGTTTGCATGTGTGTGATATATGTATACATGTGTCATATATGCATATGTGTATATATGCATATGCATTTATGTAAAATATTCATGTACTCATGTAATATATGCAAGTGTTTATAATTGTGTACATGTATATATGTATATGTGTCTATGTGTAAATATTTACATGTAAATATGTATGCATTTATATATATGTTTATGTGTGCATGTAGGCATGTATATGTGATGTGTACATGTATATATGTATATATGTCTATGTGTAAATGTGTACATGTAAATATGTTAGTATGTATATATATATTTATGTGTGCATTTAGGCATGTATGTGTGATGCATAATATATCTACTCCATTTTATATTTATGTATCCTATCTACATGATGTGTATATATCTTTATATATATTATGATCCTCGTTGATTCGAGTAGCTATATATAGAGGCATAAGGTTGGGAGGAGAGACATGTCTCTAGTAGGACGTCGGAGGAATAGTTGCAATGTGTACATATACTTCAAACATATGGCTAAAAGGTTGAATTAGAGTTTTTAAATTAGGGGTTTTAAAACCCTAATATCAAAATTAGTGTTTTCAATTTAGGATTTTTGAAATAGGATTTATTTATTTATTTATTTATTTATGCGTATGCATGTGTTGTGTATGTATGTGTATCTATATGTGCATATGCATGTGTTGTGTGTGTATATATGCATGTGTATATGTATACATGCATGGAAATATGATTATATGAGTCTATGTGTGTGTACATATGATTATGCATGTGTATGTGTATGTGAGTATGTGTACGTGTATGTGAGTATGTGTATGTGTCTATGTGTATTCATTATATGTGTGTAACTGTATGCATGTGTATGTGTGTGTAAAAATGTGCATGTATGTGTGTGTATGTATAAATGTGTGTGTATGTATAAATGTGCATGTATATGTATATGTGTGTAAATGTGCGTGTATGATGTATATGTGTGTGTATGCGTGTATTTATACCTCTAGATTCACTCTTTTCTCTCTCTCTCTCTCTCATATACATACATACATGCATAAACACACATACTCATATCCACATATATATACATAAAAGTAGTGCATACCGTGCATTATCGCGACGATGAGCCATAAGTGTCCGCATCTCTTTTGGACACCACTTAAGCGACCATCCTCTCCCAAACTCTGTCTCAAGTGAACTAAGTACGTATTTTTTATCCCTCTCATCATGCTCACTACAAAAAAAACATAATGTAAATAAAACATAAGATATTTATTTCAATTTATATGTAAAATTTTTACTTACTTCCACGGTAAGTGGACAAAGCGCAGGTAAGAGTCACATAGTGCCCGCATCCTTCTCTTGAACTCCAATCCATTCCCTATGTACACAATGTTCCCCTCTGGCTCTATATCGCACTCTAGTCCTAAGGTGCCTATGCCTGTCCTCATAGGCAACTATGCTCTGCTATCACGTGTTGGAGGTGGTATAGGTGTCCTGAAATTAGATAGATAAAAATAAATAAAAATATGTGTTATAATATCATTAAAAAAGTTTATGAAAATAAAACATACCTATGAGCAGATAGCTCTCTTCCTGCATGTGGAGCCGCAGAAGAGCCCTCGTCTCATCGCTGGGTAAGCATCTGGATTGTATAGTCTAGCTCCTCATCAAACATCTCTGAGTAATCACGCATTATGGCCCCTAGAGTATCAGACGGAACTCTTGCTCTCGTGTATGCATGTGTATGTGTGTGTATGCATCATTATGTGTGCATGTATCTATGTGTGTATGTGTGTCTGTATATGTGTGTGTATGTGTGTGCGCGTCTATGTGTATGTGTGTGTGTCTATGCGTGTGTATGTGTTTATGTGTATGTATGTACCTATGTGTGTGTATGTGTCTATGTGTGTATGTGTATGCATGTATGTATGCATATGTGTGTGTATGCATCATTATGTGTGTATGTGTCTATGTGTGTATGTTTATGTGTGTGTGTATATGTGTGTGTGTATATGTGTGTGTGTATGTGTATGTGTATGTGTCTATGTGTATGTGTCGCTATGCATCTATGAGTGTGTATGTGTTTATGTGTGTGTATGTGTCTATGTGTGTGTATGTGTCTATGTGTGTGTGTATGCATGTATGTATGCATGTATGTATGCATATGTGTGTATGTTTGTGTATGCATTGTGTATGCATATGTGTGTATGCATTATGTATGTGTATGTAAGCATGTGCATTATGTATGCATGTAAGTATGTATGTATGCATATGCATATGCATTATGTATGCATATGCATATGCATTATGTATGCATATGCATATGCATTATGTATGCATATGCATATGCATTATGTATGCATATGTGTGTATGTGTGTATGCATTATGTATGCATATGTGTGTATGTAAGCATGTGCATTACGTATGCATGTAAGTATGTATGTATGCATGTGTATATGTGTGTGTATGTGTCTATGTGTATATGTGTGTATATATGAGTATGTATGTGTTTATGTGTGTGTATGTGTCTATGTAAGTATGTGTCTATGTGTGTGTATGTATCTATTGAAAAAACTTGGAGAAGCTTGTCGAAGGTAGAAAAGTGCGTTTCGAAGCGACGAAGTTTGGTCAAGCCAACCGGCACAAGACCAGCCCTTAAGCTTATGGAGACTCAAATAGACCTTATAGGAATGCTATAAGTGCAAAGAAACACACTATGTACCTTGGAGCATCAAGGAGAATGAGTCGATACAAAACAGATAGGTTCGTGGGTCGACTAACTCAAAAAACTTACTATCTATGGAAGAGACAATGAACTTCAAATGCCCATAGCGACCAGCGTGATTAGAATTAGAAAAAATCCTTTTATGGGAGTGATAAACATAGGGTTGAGTGTATGGAATGCACAAAAGTATAAGGAATAAGCAGAATATGCTATAGGAATGAATGCGACATTCACCGGTGGTACTTCCTATTTTTCAGGAATACGTAGAGATTGACCCCGAGGCAGATAAACTAAGATTTCTGTTGGCAAAGAAGATGATGCAGAAAATTGATATTTCCGAAGTCATCGTATTTTATGCTTCAAGGTTTTACAAATTCTGATTGGGAAAGTGATAAAGACACAAAAAGAAGCACAAGTAGCTATAGTTTTCGTGTTGGACTATGCATTCTCCCATGGCTTTCTAAGACACGACCAACGGTGGCTACATTTTCAAGTGAAATAGAGTATAATCCTTCCTTTACAACTACAATTGAAGCTTTTTTATTGCAAAAAATTCTAAGTTATCTTCATGTTCATGCTTCATCTTCCTATACACATATTTTCAGATAGCACACTCAAGAGTGAGCTGTTGACATATCTATGCCACACTATTGTCTACATACTGGTGTGATTGATCTTACAAGTCAAATATGAAATCATAAATTTTATATTTATTATGCATGATGTTTGATGACTATTTTATGGCCATTTTATGTTATATATATGATTTCCATATTTTTTTGTACTTTCTTTGCCAGAAGTATGATATCACGCATGATATTTCCAATGAAATTCCATAGTTTTTTCATACTTCCATACCCCTATGCATTTGCACTATGGTTCATGTATGGAAAAACTATGCACTCATGCATGCTTATGCATGTATGCACATATACTTTTCTTTTTTACCTACAAATAGTACTAAAGTATTGATAAATACTAAACCTTGTGAGTGGAAAGAAGACCGAAAACGATGTCACAGCCAAGTATCGTAAATCATCATCATCATCATAATCATCAGCATCCACACCCTCAAGAGCCAAAGCGTTCTCAGTCACTTGTGCACCAACTTGTCCGATGGAATTCAAATCCATATCTGAAATTTTCTTAAATTTCCTTCTCTTCATGCATATTTTCATACTTAACCATCTTGAAGACAGTGTTTGTATTTTCTCCCTGACAGTTTCATCCCATTCTAATAGCCAGCATGTCAAAACTTCTTTGGCTCCAACTGATATAAGAATATATGAAGGTTCTGCTGAAAGAATTGCATCTTTATCTGCTGGGCAACGCCCGTTACATAAAGTATATTTTGTAGCTGCAACGATCTCCCTTACAGACGACCCACTAACATGCTCTCCAAGTACTTGGCAGACATCAAACTGATCAAGGCTATCTTCATTGAACCTGCAAATAAATATAATGTGTAAGCTCAAATATTTTCATTACTACATCAAACTCGATAAATCTGAATCCCACCTCATGATTTCAACTACCCCATCTTCAGCCCCTGTAGCGATCCAGCTTGTTGGAGGAACTTGCCCAGTGGAAACTTCATCTGTTGAAATGAAGTTTACAGAATGGACCTCTCTTCCATGGAATTGTGATTGGAGAAGGAATGATGATAAAAGTGAGCTCCTATTAGCAAGATACAATAGAGGAAATGGCACATTTGGAGTAACAAACCACCTTCGTAAAAGGTGAATGATCCCATCCTGTATAAAATATATAGCAGAAAAGCAGTAAGCAAACGGCATTTTTTTGTTCTTTTAATACATTATATTCAATCAAAGTGTCACCGTTACAAACACAAAGCAGTGTTGGACCTCAGGAAAATCTCCGATTAAATAAGCATGAGGCCTCCGCCAGTCCACATGCAACTCTCAAAATCTATGATTTGCAAGTGCATATGAATTGAAATCATTTCACTTCAGACAAGATGTTAAGAGCCAAAATGTGAAAAGGGCAAAAAAGAGGATGCAAGAGGCATGGAGGGGGTGAAGAAGAAAGAGGCAAAGTGAAAGAATGAAACAATATATTTATAAATTTCTAGGGTGGAAAAAATAGATGAACCATCTTAACTGACAACCGTACCTCACAATCATTTTGTTGGTCATATATAAGGAAGTCCTCTGCCAAGAAACCTGCTACTATGGTTCTTTTGGTGGATCCTCTAGTTGTTCCATTACATAGCGCACAACTTTCAACTACAGTAACTGCAGAAACTTTTTTGACTCTCAAGCAGAAAAGCTTGGCATCAGATTTTCCCAAAGCAAATGTGCAAACACACCCGTCCCTGCCTGTCTGCTTTTTTTTTGGTGGAAAGCATTTTACTCATAAATCATCAAGCAGACAAAAAAGTCCAATAAAAACATGAAACCACACTCACCGAGCAAATCTTAATCTGTTCCTTACTTTCATATCCAACAACAGAAATACTTGCAACAGCAGAAATTCCATGTGCACCTTTGAAGCTAACTAGAGGAGACGATTTCGTACTTTCTGAAACAACTTTGAGAGGAATAATAAATACTAGAATATTCCCCCTCTGGTCTCCACACAGAAGCAGCTATAATAGCAAAACTCCGGTGAGTTTAGTATAGCCTTAATATCATACAGATAAGCAACAAAGTGATTTAATCGTCTGCTAACAAGTTTCAGAATGAATAAAGTCACCTCTTGAGAAGGACACATATCCAGACATACAATGCGAGCGTTAAAACAGGACTGATAACGAATCACTAAAGAAGGCCCAAACATTGTGATGCCATCTCTAAATCTGGAGGAGAAGGACAATCTGTCACTTAATGGATCATCCTCGGATGACTTAGCCATTACTCCATTTATCTTCCACATAGATAAGCCTCCACTTGCATCTGCTGTGAATACTGAACTGAAAGGTTTCATCAATAAATCATTGAGAATTCATGCGTTATAAGTTGGTATTACTATGTATGACTGTCATTATACTACCTGGTTCCTGGACAGGAAGACCAGAAAACTCCCAAAAGCTTCCTTTCACCTTCAGCTCGCCACCTCGAATAAAATCTTTCAGGAAAAATTTTATTACTCCAGCTCCCACAAAGCACTGTTACATAACCCTTACAGTCACCCATCACAATCCAGTCTTCAACAGAAATTGAGTTAACACTATTCTCAAGATTGTTTTGCAGCCGAGTCGTGTCCAGACAAAATATTGATTCAGAATTAAGGTTTCTATAAACATCAAACCAAGTCCCTTGACCTCCTTGTGTGAAATGAACACATTTAAGTACTCCTCGGTTTGTGGCCACATACAGGCATGATTCCCCAACCAGCGACAGGCAGCGAACATATTCACTCTTGCTGTGTGTTGAAAGTATTTAGAAGCAACACGATAGGAAGCTTATGATAAGAACAAACCACTCATTATTCATTACTCAAAATAGAATTCAAAGACAATACCTGTCTAGTTGCCCTTCTTTATTGTGAAGAATGCTGTCATCTTGAGTTTTCAAAGGAAATGATTCCAACGAAGGATAGTTGGATGAGACCACTTCCCCACTACCAACTTGATTGGTAACCAACGTTAACTTTCCCAAAAAATGTATTTTGATGGATGAATCAGCTCCAGCAGTGAATAAAACAGCCTTTGCAGAATCGTATACACACCGCCAAATCCCCCGACCACTTTCATTGTGAGAACAATAATACATTACTTGATAAATTTGGAAGGCTATTAAAAAGTGATAAAAGGATTATTGTGAGAATTATCTGCTTACAGATGTGCAGTTTTCTTGGCAAGAGGCTTTCCATCAATCACTGGTTCAATTGGAGTAGGGTGTGCAAACAGCTGTTATGCAACTATGGATGACAGCACATTACATCTTATAGACCTTGGAATCAAAATGACAATCCCAGATCCGAGCTGTATGACCATACATAACAGAAGCCAATGCAAACACATCTGCTTGTCTATTCAGTAATGGTAGACTCCAATGCTCCAAGTTCCAAACCCTCACACTTTATCAAAAAATACGTAAGTTCAGTGTCCTGTAAGTGGGATTCGATTCGGCTTGTTGATTCAACAAATCTGAGGTCGACATCGACAAAATCAAAACAGTATCAAAGGGTCAGACACAAATTCAGTTTGTCCAAGACCTGCGGTCATCTGAAACTGATGCAATCCTCTTTCCATCTTGAGACCGAGCAATACGAAAAATGGATCCCTCATGTCCTTTCAGTCTCTCCTTGATTGAGACTAAGTGAGATGATTCCTCAAGATAGCCGTGGATCTTTGAGAATTTGTATTCGTATGCAGTTGTTGAGTGCGGTATGCCCAGATCCCAAATAACTATCTAAGTGGAAGGCAAAGTTAGTGAACTTGCTTCCTCAAAAAATATTGAGATTTAATTATCTGCATACCTCGTTAAAAATAGTGCCTGCTGCAATAAGGAGATCATGTGTGTTACTGCCCCAGAACCGCAAACAATAAAGAAGGCACCTCTCTGTAAAATTTATGGTTAATGGTGCAAGAAAATAAGAGAGCTAACCATAGGAAAACTGATACGAGCAAATAACATGCACACATGTATATTCCAGCACTACATGCACACTCAACATGAAATATGTAGGCATTATGATGCATACTCCACAGTGACACGGAGTTATCAGAAGTACCAACAGCAAGCAGGCAGTCAGTACAATCTTCATTTCTGGAAGATATATCCTATAAGAATAAGCAGGATCCTAAAACGTGGTAAAGCATCAAGTAGAACAGCATGAACAGAATTCACTTTAGTTGTCTATTTCACCTTCAAGAATCGTACATCTAACACCCAATGCTTGCATCGTGGAAGTGTTTTTGAAAAATTTAGCTTTATCTGAGAATTGTTGTGATGAATATCAGAAATATCATACTCCAAAATCAGATCATATAATTTTACAATCCTCTCTCCATGAACAGCAAAGGTTGTCAAGAATCCAGAACTTTGCAGAGACACCCAGATCCCCAGGAATCGCCCCTTTACTTCAATGCCATGCACCCGAACACCTTCAAAGATATGAGCTGACAGCAATAACTCAAATGAGCATGTATCATAGAAGAGAATTTGTGGTCCTGTTCCTGACAAAATAAATATGAAATATTAGTTATGCATATGGCCCATGCTAAAAAAAAGTACATATAATAATACAATTTTAACATCAAGATAATCAGGTGATACATTTTTTCTGTCATCAATAAAATCTCTTGCAAAATCTCAAGTGTCGACAATCATCAATGTAAATGAGATAGGACCTTCGAGTATCTTTAAAAGTATGTTGTTAGGCTTCTTTAAGTAAAGTTTCAACAGACATGCATGACAGAAAAGGGTAATTAAGAAACTCAACATATGAATGTGTTTTATGGCTGAATGTCCTTTATAAAACTGTTCAATGTCTCAACTCTTCACGAGGGGTTGAATTATTTGCCAAAAATCTTACGGTTATGAAAAAGACACAAGACCTAGTTTGTCCAATGTGAACACAGCAATACACAATGACACCATGCTGACCATGTTGCCTATTGCAGTTTTTCCTTTTATATTTAGATACGATGTACAAATAGAAATAGATAAACATTCTGGTCGACTCACAAAAATCCAAACGCATCTACAGTCTCTAATGGTTCCTTTGCTTGCAAGTGGATGATCAGATATTTTACTGATGTATAACATCGATTATGATGCACTTTTAAACTCCAGCTTGTGAGACAAGAAATCGTGAAATCGTGGCTGATCACATTGGCTTTCAGTGAATTTACATGGGGACATGTTCCATGATCGGGGCCCACAGGGATGCTAAGCGACATCCCATTTATTATATATATACATATATATATATATATATATATATATATATATATATATATATATATATATGCATGTATATGTATGTATGTATATATATGTACTTACAATAATTAGCCATATATAATACTTGGTAAACTTTTTGAATAATGTGCAATCGGGGAGAGGGAGAGAGAGAGAACTCCCTTATTCCTTGAAGTGACTCTAAATGCTTTCGAGGAAGCGATAAGAAATTGTTGAAGTATTAATTCTAACGCCAAAAATGTGATGGGTTGAGCCTAAATCCTTTGTGGCAAAGGATACCTTTCACTATTTTTTAGCATATCAAGTGTGAGTGTAATCATTCTAGGAACATTTCAGCGCAGAGATTTATGTATATGTGCATGCATCTATCTATGCATATATTTATGTACGTATACATGTATAAATGTTTATAAGTCTACGGCCATATGCATGTATGTATGCACATATACATATGTATGTATGTATGAATGTACACACATGTACGTCTCTGTATGTGTCAATGCATGCATTTGAGTCTTTATGCATTTATGTATATATATTCATGTCAATTTGTGTGTGTGTGCAATGTGCATGAATGCATGTAGGTATGAATGTATGTATATATAGGTGGTAAATATGCATGGTTTTTCATGTAGGTATGCATGTATTCATGCATGAAATAATGTGTGCAATGTGCATGCATACACTTATATATGTATGTATTATGTATTCATACGAAAAATGAGCTTGTCTTGAGTCAGAGCACATGATATGCATGTAGCAATTGATTTGACTAACTTTTTTGGAGGACACATTCGTTGCTACTATGTCTATCATACGATACATGAGGAAGAGTCCATATTTGGAAAAATATGCATGTGTGAAAATATAAATCCCGATCATCCCTCAACCCTAACGCAGAGACGGTGATGTAGGGTTCTGTGTCTTCGCGCGGGCTCTGCCTTCTTCACGTCTTCCCCCCTGTGTGTTGGGGGGGGTGGGTGCTCCTCTTCCCTGTTTCCTGTCGGTGGCCTCGTTGTCCCCGGTCTATGGCTCTTTTTGTAGCGCTGAGAAATGGTATTTCCATGGTGGAGTCGAGCAGGGATATCATGTATTGCTCGGAGCTTCCACCCATCCCCAAGGATCTTTTAGCCTCTTCATCTGCGTACATGCATCAAGGAATCCAACCTGGTCTAGTATTCTCCGACTTTCCTGAGCTGAACTAGAGTGCGGGACCGAAGAGCTTCCCCAGGAAGACCTATGCTGAATCTGCCAAAGTATCCGGTAATGTTGCAAGCACTCATTTTGTCAACCATGCTTCCCCAGGTATTATCTCTCCTCTCCCTTCCCCTGGAAAAGGTAAAGATAAGGAAAAAAGCAACCCCCATGAGCTATGCGTCGACAGCGACGCTAGTGATGATGAGGAGGATACACTCATTATAGACAAGAACTCCTTGGACAACTTGCACCATGAGCTCACTGGCAGGGTTGTGATTGGGCTCTTTCATGGCCCCAGGCCTGCCCAAGAGACTCTGAAATCTTGGATGAAAGCTCATTGGGAAACAAGAGGGCTTTTTGTCAAACATGTTCAATTTTGTCCCAACAATTATTTTCTGTTCCTTTTTGAAGAAGCCAACAGTGCCCTGCAGGTTATAAGCGAGGGGCAATGGCTCATTAGAAACACTCCAGTTTCCTTTTTTAAATGGTATGTTGGCTTTAACCCCAAGGGTCCTAAACCCACAAAGATCACCGTGTGGGTTGAATTCCCTGGGTTGCCTTATGAATTTTACCCTTGGGTGGAAAACCTTGGTAATATGATTTGGAAAGTTTTGGGACATAAACCCCGGAGTTCATTCATCAACCCCAAATGGGAGCCCCAAATTTTAATAGAAGTCGATCTGGCTAGTGAGGTTAAAACCCATCTCAGCATAAAAGATTCCAGAGGTTTAAAGTTACATACTCAGAAGGTCCTGTATAGGAATCTCCCCAATGCTTGTTTCAACTGTTATAAACAAGGTCACCTGATAAAAAATTGTCCTTTTCTTCAAGATCAAGGTGGTCAAGGTAGCCTGGAAAAGAACAAAGATTTGGTAAAAGAGACTCAAAGAGTACAAGTAGCTCATACGGCTCAGGTTAAAAAACCTGTGCTTAAAAAAAAAAAAGAGTTTTAAATCTGATAACCTATACGATATTTTACTTGAGGATGTTTTTAATCCTTTTGACAATAAAGCTAATTCTGCTGATTCTCATTTGACTCCAGATTCGAAAGAAAATGTTGACCCCAACCCCAACCTGGTTGGTACAAGTAAAGATGTCTCTGATGCCCCCCAGAGTCCAATGCAGAATAACCTCAGTAATAAAGGATGGTCAATTGTTGGAAAAGAAAAACAAGTCAATCCCCTCCTCTGCTCCTAATGATTCAGTTTCACCGAATTCCTCTGGTTCCAACCCTGCTTCTTGTGCCCATTCTTTGTCAGGCCTGTCCCTAGAGGTCTTCTATCAAGAAATTGAGGCTATGGACCAGGACAAGTTAGACAACATGGATGATGACTTGGTTTCTAATGACATTGTCCCTATGTCCCAGGATGCTGAATCTTCCAGAGAAGTGGTGGTCTCTGTTGCCTCCTCAAAGGAGTTTTGGAGCGAGAAAATTGACAGGAATAATAAATATATGTTTCATTGTTGAAAAAAAGCAAAGTTAGGGACTTCATCCCCATGATTCAGAAAAGAGATGGTGGGCATACTAGAAATATTGAGGAGACTCTACAGGAGGCCAAAGGCTTCTTTATGGATGTTTTCTCTGGTTCTCCCAAGCGGGGGGAGGATATCGAGAGGGCCAGAGCTACTATTGCCCTAAAAAGGAAGAAAATGATTCCTGAGAGCCTGGTTCCCATCTTGGACCTGCCCCTCACTGCCGGTGAGATCAAAGAAACCATCAATAAATTGAAACCCTATAAGTCTCCTGGATATGATGGTCTTCCCAATGAGTTTTACATGATTTTAAAAGATTTTCTCACTCCTTTCATTCTTTTGGTGTGGGAAGAGGCTACTAGTAAAGGGTTCCTTCCTTGTGATATCAACACAGGAGTTATTAGACTTATTCACAAAAGAGGCAACAAAGATGACCTGAACAATTGGAGACCTATTTCCTGTCTTAACACCATTTACAAGATCCTTGCCTCCACTATAGCTAGAAGACTTAGTCCTTTGATGGACTCTCTCATTCTCCCTGAACAAAAAGGGTTTATAAAAGGCAGGTTTATCCTTGATACCATTTTCTCCCTTTGGGAAGGTATGGACTATGCTGAAGAAAGCAGCCAAGACTACTACTTCTTTAAGATTGATTTTGACAAAGCTTATGACAGGATTGAATGGGATTTTATCCTTCAATCTCTTCAAGACCTTGGTGCTGGCCGTAGACTCATAAAGTTTGTTAGTACCCTTTTTGGTAATGCCCTTTCCAGAATTGCTATAAACGGTCATATTTCAGATCCCTTCAGACTCAGTTCTTAAAAGAAATACTAACAAATGTTTTTTGTCTAACTACAGGTCCTAGACTAATATCAGTTTATGGGACATCATTGTGTCTCCTCAACCTATATCCCCTGTTGGAAGTACCATGTCTTGCAAGATCTGGAAAGCCAGGTTCAAGGCCAAAAGCTTCTTTCACCCTCCTCCTGATATGACTGTTGATACTGAGTTCTTTGTGCAGGAATCCCCTTGGCTGGGGTGGCTTGCTTTCTGGAATAAAAGTAGAATTGCTATATTAGAGCATAAATGTCACAAAGCTGGGCTTAGTACTTGGAAAGATTTTCTGACCAATACTGAAAATGTTGATGATATGCAACTGGTTCTTAATGCTAATTTATCCAGATCTTGCCTGCAGGTTTTGAACAACCACAAGGAAATGCTGAAGGAAAAGCTGGTCTTCTGTCAAAGTAAAAAGTTGAAGTTTCAAGACATTGCTGCCTTCATCTACAAAAGTTTCAAGAAAGCAAGAGGGACTTTGGATCATCTGCTGCCTAAACTCAATTCCAGATGGCAGGTCAACTGGTCTCCCCACTAGTGGTCTTACAGGTTCAAAACTTTGTGGGCTCTCCCAGATTAGTGTAAACACTCCTACCTTCAATGGCTGCTAATTCATCATGGTCTGTGGATAGGCCCTAAAGTTAGGAAAGTTTTTTATAATGAAGAACTGTGTACTTTCTGTGGCTCAGTGGAGGATGTTTCCCACCTGTTTTTCCATTGTGCTCATGCCAAGAGATTTTGGAAACCTGTTGAGAACTACCTGCATAGTAAAAAGCTCCCCCAACTCAACAAATGGGATGTTTTACTTGGATGCTGCAGGAATCTGGACATTTTGCTCTGGAATATTTGGAGAGGGCACATACTCTGGCACATCTGGTTGAGTAGAAACAATGCTACTCTGAATAATGGGAAAATAAATTATCTTAGGTCCCTGACTAATAATCTTAGAAGTGCCTCCCTTGTCTGTATTTGAAAAATTGCATCTGCCCCCTTGTATAATGTGAATTTCTCCAATCTTATGGCTGAGCATAAGTCTTGTGCTTGGAGAAACATTTTATCCTCATTGTACTCCCAGCAAAGGCTTGATATGGCCCTCTTTTTGTAACTGTTCTGCCTTGGTGGCTCTTGCCCTGAGCACAGTCTGTAACTTCCTTTATTAATTTACTTTCCTGTTTTTTCAAAAAAAAAAAAAAAAAAAAACAGGAAAAAACAGGAAAGTAAATTAGCCAAAAAGCTCCAAAAGAAGCTCAACTCTCAATGCGGAAGCTTCATGGACATTTTGTGAAGCCGGAGCTGAAATTTTAGGCCTTAGGCCTACTCCAGTACCGGGACGGCCCACTCTGTTTAATAGTACAAAGGAACTTGTTTACAGTACACGGCATTATAATTGGAATATTATTATTGAAATGGACTTATCCCCAGCCATTCAGAGGTCAACGTGCAATACGCTACACGTAACACCGCCCACTCCCGGCTCCGGTACTGGGACTCTGGGACGGCCCACTCTGTTTAATAGTACAAAGGATCTTGTTTACAGTACACGGCATTATGACTGAAATATTATTATTGAAATGGACTTATACCCACCCATTAAGACGTCAACGTGGAATACGCTACACCGTGCCTCATAATTAAACTACAAACAATGTTTACACTAGAAAAATTCATCGTTTATAGGATTATTTTGGTATCGCCTGTCGCGCTGGTTTACGAAGAATGATGTGGTTAGTTTCATATTTGAATATTTCGCTCTTAGCTGTCGCAAGCTGCTTAACGAAGAATGATGTGCTTAGTTGCATTTGAAAATCTGGCACGCTAGTTGAGCTTGGCACGATCCATCGTCAATCCGACAATAGCTGAAAAACTTGCCTAGCCTCAGACTCGTGAATGGTCCGTGTAAGTAATTTCTCTTTTACGGGAAAGTGCTAATCTTACTCTCGGTGATAGGGACGTCCAAATGCGTTGCGGGTTTGCAGTGTAGTATGTATTTTCTGTGAGGCTCGAAACGAATGTCAGTCCTCGTCGTGACTCCATTATATCTTGCTTATCTCTGCAATATCTTGCTCATCTCTGCAATCACCCAAAAGCGTCTGCAACAAGCTCTAACTGCGCATCAGATCTCTGCACACTGTTTGCAATCGCGCAAAAGCGTGTGCGACAAGCTCTAACTGCGCATCAGATCTCTGCACACTGTCTGGTTGGGGCCTGGCAGCCCGCGCATCAGAATTCAACAAACTGTCAGCTCGTGTGCCGTCAGTGTAATATTCAGGTGCGAGACGTTTTGCCCCTCTTGGCTACGTAATGTTTGAAAATCAAAGCCTGCATATAGAACAATTTATGGAAGACTAATGTGCGTATTCACTAGACGTATGATGTGTATATTTAACAGACATACTACATATAGGAAGATTAGCTTCCATATTTATTCGATGTGCGAGAGTTACTTGCGACACACACTGTGCATGCGCGAAGATTTAAGATAGCTATGCAATACGTCGAATCCGGTATGCAAAGAATAGAACTTTTATGATTCATTTTAAGATCAATATTCTCTTCCGTTTCAGGAAAATACTTATGCACTTTTAAGAAGTAATGTGACTGCAACTGTGGCAAAATGTTCTTTTGATTTTAGGACGTTCGTTTCATTGTGTCACGTACGCTACGGTTATATATAATAGTCGGAGTAAGCTTTGACAGCATAACAAGACCTTCAATATGATTCTTATAAGCGTCTCCGTCTGACAGTTCCATATGTTGATGTCTGTTTTGTAACAGATCTTGCTAGTCAGTCATTTTATGAACGAAAGCCGTTTGGAGATTTGATTCTGTTGTAGAAGAAAAAAGATAAAATGGCTTTTAAATTTCTGGACGTCTGCTACTAATATATCTAATCGTCATAGTAAGTTAAATAGAATCTGACTCCTATAGCTATTTCCATTTGACAGTTCGATATGTTGAGGTATGTTTTGTAACAGATATCCATAGTCAGTTCTTCTATGAACAAGGACTTCGCGCAGATTTGACCCTACTGAAGAAGAACACTAAGAAAGAAAACAGAGAGCAGCTTCAAGTTGATGATCATCGAAATTTTTCCCCGTCACTGTCAATAAATTGCTACAAATCTATGAACAAGGACTTCGCGCAGATTTGACCCTACTGAAGAAGCACACTAAGAAAGAAAACAGAGAGCAGCTTCAAGTTGATGATCATCGAATTTTTTTCCCGTCACTGTCAATAAATTGCTACACTGTTCAATAAAAATTTGTAACAGATATCCATAGTCAGTCATTCTATGAACAAGGACTTCGTGCAGATTTGGCCCTACTGAAGAAGAACACTAAGAAAGAAAACAGAGAGCAGCTTCAAGTTGATCATCATCGAAATTTTTCCCCGTCACTGTCAATAAATCTGAACCTTTAAGGCTTTGCACTTGTAAGTGACGAAGAGCATAATCCTTATCTTCTCACGCAAACCTTTCATCATGTCTACAGATTACGACGTGTTCATATGCCATCGGGGCCACAGTTCGTTTCATCGTGTCACGTACGCTACTGTATATATTCCTTCATTCATGTTGAATGAAGGAACGGATGTAAATTCGGCCATTCAAAAGGCCATAGAGAGCTCCTTAGTAGATATACTAATTGTAAGTGCAAAGTTTACATCGTCTCGTTGGTGTTTGGACGAGGTACTTAAAATCATGGCTAAACAAAACACCACCAGTACACCTCGGAAAGTAATACCTGTGTATTATGATGTGGCACCGTCTATGATGTGTAATAGATCTTGCTAGTCAGTCATTTTATGAACGAAAGGCGTTTGCAGATTTTATTCTGCTGTGGAAGAAAAAGGATAAAATGGCTTTTTAATTTCTGGGCGTCTGCCATTATTATATTTAATCGTCATAGTAAGTTAAGATAGAATCTGAGTCTTATAGCTATTTCCATCTGACACTTCGGTATGTTGTTGTATGTTTCGTAACAGATATTCATAGTCAGTCATTCTATCAACAACGACTTCACGCAGATTTGACCCTACTGAAGAAGAACACTAAGAAAGAAAACAGAGAGCAGCTTCAAGTTGATGATCATCGAAATTTTTCGCAGTCGCTGTCAATAAATTGCTACAAACAGCCTGGAAAATCTGAAGCTTAAGGCTTTGCATTTGTACGTGACGAAGAGCATAATCCTTATTTTACTGACGCGTTCAGTGCCCTAGTAATCAAAGAAAGAAAACATATCATCATGTCTACAGATTACAACGTATTCATATGCCACCGGGGCCCTGACACAAAGCGCAACATTGTGAGTGTGCTTAAGGGTATGCTAGATTCCGAGGGTATAACATGCTTTGTTGATTTCCACATGAATGAAGGAACTGATGTAAAGCCTGCCATCCAAAAGGCCATTGAAAGCTCCTCAGTACATATAGTTATTTTAAGTACAGATTTTAAATCGTCTAGTTGGTGTTTGGACGAGGTTCATAAAATCATTACTGTACAAAACACCACCACTAAACCTCGGAAAGTATTACCTGTGTATTACGATGTGGAACCGTCTATGGATATGAACCTGCCCGCTTCCAAAAGACACACCGATCATTTCCAAAGAAAGAGCTGGATTGAAGGTCTCAAAGCACTCCAGAATCTCAAGGGCGTCGAATACAAGAAGGAGACCGCGTAGGTGTATTGTTAATTAGAGAGCTATTTGAAATCTCTGTCAGCGCGCTAATTCAGTTTTCTTGCTATGAGGAATATGAAACAATGTCCCGTTGCTTTTTCTTCCTTTTAATTCTTACTGATAATTAACTCATTACAGGTTTGACTGGGAGGAACTAGCTAACATTGTGTCGGAAGTGAAAGCTTTTCTAATTTTACATGATATCATACCAAGCCATCATGATGATAAAGAAAGTACTCGGAAAAATGACTTGAATCCATATTATGGGTCTGTCTTCATTTGCCATAATAAAATGGATACACAGCGAAATGCTGTGAGTGTTCTTCGCGGAATCCTCGGCTCCCGCGGCATCAAATGCTTAGTTGTTGATTATGAAAAAGAACAAACTCAAATGAAGTTAGACATCGACAATGCCATAAGAAATTCTACAGTTCACGTGATATTTCTGAGCAAGAGATTTGTAAAATCTAAACAGTGTTTGGAGGAGGTCGTCAAAATCATGAATGTCCACTCATCTACGACATCATCCCGAGTGAGAATCTTCCCAGTCTTCTATGATGTCGCACCCAGTGTAGTTCGTTACCAGAGTTCAGCATACGACTTAAGTAATGTAGAAGAAAGCACCGACGAGGAGAGGAAACGTTGGGCTGAGGCTCTGAATTGTCTCTCGCATTTGAAGGGGTTCGAATACAACACAGAGACAATGTAAGTGTACTCTTTCGTTCATTCAATTATTGAAAACTTTAGCATTGCTAATTGGTAACTTTTTTCTCAGTATTGTCTACCCTCTGTCTTACATGTTTCATAAGCGCCTTACAGGTTTCAATGGAAAAGACTTGATGAGATTGCGAGAAAAGTAGAAGCGTTTGTAAATAAGGAAGCCACTTCATACGACAATAGATTAAATGAAGAGAAACTAAATGAGAAACTAAATGAAGTTTTAGAGGTGTTTACATCAGAAGACCTCTATTCTAAGGATATTATCGTCGTTGGGGTTTATGAGTGCAATGAGCCCACGCGGTTTGCGCAGCTGATTGTGCAACATTTTCATAATCACTTTGATGCATCCTGCTTCATATCTGATGTGATGGTGGAAGGCAGTGACCCAGAGGAGCTCGTCCGGAAGCTGTATTCAGATCTCATCCGAAAACCTCTCTCACTCATTGATGTACTAAAGTATAGGTCTCACTACGAGGAGCTCTTGCGAAACAAGAGGTGTTTGGTAGTTTTTAATAAGTTAGGAAATGACATTGATAATCTGAAGCCATTGCTTCATCTAGTGAAAGCGAACCTTAGACACAGGAGCCTTGTGATTCTCACCAGTCGATTCCAGCACGTATTCAAGGAGGAGGTGAAAGTTGATAAATTCATCAGCTTGTCCTCTTCCTTGGAAGATAACAGGGGATTCCTTACAATATGTTATGGAAGCAAAGGTGATATACATGAAGCTTTTTTTAATCAATTGCAAGAAACATTTTCCATGCTCGGATTGGATGTCTATCTTATGAGCAAAGAGAGACTGTCAAAAGACAGTACAAGGCTTAAGAATTCACTGGTGATCCTCTGCATTGTTTCACAAGGTTTGAGTATTCACGAGTTTGAGGGAATGCTTTCAAATGCGAGCACTCATCATCCCAAGGTTCTGTATGTCTCCTACGGGCTTCCTTCAAAGGAAAGCACTTCAAAGCCCTGCTTCAAGTTGAAAGTCAACTTCGAAGAATCGGAGTAAGTACTGTTCAAAGAAGATTTTAGAATCGCATTCTCCCTCTTCATAAAAACATTCTTTACGAGTTACCATGAAATTCGAATTCACAGCAATTGATCATCCTCACCGATGATGCATATATTTACAGGTTCGACAAGGGGGAATTTAAAGCAATGGTCAAGGAAGTGATGCGGACCTTGAATAAAGGGCTCGAAGGGATCATGGAGGCCACAAGTTTCCCTGTTGGCCTTAAAGGACGTGTTGATGAGACGTGGAAAGAAATGTCAAGATTTTTGTCGGGTAGCAATGAGCGAGTGCAATGTTTCGGACTTCTGGGGATGGGTGGCGTCGGGAAAACAACAATGGCCATGTCACTTTATAATAAAATTCAAAAGCAATTTGAGGCTTCATATTTTTGTTTGAACACGAAAGCGAGGGGCGCCACGGGCTTCGAACCTTTGCAAAAGGAAATTCTTCAAAGCTTTTTGTCCCAAAATGCAGCTCACGAAAAAGCACTCTTATCTTCTAGTAGGATGGATCCCACTAACGATGAAATGCACGGGAGTGTACTTTTGTCATCTGGGATAGAAGGCATCAATGCAGTAGCTGGATTGGAACCCATTATCAATGAAGTGCATGGGAACGCACTCTTGTCATCCAGGCTGAGGGGCATCAACGCATTGGTTGTGTTGGATGATGTAGACTCTGATAAACAACTAGAGGCCCTGTACGACCCACTTCGCTCTTCATTGGGACCTAACAGTGTTGTAATAATAACTAGCCGTGATCGCCACATTCTGGAGCATGCACAATCAAGGCACATCTTTGAAATACAGGAGCTTAATGAAGAAAGTTCTCAAAGGTTATTTAACTGGCACGCATTTCTCAAACCAGAAGCACCTGCACACCTTAAAGAGGTTTCAGAGAGCGTTATTAGTGCCTGTAGAGGGCTTCCATTATCATTAAAAGTCATGGGCGCTCATTTGTATCATAAGAGTGAAAATCAGTACTGGGATGAAAGCTTGCATTTCCTTAGACAAAACGAGGGGGAAGTCTTTCGTGTATTGAAAAGGAGTTTGGACGGCCTTGACAGTGCCCAAAGAAATTCCTTCCTAGACATCTCTTGTTTCTTTGTTGGCTCTACTGATGTGATTTGTAGGGCGTATCTAGAAGGGGTGTATGGAGTGGGTTGGACACAGCTAAACGTTCTACATAGTAGATGCCTATTGACTTTTGAGAAAGAAGTGGGAAACTGTGACACTAAGCAGCGGAGCATAGGAATGCATGACCATCTCCGCGATATGGGTAGACAGATCGTTCGAGAAAAAGAGAAAAATCGTGCATGGGATGAAGAGACCGCCAAGGACTCTTTCAAGGTAGTGCATGTATGTTTTCTTTCTTCCCCAAAATATGAACGTTTGTGTTGTGAATCATAAATTTCTTATGTTTTTAATTTGTATTCTGTAAAACGTCGTGAAAGCTTGAGAGCACACGTTCTGCATTGTCCGGGCTTTTAATAAACAGTGCCATGGCCCTTCCATATGAGGCTGCCAAATGTGACTCACTTCCTGAGCTGAAATTCCTTCGGGTGGTCGGTGATTCTCAGGATGGAGAGAGGTGAGCAAATTATTAACCTAAGAGTGATGTAGTTTTCAATTCTTCGATTCTAATCCTCGAATGGTTCCTGTGGGTCAGCCTTCAAGGGAAGAACTTGGCAACAAACGTCTTGAGAAATGCGCATTGTGAGGAACTAAGGTAACTCCAAATGATGAAATGAGGTATTTTGTTCAGGAATATCCTGGACTTCCCATGATTCTCAAAGAGATTGATCATGCTTTCTTTTCATAAGGTTGTTGGATTGGAGGAACGCCCCTTTCCGAGAACTACCTCCTGGACTGGCTTCCGCAAATCTTCGAGTTCTTGATCTACGCGACAGTAGGATAGCCCAACTCCCCGCCTTCAAGAATCTTCGATATGTTGATTTGGCGGGCACTAGCATAAGCGAAGTGCCTCATGAAATTTTCTCCGCTTATCTTGAATACATGGATCTATCGCGCACTAAAATAAAGGAATTGCCGAGTGGAGCCCTCTGCCCAAATCTTAGACGTCTCTATTTATTGGACACAGAAATAAGTCAAGTTCCTCATGGACTGTACTCTACAATTCTCGAAATTCTGGGGATATCGCGGACCAACATAGGCGAAGTGCAGGTAGGACCAATAATTTGGGGTAGCAGATTGAAGCTAATTGTATATAAAGGAAAGCAGACCTTCCTTTTTTGGGACGCTGGAAACTGTACACATTCTTTTCAGTAACGCTATTCAGCTAATTGTATATGAACATTTGTTTTGGGTACACAGGAGGTCTCCTTACCGAATCTACTGCAGTTGGATATGAGAGGCTGTAAAGGGTTGAAGAGACTTCCGCCAACATTCGGTGATTCCATGCCGTCCTTGCAACACTTGGATTTGGATGAATGTGAACGACTTGAAGCCTTGGATTCCGGCATTGGAAAACTCGCCCATTTGCGAAATTTGTGGCTTTCTAAATGTCATCGGTTGACGCGTCTCCCCAAAGAACTGACGGGTATGCAACTTTAACGTTCTCTTTTCTTTCTCAAAATCCTAAAACGTGTATTAGGATAATCGAGAGTATGATCCTCCCCATCTCATCCGAATCACCACACTTTGCTTTGTACCTCTTACCTCCCCATCTCACCCGTGGAACGCACCAACCCTTCGACAGTTACGCATGCCACAAGCGTTTTCTACTTTAGACAACTAAACCTAACTTTTGGAACTATTTCTATATCCCTTTCTTAACAAAATTAAAAAATCAATTTACCTGCTATTAAGTAGTAATAAAAAGACTTTAGAGGCTCAGAAGATCAAAAAAAGGTTTACAAATCCATATCTATGATTCATCACATCGTAAATGTGTTAGAAAAGCTAGTAGTAATTTGTAATATCCTTTTCTACCATTGTCTACTCCGTATTTACCGTTGATTTTGATATTGTGAGGGCAATTCCTAGAATTCTTCTATGTCATCAAATCCATCGTGGGCATCATGTATCTATTTTACCTAAGCTTACTCAAACTCATGTTGACATTTGAAGATCCACACATGATTCTTCAACATGCCATTTCACATTTATTTACTTAATTTGATCTTCCATATGGACAATGGATACATGTATATGCTTGAAAAATAATTTTCACTTAACTTCGTTGATGCACATCACTTACCCACAATACTGACCGAAAACCTTCTCAATTTTCTAATTCGTTCTTAGAAAAGTTTTTAAATATACGTTCTGCTATAGATTCGATTATCGTATTATGTCTTATGAGTCCTTCCTTATATATTTGGAAGAGGATGATAGTAGTATCAATAAAGGAAAATTTAGTAATGCTACTTAGAGATATAAATATAATTAATAATAATAATAACTGTTGGAGTTCGTGGCATATGAAAGCACATGCATTCCACAAGGAAGAGGAAGTTGGAGTTCGTGGCATATGAAAGCACATGCATTCCACAAGGAAGAGGAAGCTTGGAGCACACTAGAATACATAATGTATTACCAAGTGAATTAGTGACCCATTTGGATTGTAGGTGTATATACAAGCTGAGGGTAAAAACATCTCCTAAAAAGGGAAAAAATTGCCACGGTATTCGTAAGTGTATTCACACATATCACTACCAAAATATATCAACAAATACCCTGTAAAAGTGATGCGATGAAGGATTTGGCATTCATGTAGCAAAAGATGTGCCTAACCACTTGCCAATGCTTGAGACATAGGCAATGTGTAAACCTGTTCATCTGAGAGATAGCAAACCAGTTATCAGGTTACGTTATGCACAAGTAAATGGAGAACCCAACAACCTTCTAATAGACAACATCAAATGCATCTCCAACATCATAAAGATACAACCATAAACATATTTCCATCGGAGTAGTAATAGGTTTGCAATAATCAAAGCCAAAAAAACTATAATAATGTATCTATACATTTTTCTTGACACAAAGTTGTTCCTCCATCAACTTGCATAAATTGAATGTCAAACAATGATGCACATGCCCCAAATGTGACATCTCAAATAGGCATGCACATCAGCCCTAAATTTAGCGATATGCTTCTCATTAAGACCAATGAGCAACATGTCATCAACGTGTACATATAATCTATTGTCGATTGGACTCATCTCAAAGCCATGTGCAATTAAGTAGGAACGTACCTTTTTCATATAGAGTATGTGATTCTTACTTCAAACCATATACTGATATTTTCAACCTGCACACTTTGTTTTCATGCTTTTTCTTCATATAACAATGGGGCTAAAATTTATACACTTCTTCACATAAGTCACTACTCAAACATACAATTTTAAGGTCCAATGGATGTACAAGCCAACCATGACGAGATGTAAACTCACAGATGCTTCAATTACTAGTCATTCATCATGTGCAACTGAAGGTTTCATGAAATCCAATTCCTCTCTCTCGAGCATAACATTTGGAAACAAGCATTGCCTTATTTCTTTCACCTATTGCATCAAGCTTATAGTGAATCTTTTATACCCATATCATGCAGATGGACCTTTTGCCTAGGGTTGAATCACATAAAACCCAAGAACCATTCTTTATAGTACCATCATATTTTGATTGCATCGAACGCATCTAGCTTTTTGAATTTTATGCTTCATCAAAATAAACATGCTCATTATCATCACAAAGGCTAGAGACAATCATTGCATAGAAAATGATATAGAAGAAGTACTATGAGATTCTAAATGAGTACCATATTTAAATGTTGCATTTAATTTTCGATCGATCAAGGTGTACCAATGATTTTAGGCATAATTTTTATTCTCCTATATGAGCCCTCTCATGAAAAATTCTTTGGAGTTTGAGGTCTACTAAAAGTATGCAAATAGCATAAGGAAGAATAATTTTTGAGTACAACACACAATATTCAATGTATTACCAATAGGATGTACACAATGACTCATTAAAATTAAAAGCATATATACAAGCCATGAGGAAAAAACGTCCTATAGTGGGAAGAAAGTGCCCTATCACTCCTAGTGTGTTCACACACATCACTGCCAAAATATATTAACAAATCCCCCCTAGGAGTAATGTGGTGAACAAGGAGCTGGCACTCATGTATTGAAGTGCCAAGCTATATGGAATCAATCCACAAAAGGATGCAAGTACAAAGCTTTATGAAAAGCTTCAAACTTCTCCTTAGGCAAAGCATTTGTGAAAAGGTCTACAATGTTCTCCAGTGTGGGAACATATGCCAAACTCGTCTCTCCAACAAAGATCCTCTCCTTGACATAATGATAGTGCATCTCGCTTAGTGTGAGCATGGAACATAGGGTTCCTTGCAACTACCAATGCACTTTGATTGTCATTGAAGATGGTGGTGGTAGAAGAATGGCCAACGCCCTAATCAGCCATAAGGCATCTGTGCCACATACACTCAAAAATTGTTGTGAAAGTTTCCCTATACTCAACCTCATAAAAATAAGTGGCTGCAGTAGGTTGCTTCTTCCTCAACCACGATATGCATGAGATACCAAGCATGAAGTAAAAACCACTCGTGGAAACAAGAGTGTCATAGAAACCGACCTAGTTATAGTAAAACAAATCATGTAATTAATCTAGCGATAGTGATCTCACCTTGGGATAAAACAATCCAAACAATTGGGTACCAGTCAATTAGCAAAAGATGTCCTTAATTTCCTACCAATGCTTCGCACCTGGTCAATGCATAAACCTAGTCATTTTTGACACAAGAAATATAATAGTTGATGGACTAATCCATAACAAAATCAAACATCCAATAGTATGCTGATAGAGAAGAACATCAAATGCATGTCCAACATCATGAAGACTCAAGGCCAAAATGCTACAATAATGTTCCAATATATTCTGTTTGACACAAAAACCACAAGGCCAAAAACATACACTTCTTTATGCAAGTCACCACTCATAAATATGTTTTAATGTCCAACTAATGTAGCTTCTAACCATGATGAGCTGCAAGTGCATAGATGCTATGAACAATAGTAATTCGGCATGTAGATGCAAACATCTTATCAAAATTAATGCATCATTCTTGAGCATAATGTTTTGCATGAACCTATCCTTATACATTTCAAGTGTTCCATCAGGATTATGCATCAATTTGGATAACCATTTAGTGACAATGGCCTTCTTGATAGGAGGCAAATCACATAAAGACCGTGCACCAATTTCATAATAGCATCATATTTTGATTGCATAGCAACCATCCAATTCCCCAAATTTTATGCTTCATCAAACAAAACAAACATTCTCATCACAAAAACTAGAGGTAGCCATAGCATAGAAATCTGATGCAAAAGAAGAACTATGAGAGCAAGAATGACTACTATATGACAGACATGCATCGAATTTGCTATGTCACAAAGTCTGAACCAACCATTTTGCCATATTTTTTGTTACTGTTAGTGTTCATGTGAAAGGCCAAATGGCCACCAGACACTTCTTTGTGTATGTTCTTTAATAAAACATATAGTGGCTTGGTCAATCATAGACGGTAAGTTCGATCGCATTTGGAAGACCTAATAAGTCTATCTTCATGCTCCCCGTGTACTTTGTTTTCTGCGTATTCAGAAGCCTGTGTGCGAAGTACTATGTGCGGCCTTAGGTGCATTTTCTACCTCGAGGATATCATTGTGGAGCTCTCAAGAAGCAGAACGCATTGTGGTGCATTTCCATCGAAATACTTCACTGGTAATAGAGTAGTTTGAGGCAAAATCTTTGTTCCTTTTGTGCGAGCGAAGCGAGCACCCCCTCCAAGGCTTACGACTAAGGCAACGACCAAGGCATATATCTTGGGATACCTTTTCATCTGAGTCACCGAAGTCACCATTGGTGCCATTGGCTACGTGCAAGGGAGGACCTCAACGATCAAGTAATATAGAGGTTCCTAGTACTTCCTGGGAGGTCACCCATCTCAGAACTATTCCCCCTAGAGCTCACCTAACCGTGGCAATCTCTTGCCACTGAGCTACACTCTTGTGGTGTATGAAGAAGTGGAAAGACTAAGGTTGACATTACCTTGAAGAAGTTTTGGTCCCTCAAAGCTTCATTGTTTGCTTTCAAAGCCTATTTTTGAAGCAATTTTGGGGCGTCTTTTGGAGCCAGTTTGGAGTACTTTCGCACATAGTTCTCTTCACACAGGTCCAAGAACATCAAGAAGGGTGTTCATTGTACTTCTCTGACAATAAATATCAACCTTTGGGGTTGTTCTTTCAGCCACACTCATAAAACTACAGGTTTCTCGAGAGGTTTTTAGTTTTGGTGGGAGCGCCTTAAACATCAGAGTTGATAAAAACTTGCAAGTGTTATTGGCTAGTTTTTGGGTTGTGCATTCAGTCTTTTATTGTCATTTTACTACATATATTGAGCACATACACACCATGTACGCTTTTGTGGATATCGCTTATGTATGTCCATGTGTTCATTGATATAGCCGTTATGTTTTTTGCACAAAGCCTTTTACGTTTGATAAAGAGCGTCATGGTGAGGTTTTCTTAACTAGGAGACATCTAGATTTTGGGGTCTCTTCGGTGATGCAGGTGGAAGAACACTTACCCAACCTCGCCATAGGAAATGTATGATAGTTGTTCATAGGTGCTCAATAATCCTAGTTGGCTTCTATTGGGTAACTGATTATATGCAGTGGAGTCAGTGATTCACTATGCAGGAAAACATGTCAGTACTTGTAGTTTTATGATATTTTGACATTGGTCATATGCTCATTTTGTAGAGGATACTTTGGCAAAAGTTTTCCAGATTTTTGGTTTTCTCAACTATACAGTGGTAGATTCACTCCTTGATACACTTATTCATTGGTGTTCAGACTCTTCTAGCACCATTATCATTCTATTCAGTTCTCTACCATCATGGCATGAGAGGTCTCATGCACATCCGGTCGATCAACGTCTAGTGCTAGTGTTCCGAGGAGGAGCTATAACTTGCAAGGCAAAGACCATTTTGAGATTCAAAAATTTGATGGCACTAAATTTTTTCTATGGAAGAATCGGATTAAAGATGTGCTGATTCAAAAGATGCCATGGAAGCCAGTAAATGGAATTTCAAAAAAGCCTGTTCACATGGATGAAGATGATTGGGATGAGTTAGATGAAATGGCCAGGTCTACCATTCGCTTGCACCTGGCAGATAATGTTTACTTTATAGTATTAGACTGTGAAAGTGCAGAGGAGCTTTGGAAGAAGTTATGCAATACATATGAAAAAGAGACAGCATCAAATAAAATCGATCTGATGAGAAAATTATATGACCTCTGTATGAAGGACACATATAGTGTTGCTGATCATCTAAATGAGTTTGATGCTATACTCTCTGAGTTACAGGCTCAAAAAAAGGATATGGATAATGAAATGAAAGTAGTATTGTTGTTATGCACCTTGCCATCATCATGGGATCCGTTTTGCACAACTATTAGCAATAGTGCACCTGGTGGTAAACTCATCTATGATGACATATGTGAGCACTCTTGAGTGAGGAGATTCGTAGAAAATCTATGGTTGGCACTCAGAGTGGAGATGCATATAATCTTCATGATTCTTACCAAGGAAAGAATCAACAACATGGCAGGAGCAAGAACAAGGAAAAGAATGGTCAACAAAATAAGAGTAGAAGTAAATCAAGGAAGAAGGATACTGAATGCCATTATTGTCATAAGAAAGGATACATGAAGAAAGATTGTTATTCATTAAAGAATGATAAAGGTAAAGGACAGAATGTTGATGGGCATGTTAAATAGTAACTTACACCATCTACTTTGACTGTGAAGATTGAAGAAATTAATGTTATTTTTGATGATGTTGATGGGTTCAAACTTGATAGTATTGTGCCAATTGAGGCTCTTAAGGATGATTCGTTTTCCCACACTTGGGTGCTAGATTCCGGTGCTTCTTTCCATGTGACACCACATAGAGAATGGTTCTCTAATTCTCTAATTATGCAGCAAAGTCTCTTGGTACCATGAGACTTGGTGACTCTTACTAGTGTGATGTTGTGGGATTGGAGATGTGGTTGTGCAGTTCATTGATGGTTCAAAATTTACTATGCATAATGTATGCCATGTACCTCAGTTATCACGCAACTTAATGTCTTTTGGTCAACTTGATGACCTTGGTTACAAGGTAGTGTTCTATGCTCAATCCTTTCACATATCAAAGGGCAATATGGTTACTGCAAAAGGAAGAAAAGTTGGCTCACTTTATCCTTTATTTGTGTCACAGAAAGAACACTTGTTAGCTGTTACTAAACAACCTATGGCTTGTATTTGGCATGGTCGTTTGGGGCACATATCTTGTAATGGAATGGAAAATCTTTCTCGTTCTGGCTACTTACCTGTGTTATCTTTCTCTGATTTTTCATTTTGTAAGCACTGTCAGTATGGAAAGCAAACCAAAAATGTGCATAGAACACACATTGACTCTTCAATTGAGCCTTTAGATCTAGTTCATATAGATGTGTGTGGTCCTATGCCGACTAGGTCCTTAGGTGGTTCTCTTTACTTTGTCAGTTTCATAGATGATGCTACTAGAAAAGTTTGGGTATATCCTATCAAATTGAAGGATGAGGTATTCCCTAATTTTAGAAAATGGCTTGCTTCAGTTCAGACTGAAAAAGGAACTAAGCTTAAGGCTTTACGTTCAGATAATAGGGGTGAGTATACCTCACATGAATTCAGCCTTTTCTGTGAGTCTAGAGGGATTCATAGAGAGTTTATAGCTCCTTATACCCTAGTACAGAATGATGTAGCTAAGAAGATGAATATAACTATTCAAGATAGAGTAGTCTCTACGTTGCATCATGCAAACCTCTCACAAGGTTTTTGGGTAGAAGCAGTATTGACTACAATTCATGTGATTAACCTTTCACCTAGTACTACCAAAGGTCTGAAAGTGGCACAAGAGTTATGGACAGGGAAGCCACCATATTATGATCATCTTTGAGTTTTTGGGTGTGACGCATATGTTCATATACCCATATGTGGTGGTACTTTGTACTTAGGGATATTATTCCGCTCTTACTTCAGTTTTAGTTTATTGTCAATAGAGAAAGCTATTCCATACATCCATCTTCTTTGTGCATCTTGTTGTGTTTGAGTTCATTGTGTGTGCTTCTCATGTGTATCTCACACTTCTACACACACCCAATAGTGGAATGAGAGTAGGTTCAGTTCCTTCTCAAGTTTTGGTTTTTTGCATCATGGCGTGTGCGCACTTTTAACAGTGCAAATCGACTTTGGAGCATAGAACAATGAATTTCAACAGCCAATAAACATTTCCACCAATCATAGTTGGGTCTTATCCCCATTTTGAATCGATTCGTGCAGTTAGAATCACTATCAAAGTGACAATTTCTGAGCTACAATTTTAGCATTCATTTCAGATTTCATCGAAGTAAAGATTTTTTCACATTCTTATTCTTTAGTGAAATGGTAGGCATCAATGACTTGTTTGGTATGCTTCAAACTCAAGATAATCTTGATGGGAACAACTATCCAATATCGTCTTACATGATGAAGCATGTTATTACTTTGAAACATAGTGGCAAATGTAGAATCTAGATAAATGACCCACAAGTTCTTCTACTTCATGGTCTATTGTCAAAGATGGAGCTTCTTCTTCAAGTACAATGGTTTCTCCTTCTGCACCTACATAGGAGTAGCTTAGATGGAATGGAAAAGATGCTCAAGCTCATGCATTGATTGCACTTTCTACGAAGCATCATATAGTCCACACATTCGGTCATGTTCTACATGAAGACATGCATGGGATACTCTTGCTTCTTTGTATGTCATGTGTAATGAAGCACATGTTGCATACTTGAGGAAGCAACTTGAGGATGTATGTATGGCTAAAAATGAGTCGATGGATGTGTATGTGGCATGCTTCAAGGACTTGAAAGAGAAATTGGCAAACATACATGATATTATTTCGAATGCATAACTCATCTCTACATTGTTGAAAGGATTACCAAAATCTTTTCAAAGATTTGCTAATACACTGTTGTAGCTCAAGCGTAAGCACCACCTCCTTTACTTGTCAATCCGCGGAGACGTGAGGACCGGTATGAAGACCACGAGCAAGTGAAAGCCCAAGTGTGTGAGTGAAAGCACACAAACATGCACACACATACACACACACGCACACAAGGTAAGATCAAAGAGAGGAACAATGGAAAGCTTCGATTGCAAAAGAGTTCTCTTACAAAAGCTCTATTCTCTAACAAGCATACCTCAAAAATGAGCTCTCTAGCTCTTTTTATAGTTTCTTGACTAGTTTTGGCCCTGTCTAGACCTAGTGTCTAGCGTAGTTAAAAATTAGGTTCCAGGGCTTATTTGAGGGCTCAAATGAAGTCTAAAAATTATGAAAACTGGTAGGATGATAGTTCTAATACTCCTCAAGCTCGAGGACTCCTCGTCTTGAACAAAATGGAGGTACAAAAATAGAAAATGGTATTTACAATGGTTTTTAGTGATGAAAATCACTATTTTTGTAGGGGATTCTTCTGAAAATTTGACATACACTTCTTGGAGCTCCCTACTTGCTCCTTCTTCTTGTGTCTCCACCTCTTTGATGTGCTCCTGTGATTTGTCCTTGACCTTCAGGTTCAACACTCCCCCCCCCTCTCGAGTCTGTCGTCCCTGACAGACCCTTGTTGTAATGATTGTTCCAGGTTGCTTTGAGAGGGAGTGTCCATTCGGATGAACCTGAGCCGTCTCTCTTCCAATGGTGCCAAGGTTGGTTGGCCGGTTCTTCATTTGTCATTGCAAGCCTTTGCAAGTTGTAGTCCCTTGGTAGGTGCTTTTGCCTTGGAATCTAGCATCATTGTGTCATTGTGAGTCTCCATGGATGGCCTCTAGATCTTCTTAAGATGATGTTCATAGTAGTCACGCCAAGTACTCATAACCCATAATGAAGGATGGGTAAGTGTGTTTGTGCATGGGTTGAGGAAAATATGTGCCTTGTGCATGGCCTTGTAATGTAGCCCTATACATGCTTACTTGGAAATTGCATTGGAAGAAGTATGGTGCAAAAATTGGGGTCTTGAGCTAAGTGCTCAAGGGTATCCTGACGAAGAGGTTTCCTAATCTATCATGGTTATGGTGTTGCCAAGGTAAAAGATACTTACCATTGTGAAGGTTTGATCGATGTTTATCTCTTCGTGTTGTACACCCGGCATTTGTGAGGGAACATTGTCGATGAATGTCCGTGTTGATGGTCCACTGATGAAAATTTTATGAGTGCCTCGTCTTGTCTCCTCTTTTTAAAGCAACATTTGCCAAATACTGAGAATTGAATTCCTTTATATTCCTTGGCAAACAACATTGGGTAACTACACCAAGCTTAGTTTCACATATTCTCTTTAGCTCACCATATGCAGGAGTCTTCTTATCCAGTAGACATACAAAGATTTGCAGGGTACCAGAACTACCCCTTGCAGATATCTCCCTGGATGCTCTCGTACATGAAGTAGTTAAGCATCACTCAAGTTGCGGACCTTCGAGCTCGTCACTCCTACCATGGTAAGAGAAAATCATAGTTGTAGATGCCATGTTCATGCCAAGTTCTTAACATCTACCAGATAAGGCGGCAATTATATCATCTGCTAGCCGAGACACACTTCTATCCGAACAGGTAAATGCCTAGTAATCAATAGTTCCATCGTCAACTAAGCATGAGTCATTCATGTTTCATGAGCCAAACCTGGGAACAAGTTCTTCCTCTGCTTCTCTTTTTTTTTTTTTTTGAGGAACAATGTCACAAAACCAGAAGACAGATGTTAGTATCAGAAAAAATAGTTGACATATGTCAATGTGCTCTTGTGCATGGGCCTCTCAATTGTGTTTATGCACGGCCATGTAATGTGGCCCTATATTAATGCATACTTTGGAAATGCATTACCTGAATGGTGCAAAAGACTGGGTTGTGCAAGGAGCACATGGTTGTCGCTCGTCGAGGCTTTCGATGTTATTTGTGGATGTTGATGCCATCTGTCGTGGAGGTATCCATTGGATCTCGAGATGACAACTGATCCATCCTCCTTATGGGGATCCATTTGAGAACGATCTGCACTTGTGTAGCGATCTCCTTTGGCTGCTTCATGTTTGGATGGTTTTTTGAGGGTTGGATCCTTCGTGGTTGGCTCTTTGGTCTTTTGGGGCCTACCTGTGCTTTTGCCTTCCCTACCCATACCTCTGTAGCTAGTCGCTTGACTCGCGTTGAAGAGGTTAGTTGGTCTACTTTTGTTCTTGGTATTTGGTTCTGACCTTTCCCTCGCCTTGGCTTCTTTGTTGAGACTTTTTGCGTATGGGAGAACATAGGTTGCTGTGGATGTAAGAGCTTCTTAGGTACCCACATTTGTAATCGCCCTTGTTGAGCTACAACAATTTTCTTAGGCACCCAAACTTGTCGAATATTTTGTGGTTGAGTTTGTCCTAGCTTCTTAATTCGTCTTCTGGCCTGGTGGGAGTCCTTGGAGGGGAATTGTGGGGTTAAGGCCGGTGGTTTCTCTCCTTTTCGTACCCAGATCTACTTCATGCCTGGCACTACTTTCCTTTGGAAATCCCATTGTCTATTTGATATAGCAGTTGTCCGGTTCTGTTGTGCTTGCCTTGTTGGTTGAGTTGTTGTGGCGGCTTTAGTCCTTGCACCAAAGGAGGAGTCCGCTTGTCTTTGAGCCTGTTCTTCCATGGTTGAGTTCTCTTGCGACATAGAGCTTTTGACGCATACAACATCTCGTTTGCTAAGATTAGTCCTAGGAGAACTACAAGATGTGACCTCTGGATTTGTGAGCATGCCATTTTCTAGTTCTAATGTAAAGCATTGTCCCTGGACCCAAATTTGAAGAAGTTGACTTCTTAGGTTCAATTTGACTGCATTGTCATAAATCCAATCTTGTCCTAAGACAAGTGGTTTTGTAAGGTTCTCATCCTGACACACTCGCACTATGACTTTCATTGGAACATCTTGAAGGTAGATGGGAAGTTCCACCTTGCCCAAACAAGGGGTTTCCACACCTCCCAATCCTATGAGATAAGCTTCTATGGGATTGATGTTCAACTGCAAGTCTTGGCAGTAGGAAAGTCAAATTGCACTACTTGCTGCACCTGAGTCAATCAATGCTTTCACTGTCCTTGCACCCTTTCCTTGTCCTATCTCTATGGTCACAAAGGGACGTCGAACAATGACTTGAGACGTCGCTATGCCTGATTTTTGGCACATATCCAGGTGATATTTTGGGGCGTTTGAGTTGACATATAGGCCTAATCGCCTTAACTTATTTCGCCTTATGTGCTCTCTAGCCTCTGCTTGTGCTTCTTCTCTGACTCTCATCTCTTCTTCTTTTCGTTTCTTAGTAGTGTTGAGTCTCATTAGCATGTCCTCTGTAAGAGGTTCTTGATATAACTTGACTCGACAACCACTGATATAGTTTGGCAAGATGTCACCTTCTAAAGTAGCCAATTGAACATTACCACTAGTGGAAATTCTATTAATGATCATGGGTCCATATCCTCTTTTTTCCAACTTACGGGCATGTTGCTTTAGCGTATAAACCAGCACTAGGTCTCCCTCTTTCAATCCTTTATCTTTGATGTGTGCATCAAAGTATGCCTTTTGTCTTTTCTTTGCAGCATAGATGCCTGCCACCACGTGTAGCCTTGTCTCTCCTAAGCGTTCTAGATCAAAGATCCTCGAGGACAACTCATGTCCATTCCACTCATACTCTTGTGCTACTTTTAAAGCAGGGATTAAGAAATCTAATGGTAGCACCGCATTCTGTCCAAAGACCATCTGAAATGGGGTGGCATTGAGTACCGTTTTGTAGGCAACTCGGTAAGCCCAATCAGCATGATGAAGTTGTTTGTCCCAGTCAGAGCGCTTAATATTTACAAGTTTTTGTCAACACGTTACATAGGATCTTATTCGTGCTCTCGGCTTGTCCGTTAGCTTGGGGATGATAGGGGGCAGACTTCTTATGTATCACCAAGAATTCTTGGAGAAGATTTTCAATGACCTCATTCAGGAAGTGTGTGCCTCTATCGCTCACTAACTCTATTGGTAGCCCATATCTCGTGAACACATTCTTGAATAAGAACTTAGCCGTAGTCTGAGCATCATTCTTTGTCGTGGCTTTCACTTCGACCCACTTGGTAAGGTAATCTGTGGCTACAATAATATACTCTGCATGGGAGTTTCTAGCTGGGGGGTTAATAGGACCTACAAAGTCTATACCCCATTTCGAGAATGCACGTCCTCCCATCATTGGCCTCAAAGGCATCTCGTCTTTTCTAACTGGATATTGTGCACGTTGGCATGTGTCACATTTCTTCACATAGGTATGAGCATCCATATGAAGAGTGGGCCACCAAAATCCTAAGAATAGGATGGTCTTGATCACTCGGTCAGGACCAAAATGTCCCCCTGCAACACCACTATGTGCAGTCTCTAAGACCTTTAAATAGTCTAATTCATGAACGCACAGTCTTAAGTAACCATCTTTGCCTCTTCGGTATGGGTTGTCTCCTACTAAGGTATAGCCTTGAGCCTCTTACTCCATGCTTCGTCTTCTTGCTAGACTAGCCTCTTTGGGTAATCTTCCCGACCTCATAAACTCTATCAATGGAGCACTCCAATCTGGAATTAATGACACTTGACAAAGGGTTGCATGCTCCACTGGGGGTCTCTCTCTGCACATTGGACAATTCTTAATCCACTCATGTATTTCTTTGTCCATGCTAGGCCAATACACTCCTAAACGCTTCAGATTCTGCAATGTTCGTTGTTTAGAATAGTGATTTCCTAGCAAATGCTTCCTGCCAATATGTGATATTTTTGTGATTCTACAATTTCTTCTTGTGATGTTTTCACATTCTTATTTGCAGGGCCGAAGGTTAGGACTGGTACCAACTTATTTGCCCATTTAGGAACAACTTCTAAATTTGAACAGATAAGCATCCGGTAATTCATCAGACACTCCTTGCGGTGACTCTCTTGAAGTGATGCGAGAAAGGTGATCTACCCTAAGGTGGGTTCTACCTTTCCTGACAACAACTTCAAAGTCATACTCCATTAGTAAGAGGAACCATCTTACTAAGCGCCCAGTATTGCAGGGTTTATTGACCAAATATAACAAATCTTGATGATCAGTGAAAAACTTGAACTTGTTGGCCAATAAGTAGTGTCTAAACTTCTTCACAGCATATACCATGCCTAAGCCCTCTCGCTCAGTTGTGGTATAATTTCTTTCAGCTGGATTTAGTTGTCTACTAGCATATGCTATGGGCAAATCTAAATTCCCTTCACCTGTGGGTTGTGCTAGCACACATCCTATGGCATGATTGGATGCATCCACATGGACATGGAAGGGCTTATTCCAATCAGGAGTGGTCAGTATTGGTGTTGTGCACAAACGTTTCTTCAGTTCATTGAAAGAATTCTCACATTCATCGTTCCACTCAAAATTAGACAACAAGGCATAAAGGGGTCTAGCTATGATCACGTACATGTGGATAAACTTACAGTAATATCCACAATGGCCCATAAAGGCTTGTACCTCTTTAACATTCTTTGGCCTTGGCAGCTCCTCTATGGCTCGTACCTTATCTTCATCTGTTGAGATTCCATTCTTAGAAACAATATGACCTAAGATTTTACCTTGACGCACCATGAACACACACTTTTCTGGGTTTAGACACACTCGATATTCTCTACACTTGCTAAAGATTTGTCTGAGCTTAGGGATGTGAAATTTTCTTTCTTGGGAATGAGCACATAAATCATCCACATATACTTCTAAGCGCTTTCGCAAGAACTCTTTGAAGACATGACACATGAGCCTCTGGAATGTTGCAGGTGCATTGGTGAGCCCAAATGGCATCACACGAAATGCAAAAATGCCCCACTCTGTGGCAAAAGCCGTCTTGTGTTGATCTTCTAGGGCAATGGCTACTTGATTGTAACCTGAAAATCCATCAAGGAAGTTATAAACTTCCTTGCCTGCAACACGCTCCAATAGGTGTTCCGTGATTGGAAGTGGATAACTATCTCTGATCGTAGCGGCATTAACTTTTTTAAGGTTAATACACACTCGCAACTTCCCGTTCTTCTTGGGCACCACTACAATGGGGGACACCCATTCAGTATGCTCAATCTCATAGATGAATCCAGCTTCAATCAGCCTATCAATTTCTTCTGTTATCTTGGCTACATACGTATCATTATATGTGTAGGGCTTTTGTTTGGGGGGCTTGGCATCAACAGTCATGGGGATAGTATGAGAGCAAGATCTTGGATCTACCCCTTTCAAGTCTCTATAATGCCACACAAACACATCCCTATATTCCCTTAATAGAGCTACGAGCTCCATTTCTTCTCTTGCACTTAGGTCATCTCCTATATATGTGTATCTCTCTTCATTCTCTTCAATGGTCACTACAATTTTCCTTGTCTTTTCTTTATTATCATATGATTCTCTTATGATGGCCTCTCTCTTAGGCATGCGTACCAAAACTTTGTGGTTGTCAACTTCATATTTCTTGAAGTTTTCTGGTACTTCAAACAATGATTCCTCCTTTTCTGGTTTCACTGCTTTTCTTTTCTTTTTCTTTTGACTGCTCTCACTTCCATCCTTTGAGTTTACCGTTTTAATACTTGTGAGAGGTTCTTCTTCTTTCTGGGTGAACACTCCTATATCTTCTAGATAGTGCTGCTCTGAGTTAAAGCAACTATCCATCACAATGGACTCTAGATCATCGTCATTCTCTTCTTCTTCTATGACATCACTAGGGTCACATTCTTCTAGCATGGGCTGACACATGAACACTGAAATATCATAACCCTCCTCATCACAATGAGGTGTCCATTGTTCTTCATTGACAGCAATGTCCATGGTGGCTAAGATTTCTGGCCAGCCATGAGGCTCAAATTCCTCATCTGGAAAGATCATCGGTGTGTAGGCTGGGTCTCTAACTGGTCTATCTCCTGGCGAAGTTCCTTCTTCTCTTGCCTTTAAACGTTTTTCCTCTTCCTCTGTGACCTTGCACATCCACAAATGAGTATCTTCATGCAGCCATGATGGATCAGGTGAACTTTCAGAATCCAGAGAGATGGAATCTTCTTTCGCTTTGTGGATAGGATTCCACTGTAGGGATGGTACATCTCTAAAGGTGTAATCCTTCAAATTGACCTTGGTGGTGACCCATAAGTGCTGTAAGTACAAGGAGTTGGTTTCCCAATCCTGTACTATTTGCAATTGTCGTAGGAAGGGTCTGCCTAAGATCATCTCATAGACATTATTTTTCTCAAAGTCACATATAGCAAATGTATGTTCAAACTCTACACCACAAGTGGTTAGAGTTATCCCTTCTAGCAATCGTAGAGGTCTTTCAAAATGGCCATCAACCATTTGTAGCTTCATTCTAGTTGTTCTTAATGTGGGTTTGCCCCATTGCTTCCACAAGGAGGTGGTCGCAATAGCAACACCAGCACCGGAATCTATGGTTGCTTTGGTTGTGTAACCTTGGTAGGTGATTGGAAGATAAGTGTTACCTTCTTCACCCTCACACATGTCCCCTATTTTGTCTAGAGGTATCTGTGGTACCTTCTGCTTAGATCATGCTTATGGCATATTGGAATCAAGTTCCAAGACCTGATCCTTCACATGGTTCCATAGCTCAGGTTTTGCTTTGATCAGCTCCTCTACAGTGAGATGACATTGAACCTTAGTGTTCTTCACGACATCGGTGTTCCTTGGAACCATTGAGTCTTCATGTCTGACGAGTATTGTGGGAGCTCTGATCTGCAGAGATTCAGATTCCCATGGGCCTGGAAATTGAGGCAGTTCTTCTAAGGTATTAGATTCAAAATCTAATCTTTCGTCTTCTTGTTGTTCTGCTTCATCTCCGTAAATAGATGGAATGTCTTAGGGAAATTGATCATGAAGGTTATCAATCTCATGAATAGGAGGGGAATTACCCTTCTCCTTGGCCCATTTCTCCTCTTGTATTTCCCGCAAGAACTCTAGAGAGTGCTCCTGAATTGAAGGAGGTCCCCCCAGCATCCGTGGAATTAGGAACATAAGGTCCCATTGGTGGTGAGCTTCTTCTCTCAATAACTTGTTGAGCCTGTGAAG
Source organism: Ceratopteris richardii (assembly GCA_020310875.1). NCBI lineage: Eukaryota > Viridiplantae > Streptophyta > Polypodiopsida > Polypodiales > Pteridaceae > Ceratopteris > Ceratopteris richardii. Next base: position 63,689,182 of record CM035420.1, on the reverse strand, counting down.
GTAAAGAAACTTGTGGTTTGTTTACCAATTGCTCTAATCTTTCTAGTAAGCCTTGGAAATGCAAATCCGGTTTGACGGAGTTTGTCTAATTGAACTTTTGACTAGTCTCGAGTATAGCTTGAGCTTGTTCTACCATTTTCATGCACATTTTCATCCGTTCAATCTCTAAATCCACTCTAGGGTAACTCCTGTCTAGGTTTGCAACTATTGGCCCTTCTTGAATTCGAGCCAGGTAGGCCTTGAACATCATGTCCAAGCCTTCTGGGGTTGGATCTGCAAGAACAGATCCTGGTTGTGGCCTATTTACAATGGGGGTTGGGGTGGGATGAGATGGAGTGGATGGAGTTTTGGCATGCGAGGGGTTTTGAGATGCAATGTCTTCTATTTTTGTTTTTGTGTCTTTCAAGCTTTCTTCTAGTTCCGATAACTTTTTATTCCACTTACGATTGGCCTTCTCTCTGGTATCTTTCCATGTTCTTGTTTTCCTCTTACTAGTCTCTCCTGATTCACTCGATTCCGATTGTTCTTCTGGTTTATCTTGTTTTAATGCTTGTGCCCTAGTAACTGCCTGTACAAGAGCCACATTACTGCTACTGGCACTTGAATCCGCCACTAAGCCTACCACATTAATGGGTGTAATCTTGGGTGCACTAGAGGGGTTTCTTGGACAATCTCTAGGGAGATGGTCTTTGCCACAATCAGGACAAAAAGCTTGTATTGTGATAGCCTGTCCTTGACTCGGAGATGGTGGGTGGGGACAATCACAAAGGAAATGATCGCCCTGGCATTTGAAACATGGTCCTCTAGGGGCTTGTGGTCTTACTTGTCTCAATTGGGGCCTAGGGTTAGCATTTGTGTACATGACATTGGAGTATTCAGGCTCCAAATTTTTTTCCATAGGTGGTGCCTCATATTGATACGGATAAATCTCACTATGTTCAGGTGACTCTGTGTAATAAGCATGTGGACTACCTTCATGGGAGTAGTCTGAACTATGAGCATGAGAGTCATTCTCTGAGATCAGTGGGGTCAGTGGAACCAATGCTCTATTAAGGTTCTCTTTTGCCACTGCATACTTAACTAGAATTGTATTGGTAGGAGCTAGTGGTTGGTTTCCCAAGACTGGTTGTGGCCTATATGGTGCCTGATATTGCTATTGTGGTCTATAATATGGCTGTCGGTATTGGTTCTAATACCTACCTTGTGGGTTAAGGTTGTTGATAATTTTGTCTAACAACCTGCCTATTGTAGGGACAATCTTGAGCCGTATGGTTTGTGTACTTCCTTTCAATAGTGCAGTATGGGGTATTCCTTTCTCTCATGTTCTGGTTGTGCATTGGGCATACATTAGCCATGTGGTCGCCTCCGCAAGTATAACACCGATTCAATGGGGTGACTCTCTCTGTTTGTCTATTTTGGACTCCCAGCTTCTTGGCAACTTTCTCAGCTATCTCCTCTATTTCCGTGGAGATTTTCAAAGTATGACTAGTAGAACTATCAGAATCCTTATAGAGTTTCGACAATCCTAACTTCTCACCCAAGTTATCTTCTATGTCAATGCACATCCACACACACTCTTCTATGGATCTAGGCTCTTTCAAGTACACATATGATCTTAACTTGGTGCTTAGTAAGCCATCTAAAAAAAGAGCCACTTGTTTGACTAGTGTGGGTAACTCTGGAGTAAGGCATCTTTCTAGGTATTTTCTGAACCTTCTACCTGCTAGTCGCACTGTTTCTTCGGGTGTCTGCTTGAAGCTGTGGATCAAAGATGATGTGTTATGCCTGATACCACTCTTGGAAAATTCTACAATGAATTCATCTAGCAATTGACCTAGATCGCGATAGTTGCGACTACTCAGTGATTGAAACCAAGCTAAGGAAGTGCCCTTAAGAGTCAAACCAAATGCTTCGTACTGGGTGAACAAGTCCTCCACCTGTTCAACTCTTAACACTTGTTTGAACTCGGCCACATGATCATAAGGATCTCCTGACCCATCAAAATAATTCTTCATTGCCTTGATCAGTTGAGTGGGTCTAAGGGTTCTTGGGTGCTCTCGGGGTCTACGCAATGGAAAATCATGTTCATTTCTCTGTTGCCTATGTGCTTGATGTCTCTCTCTTTCAGTTCTTTCATTTTCAAATCCTGATCTATTTCTGCCCATAGTGTGTGAAAAACTAACCTCAGGTCTCTCTCTAGTTCTTTCTCTCTGGGCTTCATGAGCTTGGGATGATCCTACTCCTTGGAGGCCATGTGAAACATTGGATCTTGATGGAGGGAAAATCAATTCACTCTTCCATGTATATGCATGTCTATCATGTTCTGTTACCAAGAACACTTTCTCTGATGTGTTATCCAAGTAGACAACTTTTCCTGGTATCTCTGGGTCCTTGAACTCGTAGATGATGACTATGCCCAATTGGCTAGGTTGATGTGGCTTGAATCTCCAAAAGGCTTCCTCTGTTTCTCTATTCAAGAATAGTTCTATGCTTTTGTTATCTTGAGGAATCCAATCTGGAGTGATAACTCTGGTCAAAACTGACTTACCTCTAGGAGTCTGGGGTCCTTGTCCTACATTTCCTTGTTCTATGTCTCCTATCTCATTCTCATGAATGATATTTCCAAACTCATCGGTCCTATCTGGTAGGTTGGTGACCACATACATGGTTCCTTCCTTATCAATGTATGACCCCTCTTTGAACTTGACTACTGGGTGTTCAAGTCCAAAGGTTTGATCTGGATTTTTGAGTTGGACCACTGATCGCCTCAGGCCATCCTCATAGATGCGAGCACCTAATCGGTTGGTCCGAATATATTCCAATTGTGTCTTATAGGGGCCTTCTAGTGTTTGTAAATAGGCAGTGTCTGAGCCACCTGCAGGTTTCCCCATGCTAAAAGACATTTCTGAGTCAGTTGTGTCAGAGTTGAGTACGTAAGGACAACCACTTAGTTGTTGTGCCCAAGACTTAGCTGTATGGTTTAGACTAGCCTCAGAAGATCTAATGCTTTGTCTATCCTTGCCTAGGTGTCTATTAGATCTCAGGTTCATAAGCTTTGTCTTCTAGTCCCAAAATTCCCCTTTGTATTGCTCAAAATCCCTTGGAGCCTCCATGGTTCCCTAGTCCCACATGAGGATCAACTTCAAAATATCATATCTGAAAATCAACGCATTATTCTTATAAAAAACAGTTGAGGCTGTGTAGGATTTGAAACGAGCTTTCCAACGAGCTATAGAGCTCAAAAAATGGACTTTGGATGAAAAAGTTATGTCAAATCAGGCTCTGGGGGTCAAAGCAGGCAAACAGGTCCTTTTTGAAAAAATTGTGATTTTGTGAAATCAAGAGAATCGCGATGCTATGAAGTCGGAGAATCGTGATTGTGTGAAATCAGAGAATCACGATTTTGTGAAATCAGAGAATCGCGATTGTGTGAAATGAGAGAATCGGGATTGTGTGAAATCAGAGAATCGCGATTGTGTACCTTGAGAATCGTATTTGACAAAATCATGTTTTGGTTAAAAATCGTGATTTGTGAGAATCGCGATTTTGAGCAGAGAATCGTGTTTTTGAAAATCGCGATTTTGAGCAGAGAATCGTGTTTTTGAAAATCGCGATTTTGAGCAGACAATCCTATTTTTGAAAATTGCAATTGCCAACAGAGAGTCGTGTTTTCAGAGAATCGTGTTTTTTGAAAATCGTGTTCTAGAGAATCGCAATTTTGTCTCAGAGAATCGTGAAGTCAAAGAATCCTGTTTTCACAGAATCATGTTTTCACAAAATCATGTTTTTTGGATGAAAATCGTGATTTGTGAGAATCACGATTTTGAGCACAACCACAGAATCATATTTTCTCAGAATCGTATTTTTTGGCTGAAAATCGTGATTTGTGAGAATTGTGATTTTGAGCAGAGAATCGTGTTTTTGAGAATCACGATTTTGAGTAGAGAATCGTGTTTTTGAGAATCACGATTGCCAACAGAGAATCGTCTTTTCACAAAATCGTGTTTTCACAGAATCGTGTTCTAAAGAATCACGATTTTGTCTCAGAGAATCGTGGTTTTCAAAAATTTAGAGAATCGCGATTTTGAGCACAACCACAGAATCATATTTCCTCAGAATCGTGTTTTTTGGCTGAAAATCGTGATTATGAGAATCGCGATTTTGAGCACAACCACAGAATCGCAATTCCGAGAATGACCACAAAATCGTGTTCTTTCAGCAAACTTTTAGGCGGGAAATAGAAAATCGTGATTTTCAAAAAAATTTGAATTTTCACAGAATCGCGATTTTCATCACAGAATCGTGTTTTTTGGCGGGAACTTTGAATTTTTGAGCGCCGAGCAATGGCGAGCTCCGTATGTGCAGAAAATCATGAAAAAACACAGCGCTTGCTCTCCCTTGCACCTCCTAACTCCTTCTCACACAATAATGCATGAAAAATGGTATGAAAATGGTGAAAATGCACTAAAAAACAAGAAATTTCTATGAACAAGAAGATGGAAGAAGGTGGAGATGGTGATGATGATGAAGATGAAGAGGAAAAAACAGAAAATGAACTGAAATGATAGTTTTTTTACCTTCCAACGTCGCAAATCTACGATCTTACCATCACAACGCTCGTCCTCGAAGCTCTCTCCCCGGCAACGGCGCCAAAATTGGGTGTAGCTCAAGCGTAAGCACCACCTCCTTTACTTGTCAATCCGCGGAGACGTGAGGACCGGTATGAAGACCACGAGCAAATGAAGGCCCAAGTGTGTGAGTGAAAGCACACAAACATGCACACACATACACACACACACACACAAGGTAAGATCAAAGAGAGGAACAATGGAAAGCTTTGATTGCAAAAGATTTCTCTTACAAAAGCTCTATTCTCTAACAAGCTCACCTCAAAAATGAGCTCTCTAGCTCTTTTTATAGTTTTTTGATTAGTTCTGGCCCTGTCCAGACCTAGTGTCCGGCCTAGTTAAAAATTAGGTTCCAGGGCTTATTTGAGGGCTCAAATGAAGTCTAAAAATTATGAAAATTGGTAGGATGATAGTTCTAATACACCTCAAGCTGGAAGACTCCTCCGCTTGAACAAAATGGAGTTACAGAAATAGAAAATGGTATTTACACTTCTTGGAGCTCCCTACTTGCTCCTTCTTCTTGTGTGTCCACCTCTTTGATGTGCTCCTGTGCTTTGTCCTTGACCTTCAGCTTCAACAACTGTGTTTGGTTGCAAAAGGGAATCGTAATATGTATGCATTTGATGAGGTTATGTCTCTTCTTTTGCAAATGTATATTTTTTTGTTATAGTTTTGAAAGTAAGGGATATCATTTGTGCCATCCATTGACAAACACAATTATTGTGAGTTGAGATATGGCATTTTCTAATAATTTAGTTTTCCTTCTAGTTGAATGCAAAAAACAACCAACAGTTAGCTCACAAGATGTGTTCAAAAGCCAGCCATGTAGATCAGCCAATTGAGGCTCAAAGGGTTGAGAAATGCCATCATCATAGAGCTGAAAATGCAAAACCTTTCTAGCCAAACATGGCTGAAATTCTTTAGCCAAAAAGTTTCGGAGCTGCTAGAAATTTCCAGCCACATATGGCTTAACATTTGCATTAAAATATGGCTGAAAATGATCATGAAATTCAGCCCATGCATGATGTATATGTTGATGATATATTACAATATAATGAACACATGTCTATCAAGAGTGCAAAAAGAATGCCAAAGTGGCTCAAACAAACTTTACAAGAAAACAAATTGAGTGCACCTTTACTCGGTGGAACAAGATCAAGGTCTCACCATGCATCAAGTAATTTTGTGGATTACTCTCTTATTGCAACAACATGTAATGAAGAGCCACTTACTTTTGAAGATGCATGTGGACATCCAAAATGGATGAGTGCTATGCAATCAGAAATGGATTCCATCGATAGGAATGGTATCTGGGAGTTATGTGAATTGCCAAAAAGAAAAAATGCCATTGGTACAAAGTGGATTTACAAGATTAAGAGAAATTTTGATGGTTGCATTGATCGCTACAAAACTAGATCATTTGCGAAAGGATATGCGCAACAATATGGCATTGACTACGAGGAAACTTTTGCACCTACTTCACACAAGACTACCATTCGTACCATGGTTGCATTGGCTATCCATTGAGGTTGGAAAGTACATCAGTGAGACATAAAATTAGCCTTCTTGAATGGTGATTTGCAAGAAGAGGCCTATGTGAAGCAACCTCCTATATTTACTATGAAAGGGAAAGAGCATATGGTTTGTCACTTGCATAAAGCCTTGTATGGTCTCAAGCAAACTCCACATGCACTTGATTGCTCTTGGCTTCACATGTAGTCCATTGAAAGCTCGTTCTATGTATGCAAAGATGGGGTTGACCTTATAGTGCTTGTTATTTATGTCGATGGCATACTCTTGATTGGATCATGTGATGCAAAACTTGATGTTCTTATGGCTGATTTTTAGCATACTTTTAATGTCACTTATCTTGGTCTTTTGAGCTACTATCTTGGCATCCAATTTGTATCCATTGAAGGGGGAATTGTTATGCATCAAGCAAAGTATGTTGAAAAATTGCTTCATCATTTTGACTTTGAGGATTCCAAGCCAGTTTCCACACCAGTTGAGATAGGAGTTAGATTCTTAGTTGAGGATTCCAGTGATGCATTTGACACTTCTCTTTACCAGCAAGCTATGGCATGTCTTATATATGCATGCAACACAGGGGGAGATATGCATTATGTAGTTTCCTAGTTCAGTAGATTCATGCATAGCCCTAGCACTAAGCATTGGCACACATGAAATGTGTGTTTAGATATCTAAGTGGCACTTTGAGCTTAGTTCTCTTTTATGGCAGAGATATTCAGCCATGCTTGTGTGCTTTTACTGATAGTCATTGGGCTGGTTGTTATGATACTTGTGTGTGCACTAGTGGTAATTTCTTTTTCCTTGGAAAATCATGCATATCTTGGTGGAGTAAAAAGCAACCTAGAATGGTGAAATGGAGTTGTGAGGTTTAGTATAGGATCTTTTTCATAGCTAGAGTGGAGTATATATGGTTGAGATGCCTATTGATGGATCTTTGCATGGAGATTGATGCACCCATGCATATTCTGTTGGAGCAAGACAATCATCAATGGATGATTGCATGAAGCCTAGGGATGAAGAAGTGAAGAAAGGAGTCAAGCTCAAAGCGTGAAGTCAAGTGAAGGTTCAAGAAGAAATGTTCTATACACTTATGTACATTAGCTTTGGAAAATACTTCAAAAATACTTTGATATATTGATGATATATTCATACAAAACAACCATACCTTTCTTGAGTGATTGTCAATGAAGGTGATAGAAAATCTATTACCAACCATTGATGTCTCTTGGGTTGGTCCCCATACATCCGTATGTATCAAGTCCAAGACATTTGGGGCCACATAATTGCTCCTCTTGAATGATTTCCTCGTTTGCTTTCCTAGTTGACAAGCTTCACATAACTCATGTAGTCCAATGCTATTAAATTTTGGAAGACCTCTTACCACTTCATGTTCGCTCATGTCCTTCAGCTTTGGAATGTTGATGTGTCCTAATCTTTTGTGCCATAACTCCAGCTCTGAAATCTTCTTGTTCCCACATTGAATGTACATGACCTTTCCATGTGGATGTTGGAAGCCCAAAGTGAACATCCTTCCTTCTCTTCTACCTCAAGAAATGACCTTGAAGCCTACCTTTGGATTCTTTATGAAGCATACATTCTCATTGAGTATGACATGATAACCCTTGTCTACCATTTGTCCTACTGAAATAAAGTTCTTTGAAACTATAGGAAGATGAAGAACATTAGATAGTACCTTTGCTCTACTTGTATCTCCAAGCCATATATCTCCAATATGTTCAATCATGTGTTGAATATCATCACATGTTTCAACACATCATTTTCCACTTGGTACCTATAGATTAGTGAACAAAATTCCTTGGCATGACATATGGTTACTACAACCTGAATTAATGTACCATTTTTGTCATCTTCACAAGAGCTTCTATACTCATGTCTCATTGTAAGTAGAGTGTCCTCGCTTCCTTCACTTGAGGTGCTTGCATAGTTGATTTGGTTCCTTCGATTGCCTCCATTTGGTTTTCCATTATTCAACCAACAATCACTAGCATAATGTCGTACTTTACCACAATGATAGCATGTTATACCTTTATGAGAATTGTAGGAGCCTTGGCCTCTTCCTCTACTTCTACCCTGACCTCTTCCTTGTGTGTTGGCATTTGATGCATCCTTGTTGTCTTCCGAATTGTTTTGATTCTAGTTGGAGTTGTTGTGACCTCTTCCTTTTCCTCTTGAGCCTGGGTTTGAGTTCCTTCCTTTACATCAACTTGCATATAAAATTTGGTTGTCGTTGTCCTTTCCTTTGGGACCACCAAAGCTAAGCTCTTCTGTGACGAGATAAGGGATTAGTTTTTCAAAACTTGGATATGCATCGTTTAAGTTAATGGAAGTTATAAAAGGCTTCCATCATTCATCTTCTCTCAATCCATTGAGAGTATAACACACAAGATCTTTGTCTTCAACCATTATGCCCATAGAAGCTAAAGCATCGCTTAGATCCTTAATCTTTAAAGTATATTCAGTTATGGATTGACTCAAATTTTTCTTGATTGTGTTCAACTCATTCTTGAGTTGAAGTTTCCTAGCTTTGGTATTTGTTGAATACATCCTTTCAAGAGCTTCCTAAGCATCCTTAGGTTTCTCTAGATGTTGAATATGCCCTACCATGGCATTAGTAATGACTTGCAAAATGAGGAACATGACTCTCCTATTACTCTCTTTCCATTCTTTTGCTTGCCTCCTTTGGACTTCGGTGGCCATAACTTGATTGATTTGAGGTTGAGCATCATTGCCGCTCACAATACCCCATAAGCCTTTGCCCATTAGGTAGTTGGTCATTCTAAACTTCCACACGGGATAGTTATCCTTATCGAATTTCTCTACTTGTTGATCCAAGTCAGCCATTGAAGACTATCAAATACTTTGAGAATTACCTCGAATAGTTATATTGTTCTTTGCTCTTGCATTTGTGAAGCTCCCTCCCTCTTGTTTTGTATCTCCTTTTTTGCTTTTCTTTAACTCCAGCTTTGTTGACGAAGCTTCAACACCAAGTTTGCTCTGATACTAATTGTAGAGAATGAGTTCTCCTATGCGCAATGAAAATGTGTAGTGAACTCTTGTATGTCCAACACTTGGACAAACAGGTGCACCTTAGATAGCTTACTGCTCTCAATACAAAAGCAAATGGACTTGTGCCTTTAGCCAATCAAAGTACATGAAGAGAGCTTTCTAACAAGCTATAAGTAACTTAATTTGGACACACTTTGATTAGGAAACACAACTGACAAAGATGAACTACTTGTCCACACAATTATGTTGAAGAACTAAACTTCACTCTCAGACTGATAACTCTCTGAATATATATCTTTTGAGAAAGATATTTAATATAGACGATTAGGCACAACTAACTTTCCAATAAGCTAAAAAACAAGTAATTTGGATGCGTTTTGGTTAGGAAACTCAACTAACCAAAATAGACCACCTGCAGACATAAGTGCACTGTAAAACTGGACTTCACTCTCTGATAGATATCTCATAGAATATAAATATTGTAAATAGGATATTTGGGACAGAGAAAATACATGCCAAGAGATTGTTAGTCGGCCGCTGGAATTGGAATCTGAATGTAACGGAAATCTTTGTAAAACACGTGCAAAAGGTTGTTACGCGCATAGTTGTAAATTCTTATATAAAGCAATGAAAAAGAGATGCTCGGTGACGAGATTGTGAGGAGATTTTGGGGATTTGTGGGAAATCACCAGACTGTTCATCTGTGTGTTGTCTGGACGTTAGTGTAGTCTTGTTATTTCTGAGTTGTCTGAGTAATCTGTGTAACTGTCTAAGTGATTTGTGTAACTACTTGTCTGATATTGTACTGCACTACGAACTGTTAGCCTTAAGTACAGATGCGAGTCGTTCCCCTTTGTCAGTAACTCCCCTATTGAGGTCTGAACGATTCATCGATGAAACTTGTTGTGAGTGTAGCATACGTCTTGAGATAAGTAATCGTCTTGGAACGTTTGACGGATAGTTAGTAAGGTCTGTGTGATAGGAATAGTAGTTTTAGCACTAAGCGGGATGATGTTTCGATTGTGAGATCTGCTGTATACGGTAAAGCTAATTAATAGTAAGAATCTTAAGTTGTATGTTGGGATTCAATACGATGTCTCTCAGCGTCTACGTCTCTGTATTCCCGGCTGTAGAACGGTTTTAGTAGTTATCGGGTAAGGCTGAACCCTGATTCTTGTTTGGGAGGTCTTCAGTAAGTTAAGTTCTGAAGTAAGTTAGTATATTCATTACATGTGACCGAGCATAGACGTGACCGTGATTGTCTGGGTACAATAAACTCTTGCTAAGTTTCAGTATACCTCCGTAACTGATGTGGTTGTGATTGGGAACTAAGTATAGGGCCTCTGTCTAATAGACCCCTACCACTCCCAAGAACCCAAGGACCAGGTAAAACGCACTCCCGATAGTTGGAACAAGGCGTTTTACCGGCCAACAAGATTTTCAAAAAGACAAAATCAACCAATTTGGATATGTTGTGGTTAGGAAACTTAACCGACCAAAATAGACTACTTGTCTACACAGGTATTCTAAAAATGTGGACTTCACTCGTTCACTTATATCTCACAGAATATATAAGCTTTGAAGAAAATATTTGAGATGCAGAAATTACACAATATAAACTTTCTAATGAATGTTTAAATGTATTTAAACGCAAGAAATGGTTACATACACATTGAAATATGAGCTTCACAATAGAGCTATGTACAAAATGACGTGTGGATGGAAGGAGTCTAAGGGAAGACAAAATGACAATATGACTAGATCCGACTATTGGGAGCTCTTGCCTCTTTCTCTCCTTGTTTAGAACATGCTCCCACTTCACTTTTATAACCAATGAGCATGTGAAGAAGTTTGTGCCTCCTTAACTCACCACTTTGCCCACTACATGTCACTGACTACAAGGTAAGATATTGTATCTTTTACTCATCATGAATTGTGACTAGACATTTTTCTTTTCTTTTTTCTTTTTCTCTTCTTTTGCTTCATCTTTATATTTGGTAAATATATCCAAGCATAGCTCATATGAAAATGAGCTTGTACATTTATCTTCAACAATTTTGTGGATGATCTCTTTGTTTATAGTAAGATTTTAAAAGAACGTGAATATCACTTACTTATATTTTTTTCAAATATTAGATGAGAATACTTGTATGTCAACTCATGAAAGACACACTATGTTTATTTAAGGTTGAGTACTTATGATATATAATTTTCAGACATGTAGTTAGATCCTTAGTTGGATGATTCTTGAGAATGATGACCATTTGTGATCATTCCTAGTATTTTTCACACTTCTATAAGAAATTCATTGCCAACTACTCACACATAGCTATGAAATTGATGGATTTGTTGCAGAATAGTCCCAGTTTTCTGTGGGCTAGCACAAAATAATAAGCTTTTGATGCATTGAAATAGGAAGTTTCAACTACCCTAGTTCTATTGGTGGTAGGCCCATAGTAACCATTTGAACTAGAAACCGATGCTAGTGGCAACGTAGTTGGTGTAATTTTGAGTCAAGATGGCATACCAATAACTTTTGAAACTAATAAACTTTCTCTAACTCAAAAATATAGCTTGTCCATGAATAAAAAGGAATTTATTTTTGAGAACCATGATGTACCTTGTACGGGACATTCAATTGTTGAATAAAATTTGCAATTGGTTAGATGCACTTTTTGGTGGCCAAAGATGGTCATTGATGTAAACAATTATATAAGTCAATGTTTTAAATAAAAAGTGAATAAAGAAGAGAGGATTGGTCCTCCAGGTCTTCTACAACCATTCAAAATACTCTAGAACTATAGTGAAAGTATTTCCATGGAATTCATAATGGGTTTACCTGGGACACCATGATAAAATAATGCTATTCTTATGATGGTTGATCGTTTGATCAAAATGACATATTTTATTACTACTAAGGAATCAATGGATGCTCTATAAGTTGCAAAAGTATTAATTCAAGATATTTTTAGAGTGCATGATCTACCTAAATCCATGGACACATGGTCAAACCCAAAGAGTTAATTGGATACTCGAAGATATGCTATAGGTACATATTTGAGAGAAGGAAACAAATAGGATAGTTTTCTTCCATTACTTGAGAGTTCTTATAATAGTTGGAAGCACAAAACTACCACGATGGCGCCTTTTGAGGTTATTTATGGATTTATTCATCACACGCTAGGTAGAATTGGTTTACCCCAAAACTTCTAAGTGCTTCATAATTCTGTACAGATTTGCAAGCTAACTTGAAAGTAGCTAAATTTAATTTCCAAGAAGTTGTTGAAAGTATGAAAGCATTTGTAGATCGACATTGCACACTGCAAACGTTTCAAAAGAGCGATTGTGTATTTTGACATGCTCACTTCGTTCTTTCGTGCCAGTGGGTGAAAGACCCAAGTTATTCACTAGATTCTTGGACTTTGTGCACTAATTAAAAATATGGGGGGATTTTATTCTATCGACGATGTCCACACGACTTGCTTGTTGAGAATTGTAGAAAGAATATATGATATCGTTGTTCGTTACTGCATGCGATGCTCGATTTTTATTTGTATGTTTCGATTTCTAACCATCTTTTTTATACGCATTCACGATAATGTTTGAGAAAAGTAGTTTCATCCTATTTTATGGTGAACTTTCATCCACGCACAGAACTTTCGTCCTTGGAGTTTCTCAACCTTCAACAATGCACATCTTTGGAAACTCTTTCCTGCCTGCCAACAACTCTGCAGAGACTGTGGTTGAGCGGTTGTAACAGCCTCCAGACTGTGAACGTGAGTAGCGACCACGCTTCTTGGACTTCAACGTTCTATTTTAATTTTGAGCTTCCGCAGTCACACATTTACGTTCACATGTGCAGGCCTCGCTACCAAAGCTACAGGAACTCGCCGCACTAGAATGCCGGAACTTGAGGACGCTTCCTACGGAACTCGGCTCCTTCATGCGAGTGTTAGTGTTGAACGGATGTGATGGCCTTTCCGAATGGCTTGCGACCAACCAGCCAGCGTTGTTTGGAGGTACTTCTCTTACGAACGCTTGCTAATAAAAGGCTAAACAAAAGTTGAAAGATTCTAATCATATTTTGCATAATCAAAAACACTTTTCTTTTGACTTCAAAGCAGATTTTCGTATCACTTTTTTTTCTCTTTCTCCCTCTATTTGCTTCATCCTAATTACAACTCTATGTGTGTCATATATCCATGTGTTGATCTTTTATCATCTTGACTTCCTGCCCAATCGTAATCACTATATGATTTCAACTTTATATCTGATGTAAAAGGATAATATAATCCTTCTTTTCAAGTTTCCTCGATGTATCTAAGGACTCTTTGACTTGCAATCCAATGTTGATCCTTTGGACAATGCATAACTTGTGAGAGAACTCCCACTACATAACTAAGATCAGGTCTTGTTAGTGTAGCATAAATCAAGCTTCCCACTAAAGGTTGATGCTTCCTCATATCTTTGAATTCTTCTCCATCATATTTGCTGAGTTTATGATTGAACTCAAGTGTTGTTGAGGCTTCTCTGCAATTCTCCATATTAAACTTCTTCAATAGGTTCAGAAGATACCTTTCTTGTGAAACATATATGCCATGACCTACATAAGTGATTTCCATTCCAAGAAAATATGACAATTTCCCTAGATTACTTATCTTAAATTCCTTCTCAAGTAATCTCTTCACCTCCTTGATTCCTTCATTTGAGGTACATGTGATTATAATATCATCTACATAAATACAAATGTAGATCATACTTTATTTGTTCTCTTGATAAGTAGACCTACATCTTCCTTTGAACTTTGATATCCAAGATCAATGAGATACTTCACAAGTCTATAATTCCAAGCTCTTGGAGCTTGCTTTAATCTATAAAGTGTTCTTCTCAATCTACAAACATAATTTGGATACTTGAAATCTGCAAACACTTGAGGTTTCTCCATGTAGAATTCATCTGATATATATCGATTTAGAAATGCATTACTTATTCCAATTGACTTAATGTCCATCCTTTTGATGTTGCAATAACAATCGTTGTCCTTATAGTTGACATCTTTGCCACACGCACACTCACAGGATTGAATGGCTCATCATAATCTATGCCATGAGTTTGGGTGTATCCTTTGAGCACCAATCTAGATTTGTATCCAGCTATCCTTCCATCTACAAGATTCTTAACTTTGTAAACCCATTTATTTCTAATCACTTTCTTACCATTCGGTCTTGGAAGAAGTTCTCAAGTCTTGTTGTCTTCAAGTGCATTCAGCTCTTCTTTCATTGCTTCCTCCCATTGTTTCTTACCCTTTGCTTCATCATCTCTGAGGTTCCTCATCTTCCTTCACCATGCACGCAATATTTTTCTAAGTCAAATACGAAGTATCATAAGAATAACTTGTTGGTTGTCTCCTCAATCTGGTTGACCTTCTTCATTCACACTCTTCATGTGTATCGGAATACACTTCTTCATCCAATCTAGGTGCATTTTCATTTCTCCTAGATGATCCAACCCTAGATGTACTTGCTTGCATATGATCTTCATCTCCATTTACCTACATATGTGATTTACCTCTTTCACTTCTTCTTATCTCTTCTTCAAATGTTTCAATGTTATGATCTTTATCGGCATATCAACTCTTCTGTTAATCAAATGTCACATCTTTAGAAACAATTAATTGTTTGGTTAGAGGAATCCATGGCCTGTAACCCATCTGCTTTTCATCATATCCAATGAATACATTTTTTTCAGCCTTTGATTTAAGTTTATGTCTGAGTTGTGATGGTACATAAGCATAGGCAATTGATCCAGACACCTTGCAATGATCAAGTTTTGGTTTCTTACCCCACCAAGCTTCACAAGGGGTCATTCCATTTAGAGCTCCACACGGTAATGTATTCACAAGATATGTGGTTGTATTTATCGCCTCAGCCTAGACATAATTTAGACAGTTTTTCTCCTTTAACATTGCTCTAACAAACTCAACCAAAGTCCTATTTCTCCTTTCTGCCATCCCATTTTGTTGAGGTGTATACCTACAAGTTATTTCTCTCTTGATACCTACATTGTAGAGATAATCATTGAATTCTTGGGAGAAGTATTCCTCCCCTGCATCAAACCTTAAGCTCTTGAGCCTCTGAAATGGTAACATATGTGCCTTTCCCATTTGACAAGCTTCAAAGGTCTGCCGAAGGAGCCATGGCACTAGAGGGATGAGAAGCCCAATCTTCTCCTTTGGGTGGGGAGCTTGATGGATCCAAGTGCGCTGAGGGACGGAGAGGTGCTTTGTCTGATGGTAGCTATTGAGCATGTTATCAAAGTTGCATCAAGTCCTGGAGGGGCAAGCCTTCCCAAGGTGACTAACCTTGTGACAAGCAAAAGAAAAGCACTAATTCAGGAGGACTGAGTACTCACCCATCTGAATCAAACATCCTCTCAAAAGGGGAGGGAGGTCAATCTTAGTCTGTAGTGGTGTGGGATCAGATATGAGAATTCACACTCAAGGCACACCCATTACGTTGGCCACAATTATGTCCAAGGTCTTTCGAACCTCCAAGAGAGTACCAATAGACATACCAGACTTAGAGTAAAGTGATAAATACTCATGCCATTGGTGTAGTTTTGATTCACGATGGCATACCAATAGCTTTTGAATTTAAGAAAATTGATGTGAGTCAAAGGAACTCGCATGTTCCTAGCCTGACCTTCGAGGGAGATAGAATAGATGGAATGCGTTGATGTAAGAATTTCAGATGGAAATTCCATATGGGGAAGGCCAAACTAGTACAATTGCAAAAACTTCATCTCATATTCCACATCAGATTAGTTTCACAGTTATATATATATATATATATATATATATATATATATATATATATATATATATATATATATATATATATATATATATATATATATATATGTTTCATTCAAGAGATCGAAGGTTCAAAGATTGATGATGATATTCAACGCGCAAGAATGCCAAAATTTGAGGACGCTTCCTACGAAACTCGGCTCCTGCATGTCAGAGTTATTGTGGATGGGATGTGATGGGCTTCCCGAATAGCTTGCGACCAACGAAGTGTTGTTTGAAGGTACTTCTCTTAAGAAAAGTTGAAGTGCATGGAATAATCCTGGAAAAGAAAGATTCTACCGAAACAGTCATTCGTTACTTTTCTTTTGACTTCAAAGCAGTTTTTCGTATCATTTTCTTCTTTTTTCCGTCTCGCTTGATCACAAATTCTTTCGTATCACACAGCTCGGAAGCTTCATTGTAGAGTCTCCGTTGTAGAATTTCCATTTCATCCTTTATTCTTTTTGAATGGGTTGAGGAGTTGACTTCCACCTTATCTTTTGCTTCTGTATCCTATGAGAGATGTCAGCGAATGAACATACAATAAGAAGATACAATACGAGGATACAATCAGCATTGCTTTAAAAGACTCACATCTGAAAAAGATGCGGAGCTTCAATGAAAACACTCATCCCTTCACAGACTTTTGACTTTTGTCACTAGACCTTTGACTTTAAAAAACTTTTTGAATGATATGGTTTATACATTTAATGGTCGAAATCAGGAAGGATGCGAAATTTCATGTTATGTTCAATAGGAAGTTGTGTTTGGATTCATTATGCTAGAGGTGGGACTTTAAGTTCCAATCCCTTTGGCACCTCTCATCGAGATAAAAAAGTTTGTGCTTATGTGGCAAATCCTACACTATGGAATCTACACCAATGTAAAAGCTAACAAATTTTGTGGGATCCCCTGTGGTGCAGACGATGCCTTAAGGCATGGAAGACTTGGAACACCTCATCTTTTCATGCTCCAAATTAATATTTGTCTGGCAAACATGATTATTGATAATATTTCATGGGATGATTTAAAAAAACCACTACTAATTGAATATTCTTATTAAGAACATAGAAAAAAAAATAAGGCTTCTTTTCTAATTTAAATTGAATCTCCTAAAAACTAGACATGCATATAAGAAATCTTTGAATGAATTTCAAGTTCAATTTAATCAATTACATCAAATAAATATAAGAGTCATAGCACTAGATAAGTTGCAAATATTTTGATACATTCTAGGTGAGACATATAGAATAGACTTAGAACCTATATCGAAAGCTTTTGACACTCCTAATGGCACAAGCAATGATAAGCATATACACATAGGATCACCATCCACCACAACAAAACAAACCATATTTTAATTAAGAGGTCACTCATATTCTAGGTGTGAGATTGGCTAGCCAGTTCAAATTAAAGAACATCCAAAGTTTGCTCAATTTGAATGTAAAAGTTACTAATCTCTTACGAAACACATTCAAGTCTTAATGAGTGAGATAAAAGCTACAAGCTTAGTGAGTAGATTTCTTTTCTATAGGAAGTAATCTGATAGCATTACCACAGACTCCTGATGATGAATTGGTCCCTTCTTTCTCAGTCACCTCCTAGAGTAGAAACACGAACAAGGGGTTTTCTGGAAGATGAAGTAGCCTCTTTTCTGACTTGTCTTGGCCTTGGATAAGCAGCATTGACAATTTTCTACAAGTCTTTTGATACTTACAAATTCATCATCATAAAACACCACATTGGATAGTTAGGCATTTCCACAAGCTTGTCTTCATTGTTAAGTCTATAATCACTCATCTTGTTAAGTATTCTCTGATACTAGATTTTTGGAAGTGCAATGGGTCTTGATAAGAATAATCACATGTTTACATGTCCTTCTAACATAGGAACCTTAGCATACACACCTAAGTCTCAAAAAAAGATGAGTGAGAGATAGAGACAGAATGATCGCCTACACTATCTATATTCAAGTGTCAAATTACAATGTGTGAGTATGATACAACTTGATAAGCTCTACATCCAGGGAGGAATAGGAATCGGGTACAATAAATTGTGTTCAAACTACCTAAGAGGTATGAAGAGTGGGTGTTTGTGTGTGAGAGAGAGAATATGGAGAATATGAACACCTTAGAATTGTTCTACACCAAACTATAATTCTTGTTTATGTTATAGAAAGCTTTAATTAGAAACTAGTGACCTAAAAGGTAAGAAAGAGATGTAGGCTTGTTGTCTTAAAGTAACACCTCCAAGATCACTAGATGTAGAGCACACCTCCTTCAAGAGTGTAGAACTCTTCCTCAAAAGAGCCAAGGCCGTCTCCTCTTGAGTTGATGAACTCCTTGAGGTGATGATTGAAAAGAACTTGAGAAGTTATCACATAATGAGGTTCTGCTCCCTTATATAGTTTTAAGGCCTTGTGAAAAGCAGTCTCTAGAAAAG
Source organism: Ceratopteris richardii (assembly GCA_020310875.1). Taxonomy (NCBI): domain Eukaryota; kingdom Viridiplantae; phylum Streptophyta; class Polypodiopsida; order Polypodiales; family Pteridaceae; genus Ceratopteris; species Ceratopteris richardii. Next base: position 63,670,705 of record CM035420.1, on the reverse strand, counting down.
CAAGATCGCCATCGAATTGACGCCATGCAAAAGTCAAGTCCTAGAGAGGGACGTGAAAGTCAAAACACCAACTGCTGTGCCCGTAAAGAGTTGAACTCACGCCACTGCTGGAGAGGACTTCATTCTATCCACGAAGCCTGGGCGACCTAATCGATAATCTGTGTTGTCTTGAATAAAAAACAAATAATACTAAATTTTGCAGGAAATTCGTTATTCGCATGGCCTGTGATGTTTGATTGTTATTCGTATGTTTTGGATACGCATTCACTTTCCAATTCAACATTATTGTTCTTCTATTCTTCAATGCTATAAAGGCTTCCTAGTGAGACGTCTTCAAGTGAAACCTTTCTCATGCAAACCTTTCACTTTCCAATTCAACATTATCGTTTTTCTCTTCTTCAATGCTATAAAGGCTTCCTAGTGAGACGTCTTCAAGTGAAACCTTTCAATGCTATAAAGGCTCCTCTGCATTGTGGGATTTGGGGTGTCCATGGCCACTAGTCCCATCCACTTGTAACTTTTCTTTTTTATATTAATTAAAATCCGGGAGATTAAACTAAGGCCGAACTTTCTTTTATTAAAAAAAAAAAAAAGTGAAACCTTTCTCATCGTCCTGCTTTATGCTGAACTGTCCACGCACAGATCTTTCGTCCCTGGAGCATCTCGACTTTCAAGAATGCACATCTTTGGAGTCTCTTTCCTTCCTGCCGACAACTCTGCAGAAACTGTGGTTGCACGGTTGCAGCAGCCTCCAGACTGTGAACGTGAGTACCGGCCACGCTTCTTGGACTTCAACGTTCTATTTTAATTTTGCACTTCCACAGTCACACCTTTACATTGACATGTGCAGGCCTCGCTACCAAAGCTACAGGAATTCACAGCACAAGAATGCCGGAACTTGAGGAAGCTTCCTACGGAACTCGGCTCCTGCATGCGAGTGTTAGCGTTGAAGGGATGTGATGGCCTTTCGGAATGGCTTGCGACCAATCAAGCATCGTTGCTTGGAGGTACTTCTCTTAAGAAAAGTTGTAGCACATGGAATAATTCTACGGAAACAGTCATTCCTTACCAGTTTTTCATCGTTGAAAGGGTGGCACACAGCTCGCACACATTTTGGAATCTAGGAATGAAACTGGCATACTTTTGGAATGAAGTCGTGCACACATTTGGAATCTAGGAATGAAAATAACATTACATATTTTTTCAAGTTGCATTTATAATTTTTTGGATGAATTGAGGAATTGACTAATTGCTATGACATCTTGAAATTTTAGCTCTCGCATTGCCTTGCCTTGTGTTCGGAATTGGGTAACAATTTTTTTTCCAATAATTTGTGCGCAACTTCGATTGCACATTTCTAAATCTTCTTACGATATCAAGCTCAATTGAAGAGCTAATCATCCATCCCTCCGCACCATTCTTGAAAAAAGAGATTCACATTGTCATAGATACCGTAGGCAACAATTAAAACCTAAGTCAGAGTAAAGGCATCGAGCTTGGCCATCTCAACATGGGGATCAACCTTGTCCCCCAATCTCCTAGAAACACAACCTCAACATCCCTAATCATATCAGGCACACCACTCATCACCATACATTGGTTGCATTGTCACACATGGGGTAGACTCTGAAAGCTGCTCCAATCAACCACACTATAAGGAAACATGCATGCAGAGCCCAACCACGAAGCCTCTCTAAGAGCATATGACAAGGTTCCAAGTGATAGGTTATGAGAAAAAATCCTTGACACAAGGTGGAGGAATATGAATGAAAGCGAGATGTAATTACTCCCAAGCTCTCAAGGTATTGAAAGCAAAATGGTCATCACTACATCATGAAACTGCACACATCCAATCTTAGTGAAAATCCATCTGATCTTAGGGAGGAAAGGCCCACCAGTGGCCAGAACAAGGAGATCCAACTTTTGAGAAAGAAAATCCTTCGATGGACTCACTACCAAGAAGAAGACCACAAACAATAGACTTTCACTGTCATCCCTAGACCACCTTGCTCCAAGGGAAGGGTGATGATTGATGAAGCAATGTTAGCCTGAGCGAGGCTGCCATCCTAGCCCAACCAAAGAAAATTCTTTATTAGTTGCTAGATGTGGCTAATACAAGAATTCAAAACGATCTAACAAGAGGTGAAATAGCACATCATAGCCAAGAGAACTTGGTTAGTCACCGCAACATGCTTAGCTAAGGACAACAAAGCATAGGTCCATTGCAAAAGATTCCTCCTGATAAACAAAAGGAGAAATGAGATTTTCTACTCGGGAGCGAGATCAAGACCAATGTGGCAATCAAGATATCTGAGCCATGCCAAGAGGAATCCACCAAAATTGTGCACAACGAAGTCATCTAGCCAAAGAATTTGAACTAATCTAGAACCCATAAAAGTTGTACAGTAGAAGTGGGTGGAAATCTCCCTTGGATCCATAGACTTTGTAGCACAAGAACCATACATTTTCCAAAGTTGCCCTATGCAACCCCACGACTAGTGAGATCAGACATCCACAAAAAACCCCCTAGAGATAAAATCACCAACCTGAGTCCAATGAGATAGCTGTCTATGATGGAAAAATGCTGATCACCTATCCTAGTCATTGTGAACTACTATTGAGCATGGACAAGCTATGAATCAATCCACTCACAATCGAGGTGATGCTCCGACAGTCATTGTAGGGAGGCACTGCCCCTATGTAGGCACCACTTGCTCCTATACAGCCGAGCAAGTGGCTATTCACCTCGTATAAGAAGGAGCTAATTATCTCCAAACCAATCGTAAGGGATTAAGTCTTGTACCCCTTGTCCTAGGACAACTGATACCAAAGCATCTCGATCTAACCATAAAGGCATCCATCAAGATGGACTTGCTTAAGAATCCCCAACACCATGGGACTTCTAGCATCATCCTCACTAAAGGAGGGAATCATTGGGGCATAATAAAAAAAGCAAGAGCTTGCCATAATTCATGGCTTGCCATCACACTAAGCCAATACATCACTAACAATAATACAATCAATCTAGGAGAGATTCATTGCCCTTGAGCTTTTGGATAATATTACTGCCTAAAGTCCTATTGATGTGGAGGCTATCGCCAACCTGATCGATGTGGAAAGAGGTCCGCCTGAGGAGCCATGGTTCTAGAGGGATGAGAAGACCAATCGTCTCCTTGGGGTGTGGAGCTTGATGGATCCAAGTGTGGTGAGGGATGGAGAGGGGATATGTATGATGGTAGGTGATGGGCATGTTATCATAGCGGCATCAAGTCGTGGAGGAGCAAGCCTTTCCAAGATGACCAACCTTGTGACAAGCAAAAGCAAAGCACTAATTCACGAGGCATGAGTACTCACCCATCACCATCCTATCAAAACGAGAGGGAGGTGAGTCTTGGTCGGCAATTTTGTGGGATCACGTATGAGAATCCACACTGATGGCATGCCCATTACCTTGGCCACAATTGAATCTAAGGTCTTTCGAACCTCCAAGAGAGTACCAAGAGACCCACCACTCTTAGAGTAAAGTGATAAGTACTCATGTTGTTGGTGTAGGTTTTATTCAAGATGGCATACAAACAGCTTTCGAAGGTAAGAAACTTTCTATGACTCAAAGAAACTGACATTTCCATGAACAATCACCATATAGAATAGTTGATGATTCAAAAATTTGAAGACACTATTTGTATGGGGAAAACTTTAGAGTATACACAAATCATCACACATTGAAGTAATTTGTTCATAACCTTCGAGGAGATAGAATAGATGGGACGAGTTGATGTAAGAATTTCACATGGAAATTCTATATAGGGAAGGCCAAATTAATACAATTGCAGAGGCTTCAGCTCATATTCCACATTAGATAAGCTACACAATTATATATAGTGATTTCATTCAAGAGATCAACGATTCAAATATTGATGACGATTAACGTCACTCTATAATTACCTTCATGCTTGGTTTTCATGCCCTTTCTGCACAAAGCCATGGGGTTAAAAATCATAAACTTCTTCATGCCACTCATTATACATGAATGTCGTTTATTGTCCAACTAATATACATTCCAACAATGATGAGCTGCAAGTGCATAGATGCTATGGACAGTAGTCGTTCGGTAGGTAGGTGCAAAGGTGTCATCAAAATCGATGCCTCTTTCCTGTGCATAACCCTTTGCAACAAGCCTAGCCTTATACCTATCAATTGTTCCATCATTCTTATGGTTGAACTTGTATATCCACTTAGTTCTGATCAACTTCTTACTAAGAGGCCAACCACATAAAGACAAAGTACCATTTTTCATGATAGCATCATATTCTGATTGCATAGTAGCCATCCAATTTTTAGAATTTTGCGCTTTATCACAGGAAATAGGCTCATTCTCATCACAAAGACTAGATCCAGCCATGGCATAGCAATTGGATGCAAAAAAGTCATTGTGAGAGTGTGAACAACTATGATATGATAGAGGTGCATCTAATTTGTTGTCATGCAAAGTTTGCACCAACCATTTTGGCATAATTTTTGCCTCATCAATATTAGAGCTCTTATCAACAAATGCATCATGTAAATTTGCATAAAAAATGGAATGATTTGCAGCATCACATGAAACCTGTAAAGGCTACAAAGTTCGCTCATTAGGACTAGCACTAGATTGTCCACCTCTAAAAAGAGGCAGCAAAGTATCATACATGTCTTTGGAGCTAGTTGATGTCTCTTTAGTACATGAAAGTAGTTGTTGAATAGCATCTTCCACAAAAACAACATCACAACTAAGCAAAATGCATTTAGTTTGTGGACGATATAGATGATATCCTTTACTTTTTGAAATGTACGCAACAAAAATAGATTTCATTGCTTTATCATCCAATTTTTTGCATTGTTGTTTAGGCACTAATCCATAGGCCATACAATCAAAACCATGCAGATGAGCAGTGGATGGCTTGCGACCATCCCAAGACTCATGTGGAGTGATAGACTACAATGCTTTAGTGGGACACCGGTTAAGTACATATGCTGCACACATAATAGCTAAGCCAAAAACTATTTGGTAGAGCCTAACTCTAGACCATACACCTCGCCATCTCCATGAGTGACCTCTTCTTCTATTTAGCAACTCCATTTTGTTGAGGTGTATATGACACTGTACACTGATGTTTTATCCAATGTTTAGCTAGAAATGCATTAAAGTAAGAAGACATATACCCCCCCTCGATTAGAATAGAGGGTGTTGATTTTACATGCAGACAAACTTTCAGCCAAAACCAAAAACGTTTTGAAGAACATAAACATTTCATACTTTTCTTTCAATGGATATATCCATGCATGCTTGGAAAAATCATCAATGAAAGTCACCAAGTAAAGATAGTTTCCGAAAGAGGGTGTTTGTATAGGACTACATGCATCACTATGAATAAGCTACAATTTTTTAGTAGCTGAAATTGAACCATCTTTTCAGAGTAAGGAACACTGCATTTTGCCTAAAATATAGCATTCAGAGACATGGTTTTTGGGTGCCTTAAGTATGGGCAAAGAGGACACCATTTTAGATTTCTGTAGACGTAGCAAACTAACAAAATTAGGTGACCAAAGCATGCATGCCAAAGCTTTGCATGTGACATAGCATGAGAATCATGTAATGCACATGCTAAATCAATCACAGATTTTTCATAGTTTATGAGCTTATGTAGCCCATGACATAAAATGCCAAAAGCAATAATCATATCACCATTTTACAGATCATGAATTGTACATCTATCATCAACAAATTTCGCAACCAAGCCAATCTCGGCTAATGTAGAAACTGATAACAGATTTTTGTTGATCCTTGGCACAAATAAAGCATATGACAATGTGAAAGAACTACCATTAGTAGTAGTCAAAATGATCTTACCAACTCCCATAATAGGATAAGAGGAGTTGTTGGTGCATGTGATAGTATTTCATGTAAGGGCAAGCTCAAGTGAAGTGAAGAATCTGCCCTGTGAGGTAATATGTTTGGTTGCACCACTATCAAAGTACCAAACATCTGAGTCTACTATAGTCATACACTACCCATGAGAAGATGAATCAAAACTAAAAATAGTTGTAAATGCCTATTCTTTATTCTACACAAGATTCATAGACTCTGTTTTTGATATAGAGGACTCTGCAACAACCACTCTGGCCTCTTTCTTCTTTGCCTCTTTAGCAGCCAGTTTTGGACAACACTTAATTAGATGATAATTTCCTTTACATTATGTACAAAACAATTTCTACTTTTTTGAGTTCTTCTCATCTTTGTCTTTCTTCTTCAATTGTGCAAAATTAGCATATTTCTACCTACTAGTAGAAGAGCTCAATTTTCCTTTGACCTTCTAACTATGTAGGAAAGATTGATCTGCAACACACATAATGGACATGTTCTGCCTAGATCAGTCTTCCTCCAATAGAAAAAAGACTAACTCCTGAAATGTTAAGGCATTTGGATTACCTTTTATCATCAAAAGAAGAGCAGAACCAAAACTCTAGTATGAATTGGGAAGTCCATTCAAAACAATCCACACAATTGAACTATCAGGCAAGACCTCATGAGCTGAAATTAATTCTTCCTTTAAATCTTTGATCTTTGTTAGAAAATTTTCCATAGAATCACCTTCATTCATAGGCTCACTCTCTAACTATTTTTGGAGGCAAGCAATACAAGCTTCATTTCTAGCCTAGTACAATCTCGTAAGTGCATCCTTAGCATCTTTAGCTGTTATGCAAGAGCGAATGTGAGGAATAATGGCATGTTTGATAGACAAGGCTATCAATGCATGTGCTTGGGCATCTTTCCCATCCCAATGAATTTTCTCTATAGTAGGTGCAACAAGAACCATAGCATAAATAGGAATCTCTAGAATATCACCATCTTCAATGCCATCTACATCAACTTTAGTACCTATATTTTGAAGTGCAATATGACATTTTTCAACACCCTGCATAATATTCCACATTCCTTTTCTAACTAATACATGACACATCATATAAGCCCACAATGGGTAATTCATACCATCCAACTTTTCCTCAACAACCAACATATAAAATACATCAATGCTTTTTGCCATGGCCACTAACTAAATTGCCTTGATGCGAAAAAATGAGAGTATTTGAAAAAGTTGAACACAACTACCCTAACGAATTCTGTTAAACCTATAGTAGACTTTGAGATGTTTACACTGGTCGACCAAAACTTGTATTTATCTTTGGCACAAAAAGATGAAATAGCCTACACAAGCACTATGATAGTGCATTTGGAGGCTGAAGCGAACTTATATCGTGATTTTGGAAAGATAAAAAAACCTCCTAAAGAGGGAAAAAGGTGCCCTGTCGATCCTAGTGTACTCACACACATCACTACCAAAATATATCAACAATTTGGACACATGTTTATGATGTTTCTTGTAGGAGTAAGTTAAATGTCTATCTATCTATCTATCTATCTATCTACCTATGTTTGTGTCTGCCTATCTATCTATGGATGTGTGTGTGTGTGTTTCTGTATACACACACACACACACACACACATATATATATATATATATATATGTGTGTGTGTGTGTGTGTGTGATTCTATGTGTCTATCTATCTCTCTCTCTCTCAATATATATATATATATATATATATATATATATATATATATATATATATATATATATATATATATATATATATATATATATATATATATATATATATATATATATATATATATATATATATATATATATATATATATATATATATATATATATATATATATATATAATCCTATTTGTATATCTATCTATCTACCTATCTGTCTATCTGTGTGTCTGTTTATCTATCTATCTATCAATGTATCCATATATCTATCTATGTATCTGCCAATCCATTATATCTATCTATCTATCTATATATCTATCTATCTCTTTCTCTATCTATCTATCTATCTATCTATCTATCTATCTATCTATCTATCTATCTATCTATCTATCTATCAATCTATCTATCTATCTATCTATCTATCTATCTATCTATCTATCTATCTATCTATCTATCTATCTATCTATCTATCTATCTATCTATCTATCTATCTATCTATCTATCTATCTATCTATCTATCTATCTATCTATCTATCTATCTACCTATCTATCCATCTATCTATCTATCTATCTATCTATCTATCTATCTATCTATCTATCTATCTATCTATCTATCTATCTATCTATCTATCTATCTATCTATCTATCTATCTATCTATCTATCTAT
>CM035420.1:63539939-63652439 GCA_020310875.1 Ceratopteris richardii | reverse complement strand
AAGAGGGAAAAAGGTGCCTTGTCGGTCCTAGTGTACTCACACATCACTACCAAAATATATCAACAATTTGGACACATGTTTATGATGTTTCTTGTAGGAGTAAGTTAAATGTCCAAATGATTCAATAGTGTATCTCTAATATATGTACAAAGATTCACTCGAATGATCCCAATGATCTTCTTTCAAAGAATGCACATGAGGTGGACATTCAGGAATAATATTAATGAAAAGAGAGTAAAGAGGATCAAAGTAAAAGATTGATTAAATCTAGGAAAGAGACTCATTCAGATGGAAGAATCCAAACTAAGTATTATGAAAGTAAATGAACAAAATACTCAAAACTATTAGTAACAAAGAAACTATTTAGAATCTATGGTTGGAAATGTAAAAAAGAACAATGGTAACCCTAAAACGCATTTCACTCAAAAGCATTGGGTCAAAACGTATGACTAAAAATATCGTGAATATTTGAAATAATAACAATCCATATGGTTCCTTCATAGATTGGAGATATGAAATCGATGTGGGTTCATGAGAGCTTTATGGAGAAGGTAAGTACCCTATAGATAGAGATCATGGACGGAAAATGGATGTGGATAACGATGGTCCAAGTGAATTTCTAAGTGTCTTGGCTAATGTATCTCTTTGCATTGTCGATGTTAAGAAAGACCATTATTTCTTTATGCATGAAGATTGTTCATATCCAATTATTTCTTTATGCATGAAGATTGTTCAACAAAAATTTTTTGCCAGTGATGTTCGATTTTTATTTGTATGTTTTGATTTCTGGCCAGCTTTTTCATATGCATTCACTTTCAAAACTAATGTTCGAGACAAGTTGTTTCATACTTTCCAATTCAACATTATCGCTTATTCAAGTGAAGCCTGTTTCATCTTATTTTATGGTGAACTTTCGTCCACGCACAGAACTTTCGTCCTTGGAGATTCTCGACCTTCAAGAATGCACATCTTTGGAGACTCTCTCCTTCCTGCCGACAACTCTGCAGAGCCTGTGGTTGAGCCGTTGTAGCAGCCTCCAGATTGTGAACGTGAGTAGCGGCCACGCTTCTTGGACTTCAGCGTTCTATTTTAATTTTGTGCTTCCACATTCACACATTTGCAGGCCTCGCTTCCAAAGCTACAGAAATTGGCAGCACAAGAATGCCGAAATTTGAGGACGCTTCCTACGGAACTCGGCTCCTGCATGCGAGTGTTAGCGTTGAAGGGATGTGATGGCTTTTTCGAATCGCTTGTGACCAACCAGGCAGCGTTGTTTGGAGGTACTTCTCTTAAAAACACTTGTTAATAAAACGCTAAAGGAAAGTTGAAAGAGTCTAGTCATTTTTTGCTTAATCAAAAAACTTTTCTTTTGACTTCAAAGCAGTTTTTCGTATCACTTTCTTTTTCTTTCTGCCTCTATTTGTTTCATCCTAATTAGAACTTAGAACTCTATTTGTTGTAGAGTCTCCATATTTGTAGAGTCGTCGTAGAATTTCCATTTCTTCCTCCATTCTTTTTGGATGGGTTGAGGAGTTGACTTTCACCTTATCTTTTGCTTCTGTATCCTCCTATGAAAGATCTCAGCCCATGAACATACATCAAGAAGATACAATCAACATCTTACCACACGAGCATGCTTTAAAAGACTCACATATGAAAAAGATACTTGTCTCTCGAACTTCAATGAAAACACTCATTCCTTGTGAGACTTTTGACTTTTGCGAGTAGACCTTTGACTTCAAAACACTTTCGCAATGATATGGTTTGTCCATTTACCACAAAGGATTCGTTATGTTGAAGGTGGGACATTAAGTTCCAATCCCTTTGGCACGCCCTCATTGAGATAAGAAAGTCTCTCATTATGTGGAAAATCCTACATGATGGAATTAGGACCAATGTAAAAGCTAAAAAATTTTGTGGGGTCCCCCCATGGTGCAAACAATGCCTTTGGGGCATGGAAGGCTTGGAATACCTCTTCTTTTCATGCCCCAAATCAATATCCATCGCACAAGCACTTGAGAGAATCAAACTATCATACGAACAAATCAACTGGAAGCAAGCTTTGCTGGGTGAAGCAATCCGATGTACCTAAACACTATCGAAATAAGGAAAGAGAGGTGTGCAACTAAGTTTAGAAGCCCTCTTAAAGAATGATCGATCAAAAAATCTCTTTTCCTTTTAGGTAAAAGAATTTTCAACTGTAAGGAGCCCCCGCCCTTTAGAAATCATATAGTGTTCTTCTTAGAGAGCAACAAGATCAAAACCAAGTGGATCTCACATGAGAGGGTTATAAACCTTCTTTGTAAAATTCTCTAGTAATCTATTAGCTGTGTCAAAATTCCTTTAGAAATAGAAAAGAAAAAAGCAAAAGCCCTGTTTTGTTAATAGAATCTTGACTTTTCCAGTTTATGGTCCTAAATCTACAATCTACCTCGGTTTTTTCTCTTTGAGAGTTTCAATAGGCATATCATATTTCATTTAGCAAGTGAAAGCATATCTTCCCACGTGGTTTGCACACATTTCCAATGAATTCGTGCACACATTTGGAATCTAGGAACGAAAATGGCAATACATAATTTTTCAAGTTGCATTTATGATTTTCTGGATGGATTGAGGAGTTGACTAATTCCTATCAAGTCTTCAAATTTTAGCTCTCGCGTTCGCTTGCCTTGTGTTCGGAATAGGCTAAATAAGTTTTTCCAATAATTTGTGCGCAACTTCGATTGCACATTTCTAACTCTTCTTACGATATCAAGCTCAATTGAAAAGTTAATCATCCATTCCTACCTCGTCATTCTTGAAAAAGAGAGTCGCATCCTCATAGAGACCTTGGGCAACAATCAAAACGTGAGTCAAATTAAAGGCCCCAAGCTAAGCCGTCTCAATATGGGGATCAACATGGGTCCCGCAATCTCTTGGAATCGAAACCTCAACATCCTTCATCATATCAAGCACACCACTCATCACCATTCGCAAAGCAGATCCAATCAACCACACTACACCTAGGAACCCTATCAAAGTCCCTTGAGGAAACATGCAAGCAGCAACTAGTCATGAACCCTCTTGGGCTCCAAGTGATGGGTTATCTGACAAACAAACTCCTTGATATGAGATGGAACAATCTGAATGAAAGTGAGATGTAACTGCTCGCAAGATTCCAAGATATTGCAAGCAAAACGGTCCTCACTACATCGTGAAAAGTGCATACACCTAATCTAGTAAAAATCCATCAAAAAGACCCAACCTCTAATGAAGAAAATCCTTCAAGGGACTCGGGGCAAACAAGAAGACCATGAACTATAAGTTTTCCTAGTAGGGCTCTTCTCTAACAAGAAACATCAATCTTCCCTACACCACCCAACTCCAATAGAACGGTGATCACTGACCAAGGAACCTTAGCCCAAGCAGGGATGCCATCACAGCTTGACCAAAGAAAATTCCTTATTAGATGTTGGATCTAGCTAATACAAGAACTCGAAACGATTCAACAGGAGGTGACATACCACATCATAGGCAAGAGAACTTGGTTAGCCACCACAACATGCCTAGCCAAGGACCACCAAGCATAGCTCCATTACAAAAGCTTCCTCCTGATGGATAGAGGAAGACATGAGATTTGCTATTGAGAAGGCCATGCAAAGAGGTATCCACCAAAATTTTTACAAGGAAGCCATCTAGCCAAAGCATTTGAACTAATCTAGAAACCACAAGAGTTTTGTGATAGAAGTGAGTGGAAATCTCCCTCGGGTCCACAGACTCAGTAGCATAAGAGCCATCCATTTTCCGAGGTTGCCTTATGCAACCCCCCGACTGGTGAGATCAAACATTGACAAAAAATGCCCTAGAGATACAATTGACAACCTGAGTCCAATGATGCATGTCTATGATGGAAAAAGGCTAATCACATATCCTAGTCATCCTGAGATACTGTTGAGCATGGGCAAGCTACGAGCCAATCCATTAACAATTGGGGTGATGCTACGAGAGCAGCTATAGGGAGTCACTTTCTCTATGTGGGCAACACTTGCTCCTATGGAGCCGAGCAAGTAAGTGGATCTTCTCCTATGGAGCCGAGCAAGTAAGTGGATATTCTCCCTTTGCATATGAAAATCGATTGCAAGGGATTATGTTTGGTACCCCTTGTCCCAAAACAGCTGATACCAAAGTGTGTCAATCTAATCATAAATCCATCAATCAAGGATGACTTGCTCAATAATCCTCAACACCATGGGACCTAAGACATCATCTTCAGTAAAGGAGGCAATAATAGGGGCATAATAAAAAAAGAAAGAGCTTGCCATATTTCATGTTCTATCACCACACTAAGCCAATACATCAGTGATAATTATACAATCAATTTCAGAGAGGTTCATACCCCTTGAGCTTTTGGGTGATACTATTGGCCAAATTCCTATTGATGTCGAGACAATCAAAAACTTGCTCGAGGTGGAGAGAGCTCAGTCTGAGGAGCCATGTCACTAGAGGGATGAGAAGACCAATCCTTTGCTTGGGGTTCGGATCTCGATGGATTCAAGTGTGGTGAGGGATGGACAAGCACTCTGTCTAATGGTAGCTAATGAGCATGTTATTGGACTACCATTAAGTCCAAGAGGGGCAAGCGTTCACAAGATGACCAACCTTGTGACAAGCAAAAGCAAAACATCGATTCCAAAGGCTTGATTACTCAGCCCTCTGAATCAACCATCCTCTCAAAAGGAGAGGGAGGTCAGTCCTAGTCAGTAGCTATGTGGGATGAAATATGAGAATCTGCACTGATGGCATGCCCATCACCTTGGCGAAAACTAAATTCGAGGTCTTCGGAATGTTCAAGAAAGCACCAAGAGACCCACCAATCTTGGATTAAAGTGGTAACTACTCACGCCTTTGGTGTAACTTTGATTCAAGATGGGATACCAATAGCTTTCAAAGGTAAGAAACTCTTTGTAACTTAGAGAAACTGGCATGTCCATGAACAAGAACTATATACAATAGTTGATGCCTCAAAAATTTGGAGACACTATTTGTATGGGGAAAATTTTTAAGTATACACAAATCATCACACACTGAAGTAATTTGTTCTTCAACTAACCTTTGAAGGAGATATAATAAATGGGATGAGTTAATGTACGAATTTCATATGGAAATTCTATATAGGGAAACCAATGCAATTGCAGAAGCTTTATTATTCCACATCAGATTAGCTTCATAGTTATATATAGTGATTTAATTCAAGAGATCAAAGATTCAAAGATTGATGATGATTAGTGTCACTCTATAATTATCAAGTCATCAAAAAAATAATGAGGATAAGGCATTCTCTAATTTTGAATTTGAGAATGGTTTTCTCAAAAGAAAAGAAAATCTTTTGCACCAAATTCCAAAGAAGTGAAGTTTAGAAAAGATGTTACTTTCAAGAACCACAATGTACCTTGCTAAGACATGACGCTGTTGAGAAATATTTTCAGTTGATTAGATGCACTTTTTGGTGGCTAGAGATAGCGAGAGATGTAAACAATCATATAAGTAAATTTTTCAAATTCCAAGTGCACAAAGGAGAGAGGAACAATCCTTCATGTCTGCTACAACAATTTGAATTACCATAGTACTACATGGACAATATATCCATGGACTTCATAATCATTGTTCCTAGGAAACCTTGATAGAAGAATGCTATTTTTGTGGTGGGCAATCATTGGATCAAAATGGCACACTTTATTCCTACCAAGGATTCAGTGGAAGCTTCATGAATTGTTGATCTATTTACTTAGAATATTTTTATATTGCATGGTCTACCGAGATCCAAAGAGTGGAAGTCAAACCAAAAGAGTTAATTAGATACTCAAAGATATGCTATGGGCATATATTTTAGGGAAGCAGACATATTGGGATAGTTTTCTTCCAATAGTTGGAACCACAAAACAATTCAGCTGGCACCTTTTTGAGGTGATTTATGGGTTTATTCACTAGAGAACAATTATAATTGGGTTATCCTAGAACCTTTGAGTGATTTATAAATCCCTAGGGATTTGCACACTAACTTGAAAATAACTAAATTTAATGTTCATCAATTTGATAAAAGAATAAAAGCATTTGTAGACTGACATTTCACACCACAAATGTTTTAAGAGGACAATCATGTATTTCTACATGTTCCACTTTGTTATTCATTGATAGTGGCTTGAAAACTAGAGCCCCTAGATTCTATGAAAATTGTACACTAATCAAGAAGAACAATGATGTTTCATACAAATCACAATTGCGAGATGATTGTAGAGTTCATCTATTTTATCATGTTAGTAAGATAAGCCCATACATTTCACGAGATGAGAATTGTGTAGATTTTTTAGTTTCTTTAAGAGATAGAAAATATTAGCCAAATGTTCCATTTTGCATCCTTGATAAGAGGGAGAATCAGTTATGAATTTGCTCCATGCCAAAATATTTAGTAGCCTAGATGAGTCATCCACTCATAGATGTTACTTGGAAATTAGAAGCTCTTAATCGCAAACATTTTTCTTTCTTGATTGCTGGAGGAGAGAGTGTTAGGTTTATTTGGAACTCCATGGTCTACTATTGGTCTACCTAGATTTGGTTTTGGACAGTAATGGCATCAAGGCCCAAACATCGAGTGAGCCAAGGCTCTAGAATGAGCCTTCTAGGTTATTGCATCTCCTTATAGTTCCCATTCGAACAAAGAGAAATTGCATAATCGCCAAAGCTCTATGCACTTCTCTAGATGGTCGTTGTCTCTCAATTTGAGAGACCACAAAGCTAAACTAAACATTATAGTCTCTACAAAATATGTCCCAAATCCAAGGAGATTTTACCTCCATATAAGGAGGGCCTCACTTCACCGTCCATAAGTTAATCTACTCAAGCTCTTAATGAAAAGAGTATGGACTCTCTCCTCATGGAGTCTCCATGCTATTGTATGTAGGTTATTTCCATTTCAATTCTTGATTATGTATCCTTGCCTTTCAATCATTCCTACTTGTTGGTACATTTGGCAAGCCTTGATGCTTGACCAAATATCAAACGCTGATTCCATATGGTTGTTGGATATTTCATGGAACACGTATGAACAACTCTTGCAAAAGGATTGAAGTTCTATTCTTGAGATAAAAGATAAATAGATTGTTTGAAGGAATCTCATAACTTTAAGAGTTGCAAATCACAACCATCTATGGTTGGAAACAAATCAATCACTATCCTAAAAGTTAGGATCACTTTTAGGTGGCAAATTCAAATTTGAAACTCACTCTATGATTATAAAACCACATCACTTTTAGTCAGGGGTAAGAGCAAGAAGAAGGAGTCATTGAGCTTCAAGGTTTTGGCTACACTAAGCCCCATATGTATGATTAAGTGGCTTGTATCATCTCCCCGTTATCATACTTTCATAATTATATGCATTTGATTCAATTAATGCAAGTCATATTCTGTGTACTATTGTCTATTGCGAAACATACATTGCACTAATTTTGATCAGATGAGTTCTTTGTGTATACTTAATTCATTTGATGTCATTTAACTTGGGATATGTAGTGTGAACTATCTCCTTATTGCATATCAATTCTCACATCATTTGGTAAATCATATTGTGAGATATGTTAGCTGCAAGCAACCCATGTCGTCTTCCTAAAAAAGTCGAGATTAGACCCTCGACTTCTTAATATTGTTTCTCATCATAAAATCATCCTAAATTAGTGAACAAATTTTCCATAGTGAGCTAAGGTCTTCATGTATGTATGAATAAAAGCTCTTGGGTCAACTGTAGTCAATGAGTGAGCACTGAGTGGATTTCTATAAAGAACCTAGTCCATAAATAGCACGTTTTTGGAATCCTTCAACTCTAAAAGATATCTATTTATGCATAACTCTTTGAGGGTGATGCTCCAAGCTCCATGGTGGGTCAAACTGCTTATTTGGGAACCTAAAGGTGCTTACCACGATTCTCCGAAGCTAGATTGATAGGTGTAGAGCACATTTGTGTAGTAGCACCTCATCTTTGGAGTGTGTCCAATGATCTGCTCACACTCCTTAGCTTGATTAGTTTTTTTTGTTTCAATAAACCTAACGTAATTAGAGGAGCAAAAGATCTAGTAGAGAATGATAAGTTTCTCCTAGCTTTCCTAAATGACCATAAGGAGGAGCTTTAGGCATGTAGATTATTCAAGGATTATAAGGATCAAGAACTACTCAAAGGTATAAGTCACAAAATTTATTTTGGTCTATCTAATAATTTATTCCATTAGAAAATAGTTAAGAATTTTTCTTATGCTCAATCAAAAACCCAATTATGGATTAGATGAACGATCTCTTGGACGCAATTTTGTAGTTCCAACCGTCTCTATTGAAGTGTGCAATGGTATATTTAAGGGTTTCCCAAATCCATGATCAATGGAGTTTCTAGAGAACCATATTTGCCAAATTAAAGATCCATTGCTAATGGTTATGGACCCAAGGAGCATAGATGTAACCTTATTTCTATCCGCAATCATGAGCATGGTTCTTTGTACATATGCGATACATATTGTTGAAATTATTAAAGTTTGATTAATGACTTCTTAATTTGTCTTTGAGTTGTTGTTAATAATTCCTTCCACATCAAGCCTAATGGAATTCCACATTAATAATTTGTTAATTCTTGTGTCTAATGCAATGGAAAAGCCTACAATTCTTTTAACTTTACTAATGAATTCTTTTAACTTCCACATCAAGCCTAATGGAATTCCACATTAAAAATTTGTTAATTTTTGTGTCGAATGCAATGGAAAAGCCTACAATCCTTGGTTAAATTTTTTAGCTTTACTAATGAACAATATATATCCCTTTTGTTGTTTTAAGATATATCCCTTTTGTTGTTTACTAATGAACAACATATATCCCTTGGAATTTCACATGCAGATTTTGATACCGTTCTCAGTAGGTTTTGGATTGTTTTCTTAAAATAGTCACCTATTCGCAATGTTTTATGTGAAAGTATATGTGAACATTGGATCATATCACATATAATGATGATTGCATTTGAAATTCTAAAATTGTTAATGTTTATTATATTCTCATTTAGAATAACCTTTTTTTTTTATGTAGTTTGGAAGCTTTGAGAATAATTTTAGTTGCTTCGTGCTTTTTGTTCTTAATTTTAATTTATATCTTCATGGATGATAAGATATCTTCAACTATTGAAACTATGCTTTGTCAAATACCTACCTTTCCATTCTCCTACCATTTCAAGTACACACGAATATCTTACCACATACACAACAAGAAACCGATGTGCAGCGACTTATTGGTGAATTTTTGGCAAGACCGTGAGCTCGTGAAGTTTTTGTGGAGAAAGATGAATTTTAGGTAGACTTTTCTACTTACATTCATTTATTTAAATTCTTGCGACTAGGCTAAAGACACGGCATCCACTTTGGAGGAGCAAGGAGTATGGAAGATAATTGATTTCCGTAAATGTGATAATATGGATTGCGTGTGGCTGGTAAAAAAGAGGCTTTTATGCATATATCCAATGGCTTTACTCGTGAGAGGATTAGATATGATGGTTGATAATATTTCATGGGATGATTTGACAAGACAACTACTAGTCGAATTCTCTTATGAAAACCATAGAAAAAACAATAGGGCTTATTTTCTAATTTAGATTGAGTCTCCTAAAGAAAAATCCATATAAGAAAACGTTTGATTGAATTTGAAGTTAAATTTAATCAATTACATCAAATAAATATAAGAGTCCTAGCACCACATAAGTTTCAAATATTTCAATCTATTCTAGGTGAGACATATAGAAAAGAGTTAGAGCATATATTGGAAGATTTTGACACTCCTAATGGCAAAACCAATGACAAGGATATAGATAGGGTTTAGGCTCACCATCCAGCACAACATCACAAACCATATTTTAACTAATAAATCACTCATATTCTAGGCGTGACATTGGACAGAAAATTCAAAATAAAGAACATCCAAAGATTGCTCGTTTTGAATCCAAAATTGACTAAGCTCTTACCTTACACATTGAGATCTTCCTTACTTAGATAAAGATTGAAAAACGTGTTCGAGAGGTTAACTGCCAATGTCAAGAGCAATTTGGAAGAGCATATAAGCTGCCTAGTAGATGCATATGGTGTGATGAATTTAATCATACACATTGGACATCCGCATCCCTTTCTCAAGCCAAAGAGAGTAGTTTGGCTATTGAAATTGATGAGCAAATTTGTGATTATTTGACAAAGAGACCTTTGGGAAGACATGTTGTGACGCATGGGTTAAACACGTTGTGGAGACCAAATTCGGACACATGTTTGCGATGTTTCTTGTATGAGTAAGTTAAATGTCCAAATACTTCAACAATGTACCTCTAATATATGTGCAAAGATTCACTCGAATGATCCCAATGGTCTTCTTTCAGAGAATGCACATGAGGTGGGCGTTGAGGAACTATATAAATAAAAACAGGGAAAAGAGGATCAAAGTAAAAGAGTGATTAAGTTTAAGAAGGAGACTCAAGTAGATAGAAGAATCTACAGTAAGTATTATGAATGTAAATGAACAAAATACTCAAAACCATTAGTAACAAAGAAACTATTTAGGACCTATGGTTGAAAATGCAGAAAAGAATAATGGTAACCCTAAAATTCGTTTCCCTCAAAAGCATTGAGTCAAAAGGTATGACTAAAACCATGGTGAATATTGGAGAAAATAACAATCCATATGTTTCCTTGATAGATTGTAGTAATGAAATCCATATGGGTTCATGAGGTAAGTACCCTATAGATAGATACCATGGATGGAAAATGGATGTGGATAACGATGGTCCAACTTAACTTTTAAGTGTCTCAACTAATATATCTCTTTGCATGAGGATCAATCATATACAATTATTCTAGGTTAACCACTTACATGTAGAAAAAATGGAAACTAAAGTCTTAGAGAATGGAAGTGATTTATACAAATCCATTCATGTGATGGTTTGAAATTTATTCAATTGATGATAACTTTTGTCAATCACCTTAGAAATCAACAAAAATTTAGAAGCTTTTCTCTCATGCATATAGAATAGGATTTTGAGTAAGAGCCACTATCATGTAGGTCAATAGTCGTACGTGCCCTTGATCTCCCAAAATTCAATTGTTTTGTTCTTGACAATGTTTCTTTTTTTTTCCTTTAGGTGGAATCTTAGTTGTACATAATCGATTTCTTTAGATGAAAATAAAGAAAAAGAACAAAACACATGGAAACTAATTAAACAATGATGGATTTAAAGAAGATGAGATGATTTCTTGGATGTTGGAATATGTCTCATGCATTGATATAATTAAATTAAATGAAAAATTCATAGCTGATGATGAGCAAGAACATTCAAAATTTATGCCATAACCAAAATGTATGCTATTTTACATGATTGAATTCTTAAGCAACATAACTCTGATGGTTTTGATCCACTGATGGATATGAACTACAAAACAATAGATACAAACAGTAAGGGTAACAATTGAACCTCTTCCCAAAGTGAGTGATCACTTGATTAAAAGAGTTACTGGTGATCCAATTCTTCATGATAAATCAAGGATTGGGCATGATGATATAGAATGAATAATTAAAAAGTAACCTAAATTGATACTAATGGCTTTCTTTTATTTATGAAAAATGAATGTCAAAAACATCATTAAAATCAATGGTAAGGGTTTCGTTTTCCTCATGAGATAGGATGTGCACATCCAAAGATTGTTGCTCCTATGATTATTTTTACAATTCCTCATATGCCTTGGAATCGGCACCATATACTTGTACCTAAAGTATACCTTCCTGAATTCCTATTTCTAAGACGAATGGGAAACTTGGGTTTATTTAAGATCTTCAACCACTCAATAAAGTGACCACAATAAATATTTGAACTAGAACAATTGTCGATGAGTTTGCATAAGCTTTCACACGGCATGCAATCTATTTCATGGGAGAGCTCTATAATTCTTATGATCAATTCCAAGGGTCAATTGAAAGTAGAGATATTATAACAATGAAAAACCCTCTTGGATTGTTTGTGCATGTTACAACAAGATGACACAAATTTAGTTGCACATATGATGAATGCAATGAATTTGATGATGCATGATTTTATGCAACACATTATAATATAGTTCATAGATGATATTCTAATAAAATGTTTTTCTTAAAAAGATAAGGGCTTTAATATTGATAGTGATGGATGTAGGAATTTGTTAAAGTTCATATTCTTTATTCTATAACCTTCTTAGAAAACAAATCAAAGAAGTAGGCTTAACGTCTTCCATTGCAAAATCTGCTTTTGGACTGAATGAGTTACTAACGAATTGATATTTACGTGGGTTTTCTGGCCAAAAACCACTTCCTTTAAAAGTAGATGCAATAAATAAGATGACACATAACTATAAATCTACATGTATAGAGAATGATTTTGTTACTATATTCTGGTAGTATGTGTGTAAACACACCTAGGATTATCACGACACTTTTTTCCCTCTTTAGAAGGTTTTTTTTGCTACCTTGCATATATGTCTATTTCCCTAAGAGTGTGTTGTGCTTGAAGCTTCTTCTTCTTCTTCCTCCTTGTGCTATTTTCTTGCTTCCACAAACTATAAACTCCAATGATTGGTATTAGAGTAGGTCATTCATTCATCTTGGGCATCGCCAACACCCCTCTAATCAGTCTTAGCATTGCACAAAAATTGGTGCGCATACTCAAGGCAATTAGGAGTTAGAAATTGTTTGTTGTATGGTTTGGAAATCATGATCTATGCTTGTTTCGACCTCCAAATGCACTATCACAGTGCCTATGTAGCTAATTTGGTCCTTTTGTGCCAAACGTATATATAGGTTTCGATTCACCACTACAAGGGTCTTGAAGTCTGCTACAAGTTTAATAGAGATTGAAAGGGTAGTTATGCTCAACATTTCAAGATACATTGATTTTTTTGCATCACCATAGTTTAGTGAGTGGCCATGGTTGAAAGCAATGATGTATTCCATATGTTGGCTCTCAAGGATATATTGGAAGGTAGTAATTACCCATCATAGGCATATATGATGCGTTATGTATTGGTTGGGAAAGGACTATGGAATACTGTGAAGGGTGTTGAAAAACGTCCTACTACACCTACAAATTGAGTTATTGAGGTGATATAGATGGTGTTGAAGATGATGATCTTCAATATTTTGTTCATGTTGTAGTTTCTACTACACCTATTGAAGAGCAAATTTTTTGGGATGGTAGCGATGCTCAAGCACATGCGTTGATAGCTTTGTTTGTCCAACATGCCATTAATCTTGACAACCACTCTTGCAAATTAGCAAAGGACACTTGGGATACACTTAATACTTTATACTAGGCAAGGAACGAGGCTAGTGTTGCTTACCTCTGAAAATAGTTGGAGAGTGAACATATGAATGTAGGAGATTCTATGGAGAGTTTTCTAAAAAAGATCCAAGATTTGAAGGGACAATTGATTTTTGTTGATAAAGTCTTATGAGAACTCACTTATGGAGTACTTTCTTAATATTCTTTTAGATTGTATCATAGTTTTGATTCTAGTCTTCGATTGATGCTGAAAGGCAATCCAAGTGCCTTAAAATTCTAGGATTTAGTGTTTGTTTTGTTGTAGAGAGATTAGTTGAGGCAGAACATGTCTATTATGCATATTCCAAATCAAGCTTTCTTCATGAGCCAAGAGGGCAAAGGTAGATGGATCTCATCTATTAGTAAGAAGAAATCTACTAGTGTTGCACTGCTAAAGAAGGAAAACAAAGATTAGAAGAAATTAAAAAAGTAGGAATTGTTTTACAAGTACTATAAAGGAAACAATCATGTCATAAAGATTTATCCAAAATTGGCTACAAACGAGGCAAAGAAGAAAGAAGTTGGAATGTTTGTTGTAGAGGCCTTTATACCTAAAATAGAGTCTGCTAATCTTGTTCATAATGAAGAATGAGCATTTACTAGTCTTTGAAGTTTTGACCCATCTTCTCATGAGCATTGTATATCTCTAGTAGACTCCAATGCTTGGTACTTTGAAAGTGGGGAAACAAAACATATTAAATCGCAACACAATTTTCTTATTTTACTTGAGCTTGCTCCTACATGGAATAATATCACATGCACCAACAAATCCTATTATTGTATTGAGGTATTTGGAAGCATCATTGTAACTAGTGGTGATGGTGGTTCTTTTACATTATTAGATGCTCTATATGCACCAAGGATCAAGAAAAATGCATTGTGAGTTTTAACATTAGCCAAGATTGTCTTGGTTATCAAACTTGTTGATGATATGTGTATAGTTCATGATCTTCCAAACGATGATATCATTATTGCTTGTAGAATTTTATTTCATGGGTTGTATAATCTTATAGACTATGAAAATTCTACGAATGATTCAACATGTGCAGTACATGATTCTTGGGCTATCTTGGATGCAAAGCTTTGGCATGCACACCTCGATCATCTGAATTTTGCTAGTTTACTATGCTGGTAGAAATCTGATATGATGTCCTCTCTTCCCAAACTTGAGGCGCCTTATAAACATGTATGTGAAGGCTTCACTTTGGGAAAAATGCAATGTTCCTCCTTCCCAAAGGATGGTTCAATTCAAGGTACTTTGAATCTGCAACTTTTGTAGAGTGATGTTTGTGGTCTGATGTAAACACCTTCTTTTAAGAACAACATTTAGTTTGTGACTTTCATTGATAATGTTTCCAAGCATGAATGATTCTATCCATTTAAATCAGCGTATGAAGTGTTTATGTGCTTCAAAACCTTTTTCGCTTCGGCTACAAATATATCAGCTATGGCACCCTCCATTCTAATTCAACTTGTAGAAAGGTGAAATATGGTTGTTGTTTCCCAACGAATATTGTACATTGAACTTCTTGAAAGGACATTCAAAGTTGCTTTCAAGTGCAATTTCTTGGCACCATGATCCTATACTATTTCATCCATCTAGATATATATATATATATATATATATATATATATATATATATATAGATGTAGCATAACAAGTATTTAGTCAGGTCTGTTCTTCTTCTATAATTGAACTCATTTATTGAAACTTTGGAGCTCTACACCCTTTGTATATCTACTATTTTTGGGTCCTCTAATCTTTTGTTATCTCGAACATATAAGAAGACCACCATATGGTGTTGATAACATATGGAATACATCATTGGTTTCAGCCATGGGGAGGGACTAAATAACTTGATATAGAAAAAATACTGTATCGCAAAATGTTTGAACATAAGCACCCTATCAAGCTTGCTTAGCCTATAAGAAACTTGAATGCATTTATTCTAGCAAAGAAAACTTCTATATATGTTGGAAAGAAAGGGAAGAATTTCATGCAAAATAACTCCAATAGTGCTGTGTAGAGGTGCAAATGAGCTCAGATGAACAACTTGAAAACTAGCTCAATTTAATCTCGAGCAAGTTGTGGAAACAATGAAAGCATCTGTAGATGGCACACAAGAAACATTTCAAGAGGGTGATCATGTATTTTTACATGTCCACTTCGTTCTTCAATAACAATGGATAAGAAAAACCAACTTATCCCATAGATTTTGTGGACCTTGGTTACTAATCAAGAAGATTAGTGCTATTGCATTCAAATTATAAGTGCTAGATAATTGCATACTTTATGTAGTTTTTCATGTTAGCAAGTTGAACCCATAGATTTCTTGAGATGAGAATTGTCTGGATGGTTTTGTTTCTTTAGGGGATAGAACATCTTAGTGAGGTGTTCCATTTTGAGTCCTTGATAAGAGGGAGTGGAAACTACAAAATTTATCCATATGAGAGGTTTTATTAGCATGGACGAGTCACCACTCACAGATGCTACTTGCAAACTAGAAGCTCTAAGTTGCAGGCACTTTCCTTTCTTGATCACTACAAGACAGAATGTTAGGCTTTTTTAGACATCCATCCAGGATGACCATTTATATACCCGGATTTGTTCAAGAACCCTATCGATATCAAGGAACAAAGCTTCAAGGAACCAAGGATCTAGCATGAGTCAACGTTATTCCATCTACTCATAGTGGCCATTCCAACAAAGAGAAATCGCATAATTGCCAAACATTACAAGAGGAGCTACAGAGCTAAAATACACATTACAATCTCTATAGCACATCGAGATCATTTGAAATTTACATATATGCATGGTAACACCATGTTTGAGAACATACCCGAACTTCATATCATTTGGCTAACGCAATGGAGAGAAACACCCAAGTTTGTGCACACCTCCAACAACGTATTAGAGACAATTCCATGCATAATGATTAGAGTGCATTTCCCCATTTCTCTTCACTCGAAATTACAAATTTCATGAAATATCAAGTCCAAAAACTAAACTATATAAGCTATTTGGCCCAACAAAAAACCCAACATTTGGACACTATTATGATGAGATATGGCGCTGCAAAATGATCCTTGTACACCGTCTTAAGGGTGGCTTTTCTTGCTATAGGTGTGTACCTTTGGGATATTTTGACCTTTCCACATAGCTTCAAATGGCATGAAATGTGGTGTGTATGTTGGGAGCGTACTCATATACTAGCATGGAAAATTTTACAAATAATGGCTTTTCCCACATGATGTTATAAGCACAAAAATATGCAATAATACCATTCCATTTTGGAAAAAATAAGTTCAATCTACTCTATTGTTTCTTCCTATGCATTTGAACAACTTTTCACTTCTAAATAAAAAATTTTGACAAAATTGTATGCATAAACATATATAGTCAATAGTAATCAATGCAATCCTTTGCAATAAATCACGAGCCCACATGATGACTTTAGCGAAATAAAATCATGCATAACTTCCACTATGTCAAGTCACACATAAAAGAAAATAGATCGTTAACTCAATAAACCAATCATGCTAGCAATGATTTGGTTTCGATTTCATATAGTAAGTGGTCTTAATCTCCCATAATGTCCAATCTTTAATGAGTGCACTTCTATTAATAGATATAGTCTCTCATTTATTTCCAAAACTACTTATTTGGAAGCTTAAGTGCATTATTAAATACCTATAGATATGGATTTGAAAATAAGTTACTAATAAATGCACTTCATTGAATCCTTATGTAAATATAAATTTATTTGATCTATAAAATAAATCATTCCAATGGAAGAAATTAAAGAGATAATTTAGAATCTCAAAACAATAACTAATAACATCTTTTCTCTTCTCATGAAATTCGTTTTCAATGAGAATTTAAATATAAAGTTCTCTTTATGATTCTAAATCAATAGGAATCTAAAATGTTTCTCCTTTGAGATGCAATGATATGCCATGAGTAGCTATGAAAAGATAATGAAGCAATTGAAGCCCAAATCATTTCTTATAATCCTACTTAGTCAAATTAAAAGCCATGCATATATGGTCATCTTTAACCAAAAACTATAAAATGAAGTATGATTGAAAATCTTGTGTAGTACAATATACATAGGATTTTTAATTTCATGATTTAGATATGTATAGCCTATGATATGCCCAATTTAGTGCCTATAGATAGCTCACTCACGGGGTCAAATCATAGTGCATACTCTCTCTTATGTCTCTCTCTCTCTCTCTCTCCTCCAATTCGACATTCTTACCTCTGTGAGCATTCCTTGTAGGGATGATATCTTGTATAATTTCTATTTTACTCTCTAGGAGGCCTATAAGAGGCACATGAGAACAACTCTTCCTTCATATACAAGGAGGGATGAAAGAGACTTGCTCTCTCATATCCTCATGGGCACACGGGTCGCAACATGTATGGGCACCCTTTCTGCTGATGATATATAGAGATGAAAGTTGAGAAGCTTACCTTGTAGGTGTTATATTATTGTCAAGGATGCCTATGAAACTCTAAGGGTTGCATGCCCAAGGAGGTGGTTGACCTCCTTCCTTAATGAATAAGAAGAAGCTGACTTTTTCTCTGAGAAAATGTGCATGAACTATTATGAAACCTCTCCAAAAACTTCTTAAGAAGAAGATGAGTTTTCTTCCTCTAAAAAATTTTCCTCTTCTCTCACTCATGATCTAATACCAAATGAAGGGTCCCTATTATCTACCTACCACTCCCCTCCCAACCTTAAATAACCCTTGCGCTTCACACATTTAGAGTTTTCTTTTAGGTTGAAAGAACCATCATATGGCCACTCTCAAGAGATGGAATAACCTTGAAGACTTGTGCTAGAGCCTTCGCTCCCTGAAGCTCAGGTCCTTGGCCTGGCTGGGATCCTTAACCAAATGAAGGTCTAGGAATGGTAGCCTATGGAGGTGTAAATGAATCTAACATTCAAATAGCCATATTTAATGGATAGCATCTCCAAATTTCATGCAAATACAAGTTGTTCATATAGTTGGACCAAGTTAACTTTGAGAAATTGAATACTTCCACCCAGAAATGTTGTTTTAGACATTATTGCCCTAGCATTTTGCTAAAAAACACGTTTCTACATATAGATGGTTCGAATGACTTTTGTCTCTGGTGTTCAATGCCTTGTTACTAACAATTTTTGTTAAGTGCACTACCTCTGATATTGAACTTTTGGTGGTCAACATTACCTTTGATATTGAATCGACAAATGATTCTTCTACATTAAATTGTTTCAAAAAATTTCCCATGATCCAAATCATCAAGGCAAAACTACCTATGTGACCTTAATCTATTATTTTCTTCTCCATTTTGTATGATGTTTTAGGTCGATATGTGTTGCAAGTGGGGTGGGCCTGAATAACAATAATAAGAGGTTTATAAGATCTTCCAAAAGATAAGACTTATCATATAGACCATATGACTCAAGACATGATGAGTGAGAGATAAAGAGAGAGAGGTGGAAAAGTTTTTCAAAGTGCATGGTAAGCTAGAATGCTCACCTACACTACCTATATTCAAATGTCAAATTACAATGTTGAGGTATGAAGTGTGTGTGTGTGCGTGAGAGAGAGAGAGAGAGACAAAAAGAGAATAAGGGGAAAATGAATAGTTTAGAACTGCTTTATAGCAAACCCTAATTCTAACTTAGGTCATAGAAACCCTAAATAAGAAACTAGTGACCTAATAAGTAAGGAATAGATATAGAACACTTGCTAACAGTAACTCAACAATGTGTTGATGGTTGGCTAAAGTGAATGCCTCCAAGATCGTGAGATGCAGATCCCACCTCCTTCAAGAGTGTAGAACTCTCCCTCCAAGAGAACACCTCAAGATCTCCTCCGTCATTGATGATTGTGAAGATCTTGAGAAGATATCACATAATGACGCTATGTTTCCCTCATATAGTTCTTAAGTCTTTTGAAAAGAAAATTTGTAGATATCACATTGCCTATTTGAGGGGATTTTATAATGTACTCGATATTTTGGACCTAATCTTGACATTGTTCCAATAGTCCACCCTTCAATGTCATAATGTTAGAAGTTTCAATGAGCCGCAAAACCTCCTATGAATCTCCCTAGTCAAAATGTTTTGGTAAAAATATCTACAACATTCTCACCTATAGGTACGTAGTCCACCTCAATGTTCTTCTTAGATACCTCTTCCTGAATATAGTGGTAATGTACTTCTATATGCTTTGTCCTAGCACGATGAATAGGGTTCTTTGCAATAGCAATAGCACTCTAACTCTCTAAATATATCTTGAGCTGGAAGATGAAAATGAATATCAAGATAACTCAGAAACATCTCCAACTTGACCAATTCAAGTGTAGTTCTAAAGGAATCTGTATACTCTACTTCACTTAAAGATCTGGAAATTGTAGGTTGTTTCTTGGATAACCAAGAGATAAGACAATCTCCTAAATAGAAACAATAAACACTTGTGCTTCTTGTGTTTTCATCACTTTCCTAATGAGAATTTGAAAAACTTGAAGTAAGAAATGTGAAGAATTCAAAAATACCGTAACATAATTGGAAGCTATATTCAAATATCTGAAAATTTCCTCAACTACTTTCCAATGAATCTTGAATGGATTGTTCATGAGCCTGGATAGGTGAGATACTGCAAATAGAATTTTCCAACGTGTATTACATAGATATATCAAGCAACCAATTGCTTGACTATATAAAGTAGCATCAAAAGGTTATCAATCTACTTCTACTTGTAATGGCACATTAACATCCATAGGTATCTACATAGGCTTGGAATCTATCATCTCAAACTTAAACATAATTTCTAAAATTTGTATTTCTACTGTTTCATGTGTTGATGTATCAAGCTCAAGATGTGATGATCTAGGATGACACGGATCAGTTTTTCATTTCTCTGACATGAAAGGTGGTCATGCCAGTATGTGTTAGGGATACTTCATTGAGTTTTATTTGATTTATCTATAGAAAGTGATGGAACATTTGTTTCTTGCATGGACATTCTTCCTTGCCTCAATATAAGTGTGTGCTTCTCTTTGATTATGAGAGTGTGTGCTTCTGTTTGATTGTGAAAGAGTGTGTGAGCTCTCTTCCTTATCTCCTTCCTCGTGACATCATGTAGATACACTCATCTTTGTACATGAGCTCAATCCCAAGTTAATATTTCAAAATACCTAAGGCATTTGCATTAAATGTATGCTTAAGTTGTCCTTCAAACAACTTAAGATTTGAATATTTGGGACGTATGATAATCATATAACTTTG
Organism: Ceratopteris richardii; assembly: GCA_020310875.1. Classification (NCBI taxonomy): domain Eukaryota; kingdom Viridiplantae; phylum Streptophyta; class Polypodiopsida; order Polypodiales; family Pteridaceae; genus Ceratopteris; species Ceratopteris richardii. The sequence continues at coordinate 63,631,769 of CM035420.1, read as the reverse complement.
TACTGCATCTTGAGCGATAGCTAGTTCATTCTCAACTAAAGTAAGAGCTAAAATATCATGAATCTCAAAATTTTCTGCATAATTTATATAGCTCACTTTTTGCCTTCTTTTGTATTCCTTTACACCATTTTCTTTAAAGGTTTGAGTTAACCACTTTTGTATATTCATGAAAAGTGGTGGTATTCTTTTTGGTTCTTCAATATCTCTTTCTTCAAGAACTAGGAAAACTTCTCCACCTTCTTGAGTTGGAACTTCAAAAGGTACTTATGATGGACTAGGTACTAGTGTAGGTAATGACACTCTCTCTTCACCTACATCTCTTAGGCTTTGAGAAGGTTCCTCACCACCTTTTATCGTTAAATATAAGAATCCAAATTCTTTCTGAAAAATGCATAATCATCTTCCTTGATGAAATCTAGATTCTCTTTCTTCTTATCATAAGCTTGCTTTTTTGTTGTATATGTAGTGTGAGAGTATGATATCTTCTATATCTAGAACATAGAAATTGTATCCTTTTGCTTTGAAGTGCATAACCAATAAAGATATACTTAAATTCTTTTACTTCAAGCTTACTACAATCCTTGTTATCAATGTGAACATATGCTAGGGAACCAAGAAATTTGAGATAACCCACATTGGAATTCTCCCCATAATAAGCTTCATAAGGTGTGATAACCTTTTAAGCCTTTATGGAAGACCTATTTAGAATGTGATTAGCTCTATGCATTGCATCAAACCAAAACTTGGGGGAAATCTTTTTGGATGACATCGTGCTATGCATCATCTCAACAAGTATCCTATTCTTTCTCTCTACAACACTATTCTCTTCTAGGGTGTAAGCAATAGTGACTTGATGAGAGATAGCTTTGTCTTCAAGAAAATAATTAAAGTAATTTGAAGGGTACTCTCCTCCTATATCATCTCTCAAAATCTAGATCTTTGACTAACTTTCATCTTCAACCATAGCTAAGAACTCAAGAGTAGGAAAAATCTCAAACTTTACTTTAAGATCGTAAATCCACAAATATCTTGAGAAATCATGAATCAACATAACAAAGTATTTGTAATGTTGATGTTCCATTCATATATGAATGCATGATTTGCAACTTCCTTTTTGACATGATCTATCCATGTTTCGTGAAAGGAACCTTCTGAAATCTTTCCTTCAACACATCCTTCATAGGATTCTGCATCATCTAGTAAAGAAAAATTAAGGACTCTACACCATACCATGATCTTGAATGTGCTTTAGAGTGTAACTGATATGCCCAAATCTACCATTTCATAACTTTGTGTGCTCTTTAGGTTTAGTAGAACAAGCAGTATTAGCATGTCTTATTTCAGACAATACAAACATGCCACTACTGTGCAGATAATGCTCCTCATCAGGTCAGAGGATCTAATGTGAAACTTTCTTATAAACAAATTTATAACCATTTGATAAAAAAATAGAGATAGAGAGACAATTCTTCTTCATATATAGAAATTATGAAATTTCCGCTTCCTGTAGACTTAAGATTCACTTCTCAAACACCTACAATATCTAAATCATGACCATCTACAATGATCTCTCTTCTACATGAAGAGTTAGAAGGTGAAGAAAATACCTTTTTGCAACATATGATATGTTTAGGAGCTCTAGAATAAAAAATCCAAGGATTATCTAAGATTCCATTTAATGTTTCCTGATCAAAAGCTACTTCTTGAATACTAACACATGCATATGAATCTAACTTTGAAAAGTTAGGTTTTGGATCATCTTTATCACTATTAATTGATGCTTTCTTCTTCTCATTAGAAAGCCTTGTTTTGCACTCTGCTATGTAATGATCTGGTTCCTTACAGTAATGTAGTACTCATTTCTTTGAATTAGATGTAGTTGAAGACTATTTTATGGGTATAGAAGAAGCATTAGAGGAAGGACTAGAAGACTTGGGATTAAAAGATTTACTTTAGTTTTGAATTAGCTGACTCTTCTTCTATATCTTTGACAATGATAACCTAGCTTCATCATTCTCTTCCATTCCTTTTTCTTGGTCTTGACCTTGAAGTAACACGAATTGTTGCTCTTCAAATAAAATTTCTCTTTCTCTTGTAGTAAGAGTAAGAGAAGTAAAAAATGCATGATATGAGGATAGAAGTGAGTTTAGAAGTGTGTTTACCATCTCTTCATCTGAAATGTTTACTCCAAGATTGAGAAACTCATCTAATAAATCTTTGACCTTCAAAATATGTGTCTGAACTGATTCACAAACTTTCATCCTTTTGTTGGCTAGTTGTCTCCTAACATGAGATTTCCTAGTAGGATTTTTGCTATAATAGAGATTATCCAACTGCAACCAAGCTTTAATCCCACATCAACATATGAAAGTGCTTGTGCATTCCTTGAATCCCATGTGTTTTTCGTTTTTTGTAGGAAGTAATTTAGTAGTAGTACTAGTGACTCCTGATGATGAAGTGGTTCCGTCTTCTTCACTCACCTCCTATTGAGTAGAAACAGGAACAAGGGGTTTTCTAGAAGATGAAGTAGCCTCTTCTCAGACTTGTCTTGGCCTTGGATAAATGTCATTGATAATATTATGCAAGTCTTTTGATACTAACAAATGCATCATCATAAAACTCCACATTGGATAATTAGACATTCCCTGAACCTTGTCTTCATTATAAAGTCTATAATCACTCATCTTGTTAAGGTTGTATGTCAAGTATGTTGTGATACTGGATGTTGGAAGTGGGGTGGGCCTCGATAATAATGATCACAGGTTTGTAGGATCTTCAAAACAGATGAACCTTAGCATACACACCATAAGACTCAAAAGATGATGAGGGAGAGATAGAGAGAGAGCCGGACAAGTGTTTTAAAGTGTATGGTAAGCTAGAATGCTCACCAACACTATCTATATTCAAGTGTCAAATTACAATGTGTGAATCTAATACATATTGACAAGATCTAAATCTAGGCAGCAATAGGAACTAGATAACACATAGTGTGCAAATTGCCTGAGAGGTATGAAGAGTGGGTGTGGGTTTGAGAGAGAGGAAGAGAGACAATATGGAGAATATGAACAGTTTAGAATTACAACAAGCCCTAATTCTAACTTGGGTTATAGAAAGCCTAAATCAGAAACTAGTGACCTAAAAGTAAGGAAGGGATGTAGGCATGTTACTCATAGTAACTCAACAATGTGGTGATGGTTGGCTGGAAAGTAACTCCTCCAAGATCACTAGATGTAGAGCACACCTTCTTCAAGAATGTAGAACTCTTCCTCTAAGAGAACACCTCAAGGCCATCTCTTCCTTGATTTTATGAATTCCTTGAGGTGATGATTGAGACGATCTTAAGAAAATATCACATAATGAGGCTACACTCCCCTTATATAGTTTTTAGGCCTCATGAAAAGAATTTTCTAGTAAAGCAAGATCCTCATCGAATTCGCGGAATGCAAAAATCAAATCATAAAGAGCTACATGAAAGTTAGAACTCACGCCACTGTTTGAGAGGAATTTATGCTATCCATGATGCCCCCACGACCTGCTTGTTCAGGATGCTCTAAAGAATAGGTCATATAGCTACTCTATTCAAGATCTTCGACCTAATTTTGACATTGTTTCAAACAATGTGTGTTGTCTTGAATAAAAAAGAAAGGGGTAGTAAATTTGGCAGAAAATTCGTCGTTAGCATGGCCTGCGATGTTTGATTTTTATTTGTATGTTTTGGATTCCAACAAGCTTTTTTATGCGCATTCACTTCCACACAAACCTAATGTTCGAGACAAGTTGTTCCATACTTTCCAATTCAACATTATCGTTCTTCTATTCTTCAATGCTATAAACGCTTTCCAGTGAGACGTCTTCAAGTGAAACCCTTTGCATGTTATTTTATGCTGAGCTTTGGTCACGCACAGAACTTTCGTCCTTGGAGCATCTCGACCTTCAAGATTGCACATCTTTGGAGACTCTTTCCTTCCTGCCGACAACTCTGCAGAAACTGTGGTTGAACGGTTGTATAAGCCTCCAGACTGTGAACGTGAGTAACGGCCACGCTTCTTGGACTTCAATGTTCTAGTTTAATTTTGTGCTTCCACAGTCACACATTTACATTCACATTTGCAGGCCTCGCTAGCAAGGCTACAGGAATTCGCCGCGCGAGAATGCCGAAACTTGAGGATGCTTCCTACGGAACTCGGCTCCTGCATGCGAGTGTTAGCGTTGAAGGGATGTGATGGCCTTTCCGAATGGCTTGCGACCAACCAGGCAGCATTGTTTGGAGGTACTTCTCTTAAGAACGCTTGTTAATAGAAGGCAGATGGAATAATTCTGAATCATAAAGTTTAATCTCCGGTTTTGTGAATGTAGACTTCAAAAAACTTTTTTTTTCAATGCTCAAAATCACTCTTTTTTTAAATCAAAAGCAGGTTTTTGTTAGTAGACTTTTGACCTTCCCATTTTATGGTCTTAAATCTAGAATATGTCTCTTGACTCTAAGTTGTTCTCTTCTCCCTAAGGCCTTGAATAGGCATATCATATTTTGTTTAGCAAGTGAAAGCATATCTTCCAATATCTACTTTGTAAGTGGTTAATACTTTTAGAATGCAGTAATGGACACATTTGTGTTGGAGGAGATGGTGGATAGTCTTCAGAGATGAAGTGGTGTTGCTAAAACCTGCTTCACACTAGCCAAGAACAAGTGTGGGAGAGTGTACTGGGCCACTTTAGCTTCCTAATGATCATAAATAATCACCCATGTTCTTTGGAACATAATCCACTAATCAATGGATCAAAACATATTATTAGGAAATTAATCCAAGTTCATAGACTTACTATCTCATGATTGAGAAAACCAATGATATTTCATACAGAGAACCAATGATAAGGAGATTTTGTAGTTATAATCTAGACAATATACTGAATCTATGATGCTTTAAATCAGGACAAATGATCAATCATACACTAAGAACAAGGTCTGAGAAGATCACTGTACTCATGTGGTCATGGCAGAGAAGTGAAGTAGAAATATAATCAATATATATATATTAGATCACATAGAAATACAATGTCATTGGCAATAATCTATTCATTAGGAAAAAAGGTGAACGCTAGATGGGCCTTTTAGCTTAAGGAGTGATTAGTGATGGACCAATCAGAAGAGGGTGGTGGCCAGAGTCTATACCCTATAAAATACTAGGCTGAAGGGGGAAGAGGGGACAAGATTCCTCTATGTTCAAGGTTGTCTTCTAGAGAGAGAAGAAATCTCGTAATCAAGCTGGGCCCAAAAATTCAAAATTTTTTAAAAGTTGTAAAACTCATCATAATAGCATTAAAAGATCTCCATATCACTTTTCAGGGTCAAAAGTGCTATTTTTGACTTCTAATTCAAAGTCCGTGCATGTTTTTGAACTAAAAAAGTGACTTTTTTCAAAATAACTCAAAAAACTCTATTTTCCCTCTTCAAACTCCCATTTTCATACCCAAAACTCAAAAAGTCATATTTTTCACCCCTATTCCCTCCTCCCAATTTCTGCAGCAATGACAACAACTCTTACTCCCATGGAAAGATCCAGAGCTCGTAGGAGACCAAAAGACAAAGTTCACACAATGACGTGCCACAACATCAAAACAATGGAAGGAAGTTGGCTACCACAAGAGTTTTGCAAAGGTGCATGGGTGTACATGCAGCCATTTGGACTTGGTCCTCATCGTGTTCGAGATCGTGGAAATTTGGATCTTCATTGGAAAGGTAAGCTCTTAGGCTTCAGGCAACAAACACATGGTGGGATGGTTGCTATTGTACAACATGTCTTCACAGTTTTCAACCATGAAGTTAGAAAACTCCAATAGAATTAGATATCCAATCCATTGTGAGTATTTCTATTTTTTCAATGCTTCATGGTGTTAAATGTCTTAATTACTCATCTCATATGTTTTTCATTGCTATAGTCATATTTCCTTCTAGTTTAGTGGAAGAGCAACCACTTCATAGTCTTATAGGAACTTTCAAAGCATTACATGCACACATTGGGGCATTAGTGTTTCTAGATGTACCTTCTACTAAACTTATTCGTGAAAGGATCTTCTTTTACACTCACAAGTACATTGTTCCTTCCACAGATGGTGAATATGGAAGGTTGGAGATTATCAAAGTTGACTCTCTTCTTAGTTTAGAGTGGGGAACACTTGATTTTTGGTCCATATCATCTTTCAAGCGTAAGATGGTGATGGACATACATAACTCTTTGAAATTCACACGAGTGTCTAGATCAATAGGTCTTCATTGGACTCTACCAATCCATTGCTTTGTTTTCATATTTCAAGGCGTTCGTTTTGTAGAAACTCCTACAATGTTCCTATGTAAAGATATTACATACGAAGCAGTAGAAGGATTGTTAGGGGAAAACTGGGGCTATGTAGAAGGATTGTCGAAAGGGGATAGATATCATTGTAGAACTGGTGACACAAGTATAGGGTTTTGCTATTTAAAACATCGCACCTCATTGTACATCAGATTTTATTATGATCGTTGGATGTGTAAACTAGGAGAGTGGATACCTTTGCAAAGCTCGGAGAGATCTTTAGCTTCATTTGAAATTAATGTGAAGTTACCAAACAATGATATGGAGGTGGTTTTAGTTAATCAACATTGGAACTTGGACAACTTGAGAGAGCACTTACTTATCATGGGATATGATGATCTTCATGATTTAAAATTTCGAATACGAGGGAACAAGGTAAGAGTTGTATTCCATATATACATATATATATATATATATATATATATATATATATATATATATATATATATATATATATATATATATATATATAGTTCTATCACTATTGTTCATGATTTGAAAATGTTTTACTCTTTTATGAATTGTCCACAGATTGGAAAGAGATTGGAAGACAAAATCAAGGTTCTTGCAGATTGGAGCATGGATGGAACTGAAATTTCATTGTCATAACTCTTTTTGTAAAGATACTGTGAAACCTGTAAACAAACCTATTTTTGCAATGAAAAAGTTTTCACATTTGCTTCAAGGATATTTTGGCCACATTCTACTTGTGTCTGTACATTCTCCAGGTTTTTCTTGAAAGAGCATTCTTATTGTTTATTTTCTTTGATGTGATCTCAAATGTCAAAGTTTTCCTTTCCAAGACTCTTATGTTTTAATTTAAGGAAAAGTCACTTCTATGAAAAAGTGGGACCCATCACTTAAAAATTCTAGAAAAGTTATAAATAGGAGTCCTCTCTCCTTAATTCTCACTTTTGCAACTACATTGAGTGTTAGAGCAGTCTGCATTTGCAAGCTATGGCTTCCACCTCTGTACCTACTAAGAGTGCACGCCACAAGTTTTTAGAATTTTTGGAGGATTCAGATTATAAAGGTCAACATGACCTATATGATCTTCTCTCCAAGGTTCCTGACCTCCATGGAACTGTGCAAATGAATGCCGATGCTTTGGAGGAGCTACTTCAATATATGCAAGTTCATATATTGCGTTTCTCCATCGAAATACCACCATATGATGGAACTTGGGTTCCATGGGACCTTCTCACCTACATTCACAAAGGTAATGAGGCATTTGCAAAACGATTGAAACGGTTCCAGGTAATTGCAGAGGAAGCAGGGCACCTTCTTGATGAAACTGTGCCACTTATAAGGAGATTGAATAGGAAACACAAGATGGGTGCAAAATATCTTTCATTCATTGCTGCCACAATTTTCTTTGTGAATGAGGAACCAGAACCAATTCCTCATGAGATCCCTCATCTTCTTACAGGTGGTTTTGTCGAGGATAGAAAGGAACCACCTCAAGAACCCTTGAATCTCCTATTAGAGAGAGAAGCTATTGAGAAAACTTATCCTCTTGGTGTGGATGATAAGTTGAAAGAAGTGCCTAAGCCATCCACCTCTTCGGAGCCAGAAGCAACTATTCCAGAGGTGGAGATTGAAACTTTTTCAGTGGTTCTTGTCAAGGGACAAGAATATTTGTTTTTACATGATGTAGAGAAGGCATTTGGGCTGTGGCTGGATGAATGCCTAAGTTTGTTTTGTACTTTGTCAGAGTGTCCTTTGGATAGTACCTCTGACATGTTGGAGAGAGTCATTGAGAAACTCAAAGAGCATTTTGTAATTATCCATTGAGAAACTACATTGAGAAACTTCCCAAAGAGAGTCATTGAGAAACTCAAAGCCAATTGATGTAAACAATTGAATTAATATCAAATTTTCACTTTGCTTTATTTACAATTGTCTCATGTCTTTCTTTTTGAGTATATTATCTAAAATTCTTTTGGACCTGCATGTGATGTATTGAGGTCATGTAGGGCATTGGGAGGCTTTGGGAGGTTCTTTACTTTCATTCTTTTGGACCTTCTTACTCTCATTTAAGGTCTTGTAGGGAATTGGGAGGCCAAATAAAGCCTTGCCACAGAAACGTGGGAGAAGGCCTTGCAAAACGTTTGCAGGGCCTTCTCCCACGTTTCTGTGGCAGGGCTTTATTTGGCCTCCCAATGCCCTACATGATCTTAAATGAGAAAAATTTCACTAGATGGATATTATCAAGAATGCAAATGCCCTAAGTGACCTTACATGAGAGTGAAACTTCACTAGATGGATATTTTCAAGAATGCAAATGTTCTAAGTTTCAAAATGCTCTACTCATATGTTTCAAAGGTATAGGGAGGTCAAAATTTGTTCATGTTCACTCCTCATGAACTAGCTTTACTCCTCATGATCCTTCTTTACTCTCATTCTTTTGGACCTTCTTACTCACATTTAAGGTCTTGTAGGGCATTGGGAGGCCAAATAAAGCCCTGCCACAGAAACGCGGGAGAAGGCCTTGCAAACGTTTAAGGTATAGAGAGGTCAAAATTTGTTCATGTTCACTCCTCATGAACTAGCTTTACTCCTAATGATCCTTCTTTACTCTCATTCTTTTGGACCTTCTTACTCACATTTAAGGTCTTGTAGGGCATTGGGAGGCCAAATAAAGCCCTGCCACAGAAACGCGGGAGAAGTCCCTGCCACAGAAATGCGGGAGAAGGCCTCTTGAGTTGCATTTACTAGGCCTCTATATTCTAGCTCGGTAGATGACAATGCCACGGTTGGTTTCCTTTTTGATGACCATGATAATATCTTTGAACCTGCAAAAGGCAAGTACCCTGAGGTGCTTCTCTTATCATCCTTGGAGCCAGCCCAATCTGCATCTCAATACATCTTTATGTCCAAGTCAGAAGTGAATGGGTGAAACAACCCTTCATTTATGGTATCCTTTAGATACTATAGTACCCTCTTGGTAGCTTCCTTGTGAGGCTTTCTTCGTGCATGCATAAACTCGCTTAATGTACTTACTCCATAAGCAATGCCTACTTTTGTTAGGGTTGCATAGTTGAGACTTCCAACAAGTTTTTGGTAACCTATAACATCCTCAAGAAGTTCTCCTTCATCAGAACTAAGCTAACGATTGTGTTCCATGGGTGTACCTATAATTTTTGTGTTCTCCATCTTGAATTTTACCAACGTATCATGGATATACTTTCTCAAAGTAATAAACACACCGGAATCTATATACACAAGTTCTAGACCAAGAAAGTAGGTTAACAAACCTAGATCAGTGATTTTAAATTCTTCCATTAGTTAACATTTAACCTGCTTGATGCCATTAGCATCATTCCCTATAATGATAACTGCATCCACATAGACACATAAGTAGATAACTTCTTTCTTGGTCTTCTTTATGAATAAAGAAGAATCTCCTTTGCTAGCCACAAATCCTTGATCCTACAAATAAGTAACAAGCCTATGGTTTCAAGTTCTAAGAGCTTGCTTTAGGCCATAGAGTGCCTTCCTTAGCTTGCATACATAACCTGGCTTATCCTTATCTTCATACCCTAGTGGTTGAGCCATGTATACTTTTTCTGAGATCCATCCATTTGGGAATGCATTCTTAACATCTAACTGATAAAAGTTGCAATTTTTGGTAGCTGCAACACTTACCAAAAGATCCTAGCCACAGGTGAAAAGGTTTCTTCATAGTCCACTTCATGGATTTATCACAAATATCGAAGTGATCCACATCCTTGGGCAGTTCCAAATTTATTAGGAACAACCTCTGGTGGTAGTAGTGAAGAACAATCAAGCTCAGTCGTAGAAGGTTCAATTCAACAAGTAAGTGGCAATTTCGGTGGTGGTTCGATGATGTGTAGAAGCACTTCAGTAGATTCGATGATAATCCGGTGTGTTCGAGTGACAGTCCAGTACAACATGAAGATAATACGTTAGTTCTGGTGGTATTTCGGCATTGTCCGGTGACAATTCAGCATTGTCTAGAGACAATTCGATGATTTTTTGTGACAATTCGATATTCTCCGGTGAAAATTCGATGCTCTCCGATGAAATTAAGTGCTTTTCAGTGATACTACAGTTCTGTTTGGTAGGAATTTACTGCGTTCACCATTTTTAGGTGCAAGTCTAGCCAATTTTGATACTAAGGTTGAGAAGGGGCTGTTCGATGTTGAGATAAGTAATCGGCTCAGAGATATTTTTGGATCAAAAAATTGGCAGAGTGATCATACAGTCCAAGGACATCAAGAAGTCCATCCCCAAAGTTCAGGCAACATGAGTAGTTCCCATCAACAACAACAACAACAACAACAACAGCAACAACAACAACAACAACAACAATAGCAACAACTGCAACAATAGATTGTTCCACCACGTCCGGTGCCAGCCCGAGTCACGTACACAGAATTTGGAGGTTTTCCAAGAGATGATCTTGACACGCATGTGCGGACATTTGTAATTAATTATGCACTTTTGAATTACCTAACAGACCTTGCTTATAAAGCCATCGTGATCCACTCAACTTTGGTTAATGAAGCTGCTCGCTGGTTAATGGAATACGATTTGAACCATTTTCGGCAGTATAATGATGTGAAGGATGCCTTTCTGCAACGGTTTCGGTAAAAGAAAAACCTAGCAGAAATTTTTGATTGTCTGCATAATAATAGGCAGAAGCTGCACAAAAATGCATAGGATTATGCCACACTATTTCGGACTCATTTACGGCAGTTACCACCAATGCATGCCAATTTACCATACGACGTTATTACGCAGTGGTTCATAAACGGATTAAATCCCCAATTGAAATAGATCATGATCATAAGGTGTGTGGGTGGAATGACTTTGGATGTCGTAATTGCTATGGCGTTATAATTAGAAAATAAAGTGGGTGGATTCATTGAAGATCTATAGTGGCTGAAGGTGTCCAGGCAATCCAACGAGGATCCTCAGAAACAGATTTACTGTAGTAAATGCAAAAATTCAGGGCACAGTAGCTTAGTATCCACCCTGAATCAAGTGTATTGCACCATTTGCTATATAACAGACCACACCACGGAGACTTGTCCTATAATGCAAAGGTACAAAGCAGAGCCACTGTTAATGCAATCATTCAAGAAAAAGGGCAATCGGCTAGTCATTATGTACCACCACAAATGAAGAATACCCCGTACTAGGGATACAAGAATTATCGAGGACGGTCAACTAACTTTGGGCAAACTCGGTGGAATGCGGGTACAGCAGGTGAAGGTGCATCTCTTCCACCACCTACATGTCATTTTTGCGAAGAAATAGGACATATCCGTAGGTACTGTAAAGATGGAGCTAAGTATGATAAAAAGAAAAAGGAACGACAACACCCGATGGCAAATCCGGTGTACATATCAGCAGTCGACACTCAAACCACAGCAGTGCAAACACATTTCGGAAAGCAACTACAACAAGCTGCAGAGATTTTTGAACCTAGAATTCGTGACCAACAGAAGGTGTTTACTAATAAGTGGGAAACTGAGGAACAAGCTATTTTCCCTGACCCAGTTCTAGTAACGCAACCAAGCATACCATAGACAGTACCGAAAGGCAGAAAACCTAACCCAAAAAGTCCCAGAATCCCCACCGATAGCAAAAATTGATCCGGTGTGGGATATCTTATCCAAAACATCAATTAGACTACCATTGGGACAACTATTGGCTTTAGTCCCTAGTGTGCGTCAATAGTTCCAGCAACAGGTCAGCCCAGGACCTTCATGTGCTCCTTCGACAACCACAATTCAACTCGAACTGATCCGATGGTGGATCATACGGTGCCCTTAATTACGGTCTGGTACAAGAATCATAAAATAACACAAGTTCTAATTGATGGAGGTTCTAGTGTAAACATTGCGACGGCAGCACTTTGCCAACGGATGGGATGGACACAAATTGAACCTGTCCAATTTTTTGTGTGAATAGCTGATCAAGCGCGAGTTCATCCGGTGGGATTAGTACGTGATATTCCTATTACTCTTCAAGGGGTTGTATTTAAAATGACCTTTGTTGTTCTGGAATTAGACGAATCTAGCCTTGACTATAACGTGCTCTTTGGACGCCCATGGCTAAAGCTAGCTAAGGTAGTCCAGGACTGGTCAGCACATGAATTAGTTTTTACAAATAACCACCGGAAATATGTTGTTCCACTGGACGATATGAAACCTTGTGACTTACATGCACGACCATGTGTACTCGAACCTGTACACATGCTGGATGGTCTTTCAGATGATGAAGAGGAAGCTTTTCTTAAAGACAACAAGGATCTGATAGCACTTGGCATTGTGGATTTACAAACGATGGCTGATAACTGGAGTCTGGAAGCCTGTACGGTGGTACCACTGATCGGTGAGCACGAGTCAAGTACAACACCGACCTTGGATGATACGATGCTCCAACAATTCGTGATCCATTCCCTCTGCCATTTTGGGGCACAATGCTAGATGATGTGGTAGGACGAGAGATGTACTCCTTTTTAGATGGATATAGTGGTTATAATCAAGTCCAAATGGCAGAACAGGACATTCCAAAGATAGCATTTATAACTAATTGGGGGCGTTTATGCATGTATAGTGATGTGGTTTGGTCTGCAGAATGCTCCAACTACGTTTCAATGTTGTATGCAGGAAATTTTCTCTCCTTACCTAACCAGATTCATGAGAGTTTATTTGGATGATTTCTCTTTATCTGGTGATACTTCGGCGCATGTGTACCATTTACGGTGCTGTTTTTCAAAGTGTCGAGAATACCATTTGTGCCTAAATCGGAATCGATCTGTATTCTCTGTATCCTGTGGCAAGTTGCTAGGGCATATCATCTCTAAACAGCGAATTCAAGTTGATCCAGATAAGGTGAAGGCAGTACTGGAGGCACCTTCTCCCAAGACACCCAAAGAAGTGATGTGGTTTTTGGGCCAAATACGGTGGCATGGGCGACATCTGCGCTGGCTTGCTCATCTGGCCACACCACTTAATCGATTGATAGCCACAAACCCTCGTCAGTTTGAATGGACCAAAGAGTGCCAACTTTCTTTCGACTCGCTGAAATCATTGTTAACTCAGGCTCTCATTTTACAAGCGCCAAATTGGGAATTGCCATTTCATGTCTGTGTGCATGCCTCCAACATTGCCATTGGCAGCGTGCTGATGCAGCAAATGGATAAACGGTTCCGTCCAGTATATTATGTGAGTTGTAGATTAGCTCCGGCAGAGCGCAATCACTCAGTCACTGAACAGAAATGTCTCGGATTAGTGTATTCGGTGAAGAAATTCCGACATTATTTATTGGGATGCCGTTTCACCTTTCATGTCGATCATGCAGCCTTCGTGTATCTTTTTCACCAACATCATTTGGGAGGAAGACTAGCAAGATGGTCTTGTTGCTCCAAGAGTTTGATTATTCAGTAGTACATCGACCAGGGTCTGCACATGCCCTTGCTGATTTTCTATCTCTATTAGATTCCAGTGAACTTCTGGAAGGAGTTGATGATACAGCACCCACTATTTATGCAGTAGAGACAATACAGGATGATCAACAGGAATTGCCAGTACCCTCCTCTTACTATGACACCTTGGTTCTGTTCTTGACCAGTGGATGTCCGCCTGCTACGACCTCTTCAGCTGCTCGATGAAGACTAGCCATGTATAGTCGACGATTTCGCCTAATTGTAGGGCATTTATATTACATGGACCACTCGGGCATGTTACTAAGATGTGTTCCCCCACATGAAATTGCTTGAGTAATTACAATGGCCCATTCTGCCCCAACCGATGGACATTTTGCGGTTGATCTGACACATCGAAAGATTTTGCAGAGTGGATTATGGTGGCCTATGATGTACCGTGATGTAACCCAGTATGTGCGGCAGTGTGATGGGTGTCAGCATTCCGGTCAACCTTTACATCAACATCTCTTTTCGCTCCAATGAGTTCTGCCTCTTGAAACCATTCAGAAATGGGGTTTGGATTTTATTGGCCCATTACTCCTACAACAGTTACTAGCAGCCGATACATTCTCACATGCACGGATTATGCGACTTGGTGGGCCGAAGCTTGGGCTCTTTGGTTAGTTACAGCTGTTCCAAGAGCTAAATGTTTGATGAAGGATATTTTTCCACACTATGGGTTACCCTTGGAGATAGTAACTGATCAAGGTACACACTTTGCAAATACATTAATGCAAGCATTGACTAAAACCTTCCAGATTGTGCATAAGTTTAGTTCTCCCTACTATCCACAAGCAAATGGAATCGTTGAGAACACCAACAAATCTTTGTTGAACATCTTAATGAAACTGGTATTAGATTGTCTAGAGAGATGGGATCAATTCCTACCTGCCGTACTATGGGCTTATCATACAACATATAAAGTGGCGACTAGAATCACCCCTTTCAAGTTGGCTTATGGATTGGAAGCGATTGCCCCTATGGAACTGGTGGTTCCTAGTCTGCACGTGGCATTAGACCAGAAATTACTACCGAGGAATATTTTCCCTTTCGATTGGAGGCTTTACGGTCCCTGGATGAACAGCACCTTGAGAGTTTTCGGTGTTGCAAGAAGTCCAGCTTAGACAAGCCAAAACCCACGATCGTTTCCTTAAAACCCCCGTATTTACGGTAAACCAATTAGTACTCTTTTATAATGCTAAGTCTAATAGATCCGCCGAAAAATTTAAACTGCGATGGTTCGGTCCCTACCGTATTGCCGAAGAAGTGGGACCCGCCACTTTTTGGTTATCCACCCTCAATGGTGCCCTCCTTCCTAAAGCGATCATTGGCTTGAAGCTTCGTCCCTATTACCCATCACCTACGTCCTCATGATGTGTCATCGGTATTTTTATTCCTTTTCTCTTTCCACTCTTTTCACTCGACTTTCTTTTCTTATCTTCGTGTTTCGGTTGACCAACTGACGGTAATCCTTCCATTTTCTTATCTAACCATGATTAATAGCTGCCTTTGTGTCTCTGATTCTATTAATGCGTGCATGTTGCCATTATACCGATCTATTTCCACCGTTGTGTGATGATTGGGTTTCTTTTCGTATGATTCTTCTCGTGCTCTTACTTAATCCTGTTTGTTACACTGATTTTCGCGATTGCACCCCTGTGTGATTGTGATCTTTGTGCGACCTGTGTTTGTGTGTGTGCTTTGTGTTCTTGCGTGTTTCTGAATGTGTCATGGAAGCTCTTGCAAATATCGTGGCCTTCCGTGTAGGTCTCACTCCAGATGTAAGTGAGTTCCTGCGTGCTCGAGGACTCTTCGCCTTCGCTGAATTTCCTTGGCATTCAGTGGAGTGTCATCCCTTCTATGCAGAGATCATTGTTGCCATAGCCGCGACGCCTGCTACACAGCAATATTGGCCATTGGCATGCTTGAGTGCTCACGTTGTGGTCACACTTGGCACAGTCGTTGAGGGCTTTCGTCTCGCTCAGGAGGGGTTGATCGATGGACCGCTCCTTCCGCTAGTGACCATGAAAGAACTTTTCCCCGGCACTCATCTAATGAGTTTTCCATTCTCTATTGTCCCGAACTAGAGCGCACCGCGCTTCAATTTCAAACCTCCAAAAATGCACTTACGATATCTCCCGTCCACTCTACTCTATGATAGACACTCCCTCTCACGAAGCCATCAATTTTACTTCATTCTTTTTCCGGCGCATTCACCGCCAATGCCAAGCAGTTACCAAGCCGATAGCCAAGAATGAGATTCTGAGGACTCGGTTGCCGCACCTGCTCACCCTTCTCCTTTCGATGATACACGCAGAGCAACTATCTCCAACGAATACCGTGCTTTTACATGAGGAGTCTACACAGATGATGGAGGATGATGATGACAAAGATTTGCTACACTTCTTCTAGTGCAAATGCAGACGTATCAGCCCATCGCAAAGCCAAGTGCAGAATTCAACCGCAGTTCAAGAGGTTGAAATCTTTCATGATATAGCCACGACTTTACAGGGTGTATCGGCACCCTCTTCTCCTAGCAAGCAGCAGGAGCTAGATGTGATTATGGGAGATGTCATTGAAGTCCAACCGCAGGATGAACTGAAACCTGTGAAGAACAAAGTGGAAGATACTACTATTAGTGAGTGTCATCCTTCTTCTCCCCCAGTAGTAGATGATTAAGCAGACACTAGTCAAGCAATCGACCTGTGAAGAAGCGGTGGTTACCGAAGTAGTTTTGTCGGTGCCCCAACATGAAACTGGAATTGTCTTAGTGTCGACATATCTTCTTCCCCTTCCTCCTCCAACCACCATTCTTGTTGCTGGTGAAGTTTCTCCCTCCTCGCCTTTGACTGCCATTCGTGAGGCCTCGTCCAATGTCCTATCCTCTCCAGAATACTCTCCACCTTCGACTCCCCACCTCCTTTCTGCCCCACCATCACAGTCTGCTTCTTCTCTTCCCCCTGCGGTTATGTTCATAGAATTGGTATCCATGGGCCAATTACTCATTCAATTCTCCCAGCAGTTGCCTCTTCAGATAAAGACGGCACAACAAACTCTTCGACAGGAGTTGTAGAGCAAAGTCGACCTCCTGGAAGCTGACATTGCCCCCCTCCAAGAAGAACTGCTTGAAGCTAAAACTGAAAATCACTCCCTGCATACCCAAATCCAGCGACTACAAGAACAGTTGACAGAGAAAGACCTAATTATTTCCAACAAGGACAAGGAGATTACACGATTAAAGCAGGAAGTTGAAGATAAGACAGATGCATTGACTATGCTTGGCAACGAACTCCATGCAACTAGGGATAAACTCAGTATACTTGAAGAAGCTTCATAGTCGCTCGCAGCCAATGTCCTTAATGTGGAAGCTGAATTACATAAGTTAACTGAGCAATTGTTCCAATGTGATCAAGAAATTTCTCTGAAGATTTCCAAGACTCTTCAGTTAAAGAAGGAAGTCGCAACCATTCAAAAGGAAAGACAAGATTTGTACAAAACCATTCAGTTTCAATCTTAGCAACTCAAGCGAAGAGAAAAGCAATTAGATTTTCAGGCTAACAGACTCTCTCACATTGATGTAGAAATAGCCGAAATGAAGCTGTGCAGGGATGCTACTGTCGCCAATGAATTTTATCTACAGGAAGCATTTTTGCAGACTCAGACGGAGTCACTAATAAGTGAGGTCATAGCTGCCAGTTCAATCAGAACTGATGCACAACTGATTGCACCTGCAATTTTGAAGAACATGTTAGATTCATTAAAGTAGAAGATTGCCCGTACCTTCAAATTAGCTCGCTCTATGTATGTACAAGATATCATAGATGAAACTTGACTTATGTATTCACCATTTTTGGGTTCGAGTCCACAGTGCGTGCCAGTGTGAGCCGCTCGAAAGGAACTCCTAAATTTTGTAAAATACCCTGAAAAGTCGCACGCATACCGAAAGGGTATAGCACAATAGTTGTAACCTTAACGACTTAATGAAAGAAGAGTCACCTGAAGCAGGGGGGTGTCGCCGGACTATTCGTCTGGGCGAGAGCCTGCAGTGAAGCGCAGCGTTACCAAAATCCTGTGTAATTTGAGTACTTGTCAATTCTGTTAATTAAGATTAATAATTAATTAGGTCTTAATGAAGTATTGAAGATTGACGGGTTAATGCGATACTTGAAGAAGTTATACAGTTAATTGCGCAGTATTGAAGTGTTCTGTAAACATATTCAAAACAGTGAATGTATTAAAGGCTATGAAGTAGTATACTCTGAATCTATAGATTTGGGAAAATAAAAATAGGGCCTCTGTTTACAGACCCCTAATCGTTCCAAGAACCCAGATTTGAATTTAACTCCAATAGTTAATAAGCGTAAGACTAATTCTAATAGCTCCATATCATTCGTAATGACTTCATGATCTTTAAAAGGTCTTGGTTCATATTTTTTAGGAGTAGTGTCATGATTATTCAACACTTCTAGCTCTTGGACTTGGCTTTCTGTGAATAATTTATTCTCACATTGAACTGCCTGATTGATAACATCCTCCAAGGTATTTTCTTGAGGCATGTATAGCAAGAGATATTTTACTTCAAGATTGAGGCCACTTCAAAATTGATTAACCATGTAGTCGTCTTGATATGTAGTTCCACGAAACAACATCTTGATATTCACGGCATAGCTTGAAACTGATCGATCATCTTATCATAGCAATCTTTTCATCTATTGGACATGTTCAATCAATTCCTTTATGGTAGATTGGATCTCCTTGCATAGGGAATCCATGGTGCCATTCTGATGAAGGTAGTCTTGCCAAAATGTCAAGGGGAGCACTAGATTGTGCTCTCTGACTTCACTAGACAAGATTTCAGAAATACACTTATGATTACAAGAACACCCACATAGGGAAAATAATACAAGAAATGTAGCCAATACAAGACGTCCCACAACCCGACCAATAGGCATGGAAAACTCAACTAGAGATGATACAGGAGATCCCACAACCTGGGATCGTAATTATGAGACAAGATATCTAGATTACAAGAACTCCCTTCTGGGAGATGAACTAGATACAATAAAGAACTCGACAAGATCTCATACTACAAGGTTTCAAGAGGCTAAGACAGGATGTCCAAGGACTAGACTAGACAAGACTAGAACAAGGAACAAGACAAGAACTAGAACTGGAACTTGGAGAGTACTTACTTGGCGGCCACAACTCCTTGAGCTCCCAAGACTGGTATCCACAAGACTGATTATGAATGTGGCTAACCCCTGCTTATATAGTTTTCCCAAAGGTGGTTACGAGTTGATGATTTCATCGATGATGTCATCAATTGGAAACAAGACCTTTGAGTGTCAGAATTGAGCAAATAGATAGTCGATCTTGGGGTTTTGTCACATTTTGGATGCAACGATAGCATTAGTTTCTCCAAAACCATAACCAAACATGAGATATAGGAAATTCAAAGATAATATAAGGTTTAAGATGGTTTTCTTTGTGTCCATGACAAATATAGACTTCTCCCTTGGAGGTAGGCTTGCATCCTTAGTGACCATGATAGGTAGTTGCTTCTATCCAATTTGTGAATGAATGATCGAAATCCATCTCCCATCTTGCTTGTTGTTGCTTTGATACCACTATTGGAGGAGATGGTACAATAACTTTTGAATGTAAGAAACTTTCTCTAACTCATAAAATCTAGCTTGTCTATGAATAGAAAAGAAGTTATTTTCGAGAACCATGATGTACCTTGTATGGACATTCAATTGTTGAATAAACTTGATAGTTGATTAGATGCACTCTTTGGTGGCCAAAGATGGTCATTGATGTAAAAAATTATATAAGTCAATATTTTAAATAACAAGTGAATAAAGAAGAGAGGCTGAGTCCTGTCTTCTACAAGCATTCGAGATATTGTAGTATTGTATGGACAATATTCCATGGAATTAATAATGGCTATACCTAGGACACCATGAGAAAATAGTCGATCGTTTGATCAAAAGGGCATACTTTATTCCTACTAAACAATCAGTGGATGCACTACAAGTTGCATAAGGATCTATTCAAAATATTTTTAGATTGCATGACCTACCTAAATCCATAGACACACGGTCAAACCCAAAGAGTTAATTAGATACTCGAAGATATGCTATAGGTATATATTTGAGAGAAGCAAACAAATAGGGATAGTTTTCTTCCGTTAGATGAGAGTCCTTATAATAGTTAGAAGGACAAAACTACTAAGCTGGCACCTTTTGAGGTTATTTATGGGTTTATTCATCACAGGCCAGCTACAATTGGTTTATCCGGAAACCCCTGAGTGCTTCATAATTCCCTATAGATTTGCAAGCTAACTTGAAATTAGCTAAATTTAATCTCCAAGAAGTTGTTGAAAGTCTGAAGGCATTTGTAGATCGACGTTGCACACCGCAAACATTCAAGAGGGCCACTATGTATTTGACAAGTTGACTTCGTTCTTCACTGTGACTAGGTGAAAATCCCAAGTTATTGACTAGAGTCTGTGGACCTTGGACACTATCAAGAATATGAGGAGAGTTTATTCTATCGACGATGGCCACACGACTTGATTGTTGAGAACTGTAGAAAGAATATATTATATCATCATTGTACTAGAGATCTTGGATAAAAAAGAAAGGGATACTAAATTTGGCTAGAAATTCGTTATGAGCATGGCCTGTGTGATGTTCGATTTTTACTTGTATGTTTTGATTTCTAACCAGCTTTATTATACGCATTCGATTTCAAACAAACCTAATGTTTGAGAAAAGTTTCTTTTTTAATAAAAAGAAGTTCGGCCTTAGCGTATTCTCTCGGACTTTAATTAAAATAAAGAACAAAAATTACAAGTGAATGGGACTAGTGTCCATGGGACCCTCCAAATCCCACAATGCAGGGGAGGAGTATGGCAAGCTAGAGGGCATTATAAATGAGGTGGATAAATCTATCATCTCCCTCATGTGGGACCCATTTGGGGTTCAACTTGTTGTTTTCGAGGAGATAAATACAGTGATGTCTAAACGGTGGAGATCTCTTATCTCGGGAGATTCTTTTACCTAGAAGAAACAAGGATTTCGCGATCAGCCATTCCTTAGGAGTTTGGCCAAAACTGATCGCACATCCCTCCATCCAAATCTTCCAAAAGAGTCTCACCTCTGATGGAATTCCACAGTCTTGCTGAGCAGCCAATTGCCTCGCCCAACAATGCTTGTTGCCAACTGATTTGCTTCTTAAGTCTCAATACCTATGTCACATGATGCCAGATAACCTGGGACTTGGGGCAATCGAAGAACAAGTGAACTAAATCTTCGATGCATCGATGGCAACACTTGCACCAAGGTGGCACACACAAATTTTGTTAGCCCTTGCATTGGACCAGATACCTTTATGCAAGATCTGCCACATGAGAATGGACTTTTTGATCTCTATTAGGGGGTGCCAAATAGTCATGAACTTTAGCTCCCATCGAAGTTTGATCCAAGAAAGGCACCACCTCTTGTTAAGAGTGTGATGAACATCTAAGTTCTCTTTGAAGTTGGGGATTCTAGCAAGTTTCTTACCATTGCTCCATTCCAGCTCTCCGGGCAAGGAAGGTCCTGATCGCAAAGAAGGCGGGTAGTTGAGCGGTCCTAAGCTAAACACCTATCTTGAAGAAGCGACCATTCCTCGAGGGTAACTGTAAGTCTCGGGTCTAAGCCTTCGAACCTAATCCACTCACTGGTCTCTTATTTCTAGAGTTGTTTCCACTGTTTGAACCCCTTGTTCCATAGATGCTTTGCAGTTTGGAGGTTCCAAGACTCCACCCCCCGAATGCCACCGGTTGGGAACCAGATAGAGTCATTTTGTCTTATCCCAGCCGCCCACTTCCACTCCTCATTTGATTCTCGTGAATTGTTTGGCCTTGTTCCAACCCTTCCATAACAAACATACGAGGCTAGAGCCTTTAGGGGACACCGGGTGGGGGGAGAACAGAAGCGTGAGAATCCCTACGTCCTTCCAATCTGGAAGGCCAACTAGGGTAAGGTCTTCCCTATTTCTGAAGATCAATTTAGCCCAAGAGGACTCACTATTGCTCCAAGCCTTGATAAGCCACTTTGCCGCCAACTTGTCAGCCAACCCAACGATATCCAAAATTCCCAAGCGTGCTGAGTCTTTGGAGCTAATACAAGTTTCCCATTTGATTTTGGGAATCCCCCTCCTATTGGGGTCCCCAGTCCATAGGAAGTTTCTGCAAATTCTGTCCACTTTGGCCAAGTCTTTCTCCTTAGGTCTCCAACACGAGATAAAGTAAATAGTTGTAGACAACATAAATGTGTTAACAACCATAGCATGCCCTGCCAAGTTAACTTGCATACCTTTCCAATGATTTAGTTTGCTATCCAGCTTGGATAGCACCCAGTTCCATCGTTGGTCCATTGAGATGTCAAATCCCATCGGAATGCCGAGGAGACGGAAGAATGGACCTCTAGGGATAACTTGACACCCCTGATCTAACAACAATTGGGGTGTATGTCCGCTGATTGCTCTAAAAGGAGTTTTTGCATGGTTGATTTTTGAACTTGAGGCCACACAAAAGGTGTCGAGGCACCTCCAGAACACCTCAATGTTGTTCATATCCTTATGCACAAAGGCATTCATGTCATCGGCAAAGAGTCTTGCAATCATTTGGCCTTGATTCAAAGGTAGGGTAAGACCCTTCAGATTTCCAGCATCCATGTGATGCTTTAATAGGCGACTGAGTCCATTCGAGGCGATAGCAAAGAGTAATGGAGCCAAAGGGCAGCCTTGCCTAATTGATTTTTTTAAACATATGGGCGTAGAGAGCTTGATATTTATTCTAGTTGAAGCATTTTCGAGAAGAGTGGAAACCATCTTCGTGAACTTTTGGCTGCAACCATGGTCTTTCAATGATTGAAAAATAAATTCCCATTCCAATATGTCATACGCTTTGTCAAAGTCGATCGTAATGAATACCAGATCTTGTGCAGACTCATCAGCAAACGTAAGGCCTTCCCAAATATCGACAGTTGCTTCAAGTATAGATCTACCTTTGATAAAACCTTTCTAGTCCTCACAAAGCCATGAATTTAAATGACAAGAGATTCTGTTGGTGATAACTTTTGCAATTATCTTGTATCCCGTTTGGAGCATTGTAATCGATCGCCAATTTTCAATTTTGTTCTTATCTCCCCTTTTGTGGATTAACTTTATGATGCCATTATTAAGACACGCAGGGAGGGCACCGAAGGAGAGAGCCTCTTTGCCATACCAGACGCAGTGGGATGGCCACCACATGTTTGAAGGACTTGAAAAACTCATTGGTGAGGCCATCAAGACCTAGACTTTTCCCATTGGGAAGTGCATCAATAATGTCGATTATGTCATTCTCGGAAATGTTAGCATCCAACAGAGAAATAATGTTCTGTGGGACTCTAGCTTGAGCAACCCTTGAGATGGTTGCCATTGATTCATGCCTGTGCGGGGAAAGAGGAGCCGAGACCCCGAGAAGATGGTTAAAGTGCTCGACGATGATCGATCTATTCTCAGCTTCCGTGCTACATTCAGTTCCATTGTTATCGATCAAGAAGGGGATGGATTCCCAAGCTTGTTTCCTTTTGAGGATTTTACACATCTCTTTCGATGGTTTGTCGGCCTTCCCTGCCCACCAATCTTTGAAGAATATTTGAAGATTTTTCCTTTGAACCTCCTCTAATCTTAGTCTTCCCCTGATTTTCAAAAGACCTTGTTGGCATTGTAAGTTACCTTTGTTCACCTCTTCTTCAAGCCGTGAGAGCCTCCGGTACACAGTTTCTCTCCTATTTTTCTGGATATCTCTTATAGCCTTCTGAGTCCTTATCAGAATTTTTCGCGTCCTTTCCACCGCCCTCCTTCAGCACTTAGCCGGTTCATTACAATTGGCAAAGGCTGCCGCCCACACTGCATAAATTTCTTGGTGGATAGACGGGAGGGAGATAGTGAGGTCCATTTTTCCCTTGTTATTCCATCGGTCCTCACGAAACTCAACCATGTTGAAGTCTCCACAAATCAGAAGATTGTGTGGGAGGGAGTCGAGGGAAGCCCAAGTATCAATTCTATCCGCCTCTCCATTAGGGGCATAAATTGAGACCACAATGAACTGAGTAGGCAACTGGATAGAGGTAGCAATCCAACAATGATTCCGACCTTCAAAAGTCCAGGTCACACTGCCAGACAAGGAGTGACTAATACCAATCGCAGCACCCCCCTCCCCCCTAGGGTGTGAAGTGGAGAACCAAAGGTGGCTAAAGGAAATGCATTTAAGCCGTTTTTGAAGATCCTCACTGTCGATTTTAATCTCTTGTAAGCAGATAAAGTCGGTTAGACAAACCTGTGACGTTTAGCGATGTGAATTTCATTATTGATGGTTGCCCTCTTTGAGGGGAGGGACCCGATCTTTTTTCTTCTTATGGACTTCTTTGTTCCTCCCATCTTCTTGACTTAAGATCCTACTCTTGAGAGGGCTCTTCCAAGGTGTGACCGATGGTTGTTTTCCTTTAAGCTTTGGCTTCTGTTGCGGTAAGCTTGGAAAGAAAACCGGAAGGGAAGGACCAAGGAAGGAACTTTCACTCTCTGGGTTGTCTTCATTGCTAGTAGTGAAGCCTTCCTCTTTACTCGTGGTATAACCTTCTTGGTTGTCTTCTTTGCTGGTAGGGGGTCATCTTCATAATGGTTATCCCCTCGGAAGTCGACCTCATTAATCTCCTTCTCTAGGTTACAATACATTTTATTCGAAGGAGCTATTGTCGTAGCGTTCTTTGTTGTTGATCTTCGAGGGCTAACTTTCCTCCTGCATCTTACTTCAGTGAATCCTTCTGAATCCGTCTCAGCAACGCGAGTTCCCTCTACTTCCTCCATCGGAGGGGGATGACCCCGAGTGTCAAGTTGAGGGAGAGGGTCGAGGGTCCCATCTGGTTTAAGCTTGTTAATTTTCTTCAAGGGGCAATCTTTGATCCTATGACCTTGTTGCCTGCAACGGAAGCATGCGTTTGGCAGATTCTTGTAAGTAATCTCCTATGTCCAAATTTTACCATCTGTTTATGGAGATTTTCAAGGGAAGGACCTGGTTCAGATCAGTTTCGACACAGATTTGTGGGTGCCATCTTGCATTGAAAGAATGTTGGGCTCCATTGTAGATTAACCCCCCAACATCCTCTCTAGAGGCCATCGGGCGGCCAATCGATGACATGATTTCTCGAAGAAATCCATACAGAACGGCAGATTGGGAAGCTCCACCCAAAGCGGGTATCGAAGAGGCTTTGACCTGTTCGGAACAAAGTCTGGGGTCCACTTAAATAGGCAAAAGGTGGACCTATCCACTTGTCAGGATCCGGCTTGCAGGGCCTGGAAGGCCATCTCTTCATTCTCAAACACAAGAAGCATGTGATTCGCCGGCAGGAATTGAGATTTGCGCACAATTAGGCCACGCAGGAACCACTCCTTGCGTAGCCAACTTATCACACTTTCTAGAGGGGGTCTAGGGCCAAATACTTGTCGGATCAGACAAGTCTTCCTCAGTTCTTCTTGCTTTGCCTCCACAGACTCTTTACACAAAGAAACCATTCAAGGGGGCACTCGGACTCTGAGGGGGCCACCTTGCTCAAGACCATCGAGGGGATAAGGGTCGACGAGTGTCTCACATTAAAGCAAAGATTTATTTATTTTTCTATTTTTTCTTCTTTTTTTTTGTATGTTTTATCTCTTGCTCCCTCGCCCGTCAGTAGAAACACTTCTTGCAATCACTTTTTAGATTTTAAGGTCAAAACAATAAAAGCTTCCACTAGCGTCGGCCAGCTTTCTTCAGGCGAGCCGCGACCCTCGAAATAAATCTAAAAATTATGAATTTTTGTGGTCAGCCACGATAAATCAGAGATCACCGGATAAAAGACCATTTGTGGGGCCCACAAATCAAGGTGCGCTATCGCTTTCAGAAAAGGACAAACGATGGGTTCTATCGCACGAAAGAAAGATGTGTATCGCGACAGACGGGGGTGTCCGAGGTAGAGAGAGTATCGCACGATAGACAAAGGCTTACTTCACACTGAGCGGCATCCCCCTTTGTTTTAAAATAACTTCCAATAACTTTGTGCCATGTCATGGAACAAGCTGCCTGTTTATTCACACACAGCGGCGTCCCAGCAGACTTTCAATGCCACGTCACGGAAAAAATTACGTTCATCTGTTCCGACCCCGCTTGCCCGCCCCAAGATGGTTTTTCTGCGTTCAATTCGCACATAAGATTTTGCACACACTCATATACTTGCTGTTCGGTCGCCTTGTGTGAATGCACAGGCGGAAGAACTTAAAAAAATTCTTTGTTCCACCTGAAACAGACTCGCATAAAGCTTGCCTTCCGGAGCCCCAATCTGAATCGACCCAAAGGTGTATCGCGACAGACAGGAGGGTGTATCGTGATTCACGAGGAAGATAGGTGTCCGAGCTTTGCATCAGCGCCTGGTGAAGGAGTGGATCTACTTCCTGTGACAAGCCATACATAGCACCCTTATGATGCCATCCCAAGGGACGCTATTGGACGTTGTTGCCGCTGGACGCTGCCGGTGCCACTACAACAGATCGATGGTATACCGAGGTTTTTACCGAGGAAAATGAACGCGGCTTTATTTGCCGTGACGCCGGTGTAGAGGTCGGCGTGCGCGTCCGTACCAAAGCATCGGTATAGGCGTCGGTATATGCATCGGTAATACCGACGTTTTTATCGACGGTTCCGCTGGACACACCGTCGTCTGCAGCATCGCCTGCTGGGTGTACCGACGGTTATTCCGATGACACTACTGGGAGTACCGTCGCGTATACCGACGACCATACCTGGAAATTTTTTTTTGGGCAGAGTGTTTTGTCTTTTGCTACAGCAACATTACGATGATGTTGCTTAACAAAAGACAATACACTCTGCCCAAAAAAAACCGAGTACATGTGATGTGTACTCTAATGACAACTGAAATATGATTTCATGAAACAGAGTATTATTGGACACAAAAGAGATAATCAAAATGAACAATGAACCATGTACAAAAGAAGTTATATATTTCAATAATGAAGCATGTATAAGAGTGTGGCAAACCACTGTTATATATGATGCTTTTACAAAATGTGGCAAAGCAATGTATTGCCATATGGAAATCAAATACAAAATATTGGTCTTCCACTGCCATACACATGCAAAGAACGTTCCATATAAACAGTCCTACAACAAAGAACATTAATGGAATGAGATAAATTCACATGAAAATTACAAACAATAAGTAAAAACCAAGTTTATAAATTAATTACCTCATCACAAATGCTCCCATGAAACTACCGCACCGCGTCCCTCCAAGTCCTGCAATAGTGCAGTCAACCCATGACTATATCTGTAAGACTCCTCGGTTCGTGTTGGAGGTCGACCCATTGCCAGCTCCTGAAACAAATATAAAAAGATTAGAGAAACATATATGAGAAATTTAACACAAATAAATTCAATAAAGGAAATGGTACTTACAAACTCATGATGCATCGTGTCAAATCCGCCACTGCCCAAATATGACGGTCGAATTGTGTCTAGACGTGTGGCTACAGCATTTCGTTGCTTGCGATATCGATCAGGAGTCTACTGCTGCTCGTCATGAATCATGTCCCACTCCTCAGCATCTAACCATACAGGCTTTGGTAAGCCTTCTCTGAATGCATCACGAGCCTCGGATCATCGATGCGACATGACCTCACGTGCGGTGTGCAGAATCCACTCTGAACTCACAATCGACTGTCCATCGGATGGTCGGAACTCCTGGTAAATAGTCTATGTGATATAATTCTTCCGATCTTTATCCTGTTCACTCCATTTCAGCATGATGGAGTGTCCAAACTGGATGGAGGAAAGCTGTCGTATGCATGAACGCATTGCTTTGCCAGCCGCATCCATCACCGGAGCTCCATCTCAGATATTATACACCTTGGAGTCATCATGGTCATGAGCACCCCAAGGTGTACGTGGTGTACTGCGTGGTGTACTGCATGGCGTACCTACATCTGAGGTACTCGTCCTAGGAGTAGAAGCGGGCAATACAACGTCCATCGCACTGCCTCCACAACAACCACCTCCTCCACCTCCAAACCTACTTGTAGATCCACTCCTAGAACCTCCTGCTCCAGAGCATGACCTCGATCTACGAGACGGACCAGACCTTGTATCGCGCTGAGATGTCGAACGCACATGTCTACTAGTAGACCCAGTAGGAGATGGGTGCAAAGATGGTCGTGGTGGAGTCACAAAGCTAGGAGACATACCTCCTATGGGAGTAGCACCACCCGCAGGTGTGACACCGACAGGAGTGACATCGGCGGGAGTGACACCAGCGGGAGTGAGGCCGGCACGAGGTAGGTCGCCAAGAGTTAGGCCGGGAGGAGTGCTACCATGAGCGATTCAATACTGTGATGCAACGATCATATATGCAGGAGGAAGCTGAGAGATGAACTCCAAAAACTGCTCCTCTGTCATGGAATGTGGAGTGATTGGAGGATTGTCTCCCATCGTGCTCCGTAATAAAAGAACTCAAATAATTAGCATGCGATAAGAAAAATAATATAGAGAATAAACAAAAAAAAACCAAAACTTAGTACGTACAAGTGTTTTATTCAAAAGTCCTCTATTCTAGCATCCTCTTGAAGATCCGATGCACCGTGAATATCTGGCTTCTAAATCGCTTGCTATGCTGGTTTCCTCCTGATCATTGTCTATTGCTTTGTCTTCTCGAACAATGATCTCTTCTTCAATGACCTCTTCTTCTCGAACAATGATCTCTTCCTCCTCAACTATTGACTGAATCTCTGAGTCCACTAGAGATGGACTTTCTTCTACATCTATGTTCTCAAAAATTTATCTACTACGTGGAGCGCCTTGTAAAATAAATAGCCACTCTGGGTCTTTTGAATTTGGTATAAAAACAACTTGCTCACAGTGTTCGGGAAGTACAAATGTATCCCTTTCATCTGTCCATAATCTTGTGGAGTCGACTTGAAGCAAACCGCTCTTATCCCGTCTCACTGTTGCATTTCTTCTAGAGGTGACTACTTTGAGCCATTTCACGTCAAAAACAAAGTAATCAAACTTTTTGAAAGATAGTTTCAAGATGTCTTGAATCACACCACAATAATCTAACTCGCCTTCTAGAGCATTATCATCTCTTACACTCGCTCTACTTTTTTGCAAAAAATTCACCATCACTCCACTATCAAAAGTAGACCTATTTTGGTCGATTCGTGCGATTCGAAAGTATCGTCCATGAGACCATAGTGCACCGTATTTAATATACTCCTAATCACATCTTTTTGCGAGTTCTTCTTCTTCTTCAGAGATATCTTCACCCGCTGCCTTTGCTTGTGAAACCGCTGCATCTAGCCATCTGCTCGTTGAAAAAGGTGGGAGAGATCGAAGATTTTTTGGAAGAGGTAAACATCGAGTGGAACAATTTCGTCGAAACTGAGCTCTTTCCTTTGCGTTAGTTTCTTTGGCAAGTTCATACCTTTCTAACCACTTTTGCATAGACTCAGAGTTAACTATGCAAAACTTCATTGCCTTCTCTCTAAAAGCTGCATCCATTTTTCTTTGCAATTCTTTACCTTCTGGTTCATCGCCTACGAGACAAACATCTTCATCATCGCTCCATAAGTGAGGTATTTCGGGATCCAATATACGTAGAAACTCAGTTATGAATACAAGAGATCCTTGTACAAGCCATCCTTCTGCCATGCTACCCTCTGGACGTGCTCTCTATCGAACAAATCCTTTTAATGTCTTCATAAAGCGCTCTAAGAAGAACATCCATCGATTATGGACAATTCCTACTATTGCAACTTCATCTACTACATGAACCAGTAAATGAAGTTGAATAGTGAGAATACTTGTGGGAAAGTATTTCTCTACCATACAAACAACTTCGATAGCATTGAGTTTCGCACTCTCTATGCTATCTCTATTTATCTCTTTAGAAGATATCCACCGTACTAAAGAACTAATCTTTTAGGGATACAGGGAGCACAAACTGTAAAAACTTGTGCCAATCATGAGACTTGAGTCCTGCAAGATCGTCGTTTCGTGTGAAAGCAGTCTTTAGATATCTCATGCATCCAGTAGGTGTACGAAACTATGAAATTGTTTTCTTCACTTGTTGCTCTTCTATCCTACGAAGCACCCAAGGAGCTCTTGGTAACAATACTGTTCCGTTGGGCTTAGTAATTGCCACAACTCTCGCATATAACCTCGCTCTTTTAAGTCGTCCCTTTGTGCTTTGCTTTCTTTCTTTCCGATCAAAGTTTTTCAAAGAATCTCTCCCACATTCTTGAAAATATGCATCGGGTCTACCAAATGATTGATCACCAATTCACTCCAGTAAGGGAGTTCATGAAAAATGGACAACCATTTCATACCAGTAACTAGATTTTCTGAATCCCACAGTTGTTTCCAATCGCTAGCTTCCATTTGGTGTTGCGCTTGTCGATCAATTTGTCCTTCACGTAAAACATGCCCATCAGGCAAATATCTATGATGTCCTTCATAGACAGTTTTACGTAGTGCTTTGGAATAGTGTGCTTCAAGCCATGGTCCGCATAAAGGACAAGCATGGTAACCCGAAATCGATAAACCTGAACATTCACCATAACTAGGTCAATCATGCATTGTCCACATAAGTATGCCTTGCACTCGCGCGTCTCGTCTTCTTATAGGTTGAGACATGTCACGCACAGTAATCCCATCCCATAAAATGCGTGTATGTATGTGTGTGTATGTATGTGTGTATGTGTGTATGCATGTGTGTGTATGTATGCATGTGTGTAAATTTATGTGTGTCTGTATGCATGCGTGTGTGTATATGTGTGTGTGTATGTAAGAATGCATGTATGTATAGGTGTGTGTATATAAGCATGCACGTGTGTACATGTATGTGTGTATGTATGCATGTGTGTACATGTATGTGTGTATGTATGCTCTATTTTCCTATCTCTATTTTCCTCTCTTCTCTCTATCTTCTTTTCTCTTCTCTCTCTCTTTCTTTCTCTCTCTTTCTCTCTCTCTCTCTATCAATAGAGAATAAAAGAATCACTTACAAGTATGTCCCTCCTTTGAATGGTTGTTGTCAAAGCGTAATGTAGGTCGTCTGTCGTCCAATTCCAAACAATCGACGCCAAAGAACTTCTGCAAAATTAAAGAAAAGAGAAATTACAAACCCTAAAGCATAGAGAAACACAAATGCTAACAGTACGCGAAGCACTTACCAAGATGGTGAGATCTAAGCCGAGAGAGAGTATGTGTGTGTAGAGAGAGAGAGATCCGTGTGTATATGTGCGTGTGTGTGCATAACACAATGCAGGTCACAATTCGGTTCGTGCGCGCAAGTTCGACAGAAGACCAAGAGTACTCAAACACGCGCAAAAATGTGAAGTTTTGCTCTCGGGTTCGCGATATGTTTAAAACTCGCCGCCGGTATAGGCGTCGGTATGGATGTCGGTATAAGCATCAGTAATTGCCAGCAAATTACCGACGCTAATACCGACGCATATATCGGCACATATACCGGCGACTGCAGGCCATACCGACGATCCGTTTAAAACGGTCATACCGACAGTCAAGTGACCGTCGGTATCTCTTATTGAGATTCTCCGAGGCCTATACCGACGCCGACTGTGACCGTCAGTATATGCAACGTCGGTATGCCCCTCATATGTTGTAGTGTGCTGACAGAGCTTGCTGAGAACGCTGCTGGGCATTGATTCTGCTTACAGAGCTTGCTGCTGCTGACGGGTCGTCGTCGTCGTCATCCTACAGCACCATTGCCGTCGTCGTCATCCTTTCATTGTTCATACCGCATTCATACTGTATCGCCAACGGAGATGGAAAATGGAAAGGTGGCGTCAGCAGCTCCTTCGTTTACATCCGAATAGACGATTTTCTTCTACCCTTCTACTATTCCGAGAACTTCTGTTTGAGAAAAGTTGTTTCATACTTTCCAGTTCAACATTACCGTTCTTCTTCATGTGAAACATTTTTCATCCTATTTTATGCTGAACTTTCGTGCACGTACAGAACTTTCGTCCTTGGAGTATCTCGACCTTCAAGAATGGACATCTTTGGAGACTCTTTCTTTCCTGCCGACAACTCTGCAGAAACTGTGGCTGAGCCGTTGTAGCAGCCTCCAGATTGTGAACGTGAGTAGCGGCCACGATTCCTGGACTTCAACCTTCTATTTTAATTTTGTCCTTCCACATAACTGATTTACATTGACATTTGCAGGCCTCGCTTCCAACGCTACAGATATTGGGAGCACAAGAATGCCGAAGCTTGAGGACGCTTCCTGCAGAACTCGGCTCCTGCATGCGAGAGTTGTTGTTGAAGGGATGTGATGGGCTTTCCGAATGGCTTGCGACCAATCAGGCAGCGTTGTTTGGAGGTACTTCTCTTCAGAAATTGAAGAAAATTCTGAAAAACAAAGATTCTATGGTCATTCCTTCCTTCTCTGAAAAGAAAGTTGAAGAATAATTCTGAAAAAGAAAGATTCTACGGAAACAGTCATTCCTTACTTTTCTTTTGATTTCAAAGCAGTTTTTCGTATCATTTTCTTTTTCTTTTTCACTCTATTTCTTTCATAGCAGTTTTTAGTATCGCTTGATCACAAAGTCTTCATTGCAGAGTCTTCGTTGTAGAATTTCCATTTCTTCCTCCATTCTTTTTGGATGGGTTGAGGAGTTGACTTTCACCTTATCTTTTTGCTTTTGTATCCTCCTATGAAAGATCTCAGCCAATGAACATACAACGAGAAGATGCAATCAACATCTATTACACGAGCATTGCTTTAAAAGACTCACATCTGAAAAAGATACTTGTTTCTCGAGCTTCAATGAAAACACTCATCCCTTGTCAGACTTTTGACTTTTGTGAGTAGACCTTTGACTTCAAAAAACTTTCTTCATGATATGGTTTGTCCATTTAGTGCTCAAAATCACGAACCATTTGACACCGCTTCATTGAGAGGCAACAAAATATCATACATGTCTTTGGAGCTAACTGATGTCTCCTTAGTACATGAAAGTAGTTGATGAATAGCATTTTGCACTAAGCAACATCACAACTAATCGGAATGTGTTTAGTGAGTGGATGATACAGATGATAGCCTTTACTATGAGAACTGTACCCAACAAAAATACATTTAACTACTTTATCATCCAATTTTTTAATTGTTCTTTAGGCACTAATGCATAGGTTAGACAACCAAAAACATGCAAATGAGCAACAAAATGGCTTGGGATCCTGCCAACTTTCATATGGAGTGATAGACTGCAGCTCTTTTATGGGATACACTGTTGGAGCAAGAAAGTTATAAATTGATGATTACAAAGATGATTGAAGAATGAAGAATGAAGGGAAGGAGGGAAGATGAAGCATAAAGTGAAGAGAAGTTTCATAGGAAGATGTTATGCAAAACCATGTATATTAACCTTGTAAATAGTTCAAAATACTTTGTATTAGTGATAAATCTTGATGTATATGCCTATATATACTTGATATAGACGTGGCATATATGAGAGAGGAAGAATAGATGCCTAGAGTATGATTAGATGAAGAAAAGCGAGTTTGAATGTGAGTGTTACTCCATCAGCTGCAAACTCACATGAATAGAAGTTTTTTTTTTAGAACTATGCATCGACTTCTCTCAAAACTCTCCTTCTATGCTTAGCCAATTGAGAAATCTTTTTGTACATGTCTAAGTATATATTTAATGCATCTATGGTCAAGATTTGAGAGTTTAATTGTAATTAGGCTGAGAGAATTGTGAGTAGGAATTTGTAAGTGTAAAAGTGATCAATGACTTCTCAAATAGGCGCAATCTCGATGATCAAAGATTTGATCAGATCTCAATGTAGAGTGTAAAGTTTTACACAAACAAGCATTCATCTAAAAGTATTTTATCAAACGGATCATAGATTATGAGAACAAAGTGTTTAAAGTTGCATACGAAAAATTCGCGTGTAAAGAGAGCTTGTTTCATACATATGTCTACTTACTGAAGTAAATATGAAGTTTTGTAAGTTCTTTTTAAGAACTTTCACTTGGAGTAGCTACGCAAACATTAGTACTCTATCAATATTTCATAGAAAACATAAATCATTTCATCAATCAATGAGTGAGTTTTGTGAGGGAGACTTTTGTGAGTGAAGCCATAGCTCACAGATGTATTAAGTGTTCATAATTTGGCAAAGATTTCCAAAACTTGGTAAGGGTCTTCAGCTATTCTTGACATGGAGGTGTTCTAAACTCAATTATAGCTTGTCTTTTGGAGATTAAATTTGTCCATCAGTGGTATCCGAGCAGGTTCTATCAAAAGTGAAGGAAAGAAGGACCCTACCTATTGCATACATAGAAAACTCAATGTTTGAAGATTCAAAAGGACAGAGTTTGACGGAAAGGCTAAAGGAAGATACACGACAACAATCAAAAGGATCAGAAGGAGTAAATCTTGAAGGAATGGTACATTAATTACTCATAAGGTTGAAGATTTGATAATAAAGATGAAGGAAGAATGGGAGATAGCCTTCAAATTGAGAAATTGGATAGAGGAAAATATCCATCTTGTTCCATGAGGATGGAAGCTCATCTTAGGAGTAAAATATCATAGGAGAGGGAGAAAAGCCTGAATTCAAAGATCCTAGTGTTCCAACGAGGAGCTTGCAAATCTGAAGGTTTGGATGAAGAAGGATGCTCAAGCAAGGAGCATTATTTATATGGCAGTGAATGATTACTTGCTTCCTCACATTAGAGGACTTGAAAGTGCAAATGATATATGGAATGCTTTGGAGTATTATTTTTAGAATACAACTAAGTCAAGGAAGGCATCACTATGGGAAGAGTTTACCACATTCAAGAAGAAGGCTTCACAATAAATATCTGA
Source organism: Ceratopteris richardii (assembly GCA_020310875.1). Taxonomy (NCBI): domain Eukaryota; kingdom Viridiplantae; phylum Streptophyta; class Polypodiopsida; order Polypodiales; family Pteridaceae; genus Ceratopteris; species Ceratopteris richardii. The sequence goes on along the minus strand of CM035420.1, from coordinate 63,596,976 downwards.
TTATGTGGCAAAGATGAAAGACATTGCTGATTCTTCAGGTGAAGATGAAGACATTGAGGAAGATAAATGGGTAAGACAAATCCTTACAGGTTTAAGAGGAGATAAGAAGTGTAAGCCTTTTATATTATCAATAGAACTTTCATTGGATCATTTTACTCTTGATTTAAATCAATTACTAGGTCATATGCTAACTTTTGAGCATGATATCAAAGGGCATATTGATAAGGGTGTAGCTTCAACAATTGTCCTATTTCTTCTCTCTACCACCCTATTTTGCTCTAGAGTGTACCTTGTGTTAATGTCTCCATTGATCTCCCTTTCTTGAAGGAAGGGATCAAAATAATGGAAGAAATATTCTCCCCCTCCATCTAATCTTAGCCTCTTTAGTTTCTTACCTGTTTGGTTCTGTACAAGGGATGGGTATTTTTTGAGGCATGAAACAACTTCATCCTTGTGTTTCATGAAATATATAATAGTCCATCTAGAACAACCATCAATGAATGAGACATAGTACCGCGATCGAGAGATTGAAGCATCCTTGCTAGGTCCCCATACATCTGTATGAACCAATTCCAAGAGGTCTCCATGCATATATCCCTTCTTCATGAATGGTAACCTGTGAGGCTTTCCAAATTGGCATGCACTACACTTGTAAATCATATGCTACTTTGACAAAATTCCAAGTACACTTTCGTCTCTACATATCTGTTTCAGTTATCTTCCTCTAATATGTGCTAACGTCTTATGCCAAATTTCCAATTTTGTGAGTTTCTGATTACGATAATTGAGAGCAGTCTTCCTTGTATCTTGTAATTCAAATGTGAATAATCTACTTGTCTTTTGACCTTTTTCAATCTTCTTGAATCCTTGACTTGGATCTTCAAAAAATGCACCTCTGCTTGTGAATCTAACTTGCAAACCTTTCTCCACAATGTTCCCTACACTTATGAAGTTTTTAATGATGGTAGGAACCTAGATGATCTTGCTAAGAAGATAGAAATTTCCATCTGGTGCCTTTACATTTCCTATCTTTTCCACAAGGTGCCTTGTATCATCACCTCTTTGTACCTCATGCATATTTCTTGGATCTTCCAAATCTAAGAGAAGAGCCACATTTCTTGCCACATGATTTGAACACCCTGAATCTATGTAGAAAACATGCTCATCAGATTTACCTTGAGGTATTTTCATATTCATTAGTAGCAATGATTCCTCTTGATTTGAGTCCTCTGTGTAGTTATTAAAATCTCTTCTCCCTTTGTATCCTCCTTGATAGGTTGAATTGTTGTAATTGTTGTGATTGCCATTAAAATTGTTGAGCCTTCCTCTTCAGTATCCATAAACTTCCTCTATTGTAGCCTTACAATCTATTCTTCATCTATCACTTCTCCAATGCATCCTAGATGGTCAACAATATCCTTGATTTTTGTGACAAAATTAGTCATATTTTTCTTGGCAGGTTTCTTGAGGGTTTTGAATGCTACCCTTTAGATATCATAGATGCACAAACATAGAGGATAGTACAGAAATGAAATCACATAAAATTACTTAGAGAAAAGAAAGAGACAAGAGACGACACTAGATTGGGTACAATCTCCCCCCACATACTCTGATGGACGCATCTATCAAAGCCTATGTATTTATAGGTATTTCATATATTTACATCCTGAATAAAAGATACATGAGGGTGGCACTTCGAAAATCCTACTTTGCTTTCTAAAGCGATCTATTATTTTTAGAAAAATAATTAAAAATACTATTTTCTAAAAATAAATAACTTCTAAAAATAACTCACTTCTAAAACTATTCTTACCCCTGAGGGGGCTCTTCCATGGCATTTCCAATGGTTGTTTCCCCTTATGAGTCACCTTTTTTGTGGGAATGAATTTAGCAATTTTTTTGAGAGTGTTGATCCAATGATGGAGATCTCACTATTGGGTTTGTCTTTGTTTCTAGTTTTGAACCCCTCCTCTTTACTAGTGGTATAGCCCTTATGGTTGTCGTCTTGGTTATCCTCTTTGTTGGTGGAAGTCTCCAAGGTTTTACCTTCTATGTCTACTTCATAAAAGTTCCCTCTTGGAAAGTCCAACTCGTTGATCTTCTTTCCAAGGTTGCAATACAAGTTATTTAGAGGAACCACTTCCACTTCCATGGTGTTCCTCTCAAAATATCCTTGAGCGCTTCTTTTCCTTCTATGTCTAATTTCCATGAACCCTTTTGTGCCTATTTGTGAGTCCCTAATGACTTTCTCTTCCTCCATGATAGGCAGATGAACTTCTGCCCTAGAGCTTATCTGATCTTCTTTGGCGGCTTCTTGGTTTTTAGAGGTGTTTTGTTTCTAAGCACACTCTTTAATCTTGTGTCCTTGAACGCCACAATGGAAGCACAGGTTTGGCAAATTCTTGTATGTGATTTCGAGCTCGGAGTCTTTCTCTGCCCCTAAATCAATCAAAATCTTTGAATGGGGAGCTTTGTTAAGATTTGTCTCAACGCAGAGCTACGGATGACATCACGTGTTAAAGGAATACCTCGCCCCTTCGTCAATGAGTCCCCCCACGTCCTCCCTCAAGGCGAGCGATCGACCAATAGGTGCAACAATATCCCGCAACAAGTCATACAAGAAAAAGGGATTGGGAAGCTCGACCCAAAGTAGGTAGCATAGGCATTTAGACTTGCTTGATACAAAATCTAGGAACCACTTGAACAGGCATAAGGTAGTCCTCCAAACTTGCTAGCTGCCCACTTGTAGCGCTTGAAATGCCATTTCCTCATTCTCCAAGACCAAAAGTATGTGGATCGCTAGCAAAAACTAGCATTTGCTCACTATCAACCCATGTAGGAACAACTCCTTATGAAGCCAAAGACATGCGGACTCTGAGGGGGCCTTGGACTGAATAATTGGTGAATGAGGTATGTTTTCAATAGTTCCTCTTGTTTCTCGAAGATAAATTCTCTACATAAGGAGACCACCCGAGGAGGGCAACTGGGAGGATTTCTACAAGAATCTAACATGAGTGGGGGTTTTACATTGCCGACTTTTTGATATACACCAAGTTAAAAAACCTTCTTGATATCTGCTATACACCAAGCTGCCCTTGCCACTTTTTCTATGATCTCTTTTTCAAATACTCATGATGGCATGGCAAAAATCAATTATAGTTGACTCCATCCTTGTAGAGCTATCCAGTGTACCCTCCACATACCGGCCATGAGATCCGGAAGCATGCCAAAGTTAAAAAACCTTCTTGATATCCGGTATACAGCAAGCTACCCTTGCCACTTTTTCTATGATCTCTTTTTTAAATATTCATCATGGCATGGCAAAAATCACTTATAGCTAACTCCATCCTTGTAGAGCCTATCCAGTGTACCCTCCAGCAGTCACACAAAATAAAAAGACTAGCCAAAGGCACAAACACGAAGAGCGCGCCATGTTGATCGTAGCTGGACCTTAATTCTCCTCCATCAAGTTAACACTACGGGCCCACCATGCCTACCGAATGCAACAAATCCATTTTCGCATTCACTTTCAAACAAACCTAATGTTTGAGACAAATTGATTCATACTTTCCAATTCAACATTATCGTTGTTCTTCAAGTGAAATATTTGTGTGTTTTGATTTCTGGCGAGCTTTCTCATATGCATTCACTTTCAAACAAAATTAATGTTCGAGACAAGTCGTTTCATACTTTCCAAGTCAACATTATCGTTTATTCAAGTGAAAGCTTTTTCATCCTATTTTATGGTGAACTTTCGTCCACGCACAGAACTTTCGTCCTTGGAGATTCTCGACCTTCAAGAATGCACATCTTTGGAGACTCTTTCCTTCCTGCCGACAACTCTGCAGCAACTCTGGTTGAACGGTTGTAGCCGCCTCCAAACTGTGAACGTGAGTAACGGCCACGCTTCTTGGACTTCAACGTTCTATTTTAATTTAATGCTTCCACATTCACGCATTTGCAGGCCTCGCTTCCAAAGCTACAGAAATTGGGAGCCCAAGAATGCCGAAATTTGAGGACGCTTCCTACGGAACTCGGCTCCTGCATGCGAGAGTTATTGTTGAAGGGATGTGATGGCCTTTTCGAATGGCTTGTGACCAACCAGGCAGCGTTGTTTGGAGGTACTTCTCTTAAGAACGCTTGTTAATAAAAAGGCTAACGAAAAGTTGAAAGAGTCTAGTCAGTTTTTGTTTAATCAAAACACTTTTCTTTTGACTTCAAATCAGTTTCTCGTATCACTTTCTTTTTCTTTTTCCCTCTATTTGTTTCATCCTAATTAGAACTCTATTTGTTGTAGAGTCTCCATTTTTTGGTCGTCGTTGTAGAATTTCCATTTCTTTCTCCATTCTTTTTGGATGGGTTGAGGAGTTGACTTTCACCTTATCTTTTGCTTCCGTATCCTCGTGAGTCCTATGAAAGATCTCAGCCCATGAACATACAACAAGAAGATGCAATCAACATCTTACCACACGAGCACTGCTTTAAAAGATACTTGTTTCTCGAGCCTCAATGAAAACACTCATCCCTTGTCAGACTTTTGACTTTTGTCAGTAGACCTTTCACTTCAAAACACTTTCTCAATGATATGGTTTGTCCATTTAATGCTCAAAATCACGAAGGATGTGGACCTTTTTTATGGATTCATTATGCTAGAGGTGGGACTTTAAGTTCCAATCTCTTTGGCACCCCCTCTTCTAGATAAAAAAGTCTCTCATTATGTGGTGAATCCTACACTGTGGACTCTAGACCAATGTAAAAGCTAAGAAATTTTGTGGGTCCTCCCCATGGTGCAAACAATCTCTTTGGGGCACGAAAAACTTGGAGTACGTCTTCTTTTCATGCCCCAAATCAATATCCATCTCCGAGGCACTTGAGAGAATCAAACTGTTATATGAACAAATCAACTGGAAGCGAGCTTTGCTGGGTGAAGCAATCCGATGTACCTAAACACTATGAAAATATGGAAAGATAGGTGTGTAGCCAACTTTAAAAGCTCTCCTAAAGAATGGTCGATCAAAAAATCTCTTTTTCTTTAAGGCAAAAAACTTCCAACTATAAGAAGCCCCAACCCTTTAGAGATCAGACAGTGCTCTTCTTAGAGAGCAACAATATCAAAACTAAGTGGACCTCACATGTGAGGGATTAGAGAGTTATAAATCTTCGTTGTAAAATTCTCTTATAATCTATTACCTCTGTCAAAATTCCTTTAGAAATAAATAAAAATCAAAAGCACTTTTTTATTAATAGAGTTTTGACTTTTCCAGTTTATGGTCCTAAATCTACAATCTACCTCGGCTTTTTCTCTTTGAGAGTTTGAATAGGCATATCATGTTTCATTTAGCAAGTGAAAGCATGTCTTCCGATATCTGGTTTACAAGTGGTGGATACTTTTGGAATGAATTCGTGCACACATTTGGAATCTAGGAATTAAAATGGCAATACATATTTTTTCAAGTCATTCCTTACTTTTCTTTTCTCTTCAAAGCAGTTTTTCGTATCATTTTCTTTTTATTTTTCACTTATTTCTTTCAAAGCAATTTTTCACATTATCTTTTACAATAAGATCTTAGCCAATGAACATACAATAAAAAGATACAATCAGCATTGCTTTAAAAGACTCACATCGAAAAAAAAGTGGCGCTTCAATGAAAACACTCATCCCTTATCAGACTTTTGACTTTCGTCACTAGATCTTTGACTTCAAAAAACTTTTTCAATGATATGCTTTATCCATTTAATGCTCTAAATCAGGAAGGATGTGAAATTTCATGTTATATTCAATAGGAAATGTTTGGCTTCATTCTGCCAGAGGTATGACTTTAAATTCTAATCCCTTTGGCACCTCTTATTGTGATAAAGACATTTTTGCCTATGTGGTGAATCCTACACTATGGAATCTCCACCAATGTAAAAGTTAACAAATTTTGTGTGGTTCTGTGTGGTGCAAACGATGCCTTTGGGGCATGGAAGACTTGGAACACCTCATCTTTTCGTGCCCCAAATCAATATCCATTTGGGAGGCACTTGAGAGAATCAAATTGTTATAGGGACAAACTGCACTTGACAAGCACTTGAGAGAACCCGACATGATTTTTGATAATATTTCATCGGATGATTAAAAAAAAGACTACTAATTGAATATTCTTATGAAGACCATAGAAAAAACGATAGGGCTTCTTTTCTAATTTAAATTGAATCTCCTAAAAAACTAGGCATGATATTAGAAATGTTTGAATGAATTTGAAGTCAAATTTAATCAATTACATCAAATAAATATAAGATTCATAACACTAGATAAGTTGGAAATATTTTGACACATTCTAAGTGAGACATATAGAATAGACTTAGAACCTATATTGGATGATTTTGACACTCCTAATGGCACAAGCAATGACAAGGATATACATAGGGTTTAGGCTCACCACCTACCATAACAAAACAAACCATATCATAATTACTCATATTCTACGTGTGAGATAATTGGGTAGCCAAATTAAACTAAAGAACATCCAAAGATTGCTCAATTTGAATCTAAAAGTTACTAATCTCTTACAAAATACATTCAAGTCTTAGTGATTGAGATAAGAGCTACCAAAATTAATCTTAGTGAGTGGATTTATTTTTTCTATGAAGTAGTCTGATACTAGTACAAGTAATCTGATACTAGTACCACTCACTCCTTATGATGAAGTGGTTCCATGTTTTTCACTCACCTCTTGTTGAGTAGAAATAGGAACAAGGGGTTTTCTAGAAGATGAAGTATCCTCTTATCCAACTTGTCTTGGCCTTGGATAAGTGCAATTGATAATTTTCAGCAAGTCTTTTGATACTTACAAACTCATCATCATAAAACTCCACAATGGATAGTTAGGCATTCCCGCAAGCTTATCGTCATTCTCAAGTCTATAATCACTCATGTTGTGAAGGGTCTATGTCAAGTATTCTCTAATTCTACATGTTGGAAGTGGGGTGGGCCTTGATAACAATAATCACAGGTTTACATGACCTTCTAATAGATGAACCTTAGCATACACACCTTAAGTCTCGAAAGATGATGAGTGAGAGAGAGAGAGAGAAAGGTAGACAAGTATTTTGAAGTGTATGGTAAGGTAGAATGCTTGCCTACACTATGTATATTCAAATGTCAAATTACAATGTGTGAATATGATACAAATTGACAAGCAGTAAATCCAGGGAGGAATAAGAACCAGATACAATAAATTGTGTTCAAAGTGCTTAAGAGGTATGAAGAGTGGGTGTCCGTGTTTGAGAGATCTAGAGAATATGGAGAATATGAAATATTTAGAATTGTTTTACAAAAAACCCTAATTCTTACTTAGGTTATAGAAAGCCTTAACCAAAAACTAGTGACATAAAAAGTAAGGAAAAGATGTAGGATTGTTACTCACAGTAACTCAGCAATGTGTTGATTGTTAGCTGAAAGTAACGCCTCCAAGATCACTAGATATAGAGCACACCTCCTTCAAGAGTGTAGAACTCTTCCTCAAGGGAACACCTCAAGGCCATCTCCTCCTTGAGTTGATGAACTCCTTGAGGTGATGATTGAGAAAATCTTGAGAAGATATCACATAATGAGGTTGTGCTCCCTTACTTAATTTTAATGCTTTGTGAAAAGCAGTTGTAGAAAAATCCATGCAAAAGTCATCGAATTGGCGCCATTGAAAAGTCAAAACACCAACTGTTGTGCCCTAAAAGAGTTGACTCACGCCATTGTTGGAGAGTACTTTATTCTATCCACGAAGCCCACACGACCTAATCTTGACAATGCTCTCAAGAATCTTTGTTGTCTTGAATAAAAAACAAAAGGTAGTATATTTTGCGTGAAATTCGTTATTAGCATGGCCTGTGATGTTTGAGTGTTATTTGTATGTTTTGGCTTCTAGCCAGCTTTTTAATACGCATTCACTTTTTTCAATGCTATAAAGGCTTTCCAGTGAGAGGTCTTCAAGTGAAACCTTTCTCGTCCTGTTTTATGCTGAACTGTCCACGCACAGATCTTTCGTCCTTGGAGCATCTCGACCTTCAAAACTGCACATCTTTGGAGACTCTTTTCTTCCTCATGTGGCAGATCTTGCATAAAGGTATCTGGTCCAATGCAAGGGTTAACAAAATTTGCGGTGTGCCACCATGGTGCAAGCGTTGCCATCGATGCATCGAAGATTTAATTCACTTGTTCTTTGATTGCCCCAAGTTCTAGGTTATCTGGCATCATGTGATGCAGATATTGAGACTTAAGAACCAAATCAATTGGCAACAAGCGTTGTTGGGCGAGGCGGTTGGTTGCTCAGCAAGACTGTGGAATGCCATCAGAGGTGAGACGCTTTGGAAGATTTGGAGGGAGCGTTGTGCAGTCAATTTTGGCCAAACTCCTAAGGAATGGTCGATCGAGAAATCTTTGTTTCTTCTTGGTAAAAGAATCTCTCGAGATAAGAGATCTCCACCGTTTAGACATCACTGTATTTATCTCCTCGAAAACAACAAGTTGAAACCCAAATGAGTTCCACATGAAGGAGATGATAGATTTATCGGCCTTATTTGTAATGCCCTCTAGCTCGCCATACTCCTCCCCTGCTTTGTGGGATTTGGGGGAACCCATGGGCACTAGTCCCATTCACTTGTAACTTTTCTTCCTTATTTTAATTAAAGTCCGGGAGAATAGGCTAAGGCCGAACTTCCTTTTATTAAAAAAAAAAAAAAGTGAAACCTTTCTCATCCTGTTTTATGCTGAACTGTCCACGCACAGATCTTTCGTCCTTGGAGCATCTCGACCTTCAAAACTGCACATCTTTGGAGACTCTTTCCTTCCTCCCCACAACTCTGCAGAAACTGTGGTTGCACGGTTGCAACAGCCTCCAGACTGTGAACGTGAGTAACGGCCACGCTTCTTGGACTTCAAGGTTCTACTTTAATTTTGTGCTTCCACAGACACATTTACATTCGCATTTGCAGGCCTCGCTACCAAAGCTACAGGATTTCCGCGCACACGAATGCCGAAACTTGAGGACGCCTGCTACGGAACTTGGCTCCTGCATGAGAGAGTTGTGGTTGACGGGATGTGATGGGCTTTCCGAATGGCTTCCGTTGCTTGCAGGTACTTCTCTTAAGAAAAGTTGTAGCACATGGAATAATTCTGAAAAGGAAAGATTCTACGGAGACAGCCATTCCTTACTTTTCTTTTCATTTCAAAGCAGTTTTTCGTATCCTTTTCTTTTTCGTATCCTTTTCAGTCTACTTCTTTCATAGCAGTTCTTCGTATCGCTTGACCACAAAGTCTTCGTTATAGAATTTGCATTTCTTCCTCCATTCTTTTTGGATGGGCTTTTAGATGATACAATTTCCCAAAATCCTGTTGATGTCAAGGCTATCGCCAACCTGATCAAGGTGGAGAGAGGTTCGCCCAAGGAGCCATGGCACTAGAGGGATGAGAAGACCAATCCTCTACTTGGGGTGTGGATCTTGATGGATCCAAGTGTTGTGAGGGATGGAGAGGTGCTCTATCTGATGGTAGGCGATGAGCATATAATCACATTGGCATCAAGTCATGGAGGGGCTAACCTTCCCAAGGTCACCAACCTTGTGAAAAGCAAAAGCAAAACATCGATTGGGGAGGCCTGCGTAGTCACCCATCTGAATCAACCATCCTATCAAAAGGAGAGGGAGGTCAGTCTTAGTCTGCAACTGTGTGGGATCAGATACGAGAATCCACACTGATGGCACGCCCATTCCCTTGGCCATAATTGAATATGAGATCTTTCAAACCTCCAAGAGAGTACCAAGAGACCCACCAATCTTAGAGTAAAGTGATAAATACTCATGCCGTTGGTGTAGTTTTGTTTCAAGATGGTATACCAATAGCTTCAGAAGGTAAGAAACGTTTTGTGACTCAAAGAAATTGGCATGTCCATGAAGAAGAGCCATATAGAATAGTTGATGCTTCAAAAATTTGAAGGCACTATTTGTATGGGGAAAACTTTAAAGTATACAAAAATGATCACACGTTGAAGTAATTTCTCCATAGCCTAAGCTTCGACGTAGACAAAATAGATGAGATGAGTTGATGTAAGAATTCGACATGGAAATTCTATATAGGGAAGGCCAAGTTAATACAATTGCAGAAGCTTCATCTCATATTCCCCATTAGATTAGTTTCACAATTATATATAGTGCTTTAATTCAAGCGATCAAAGATTCAAATATTGATGATGATTAACGTCACTCTATAATTATCAAGTTATCAAAAAATAATGAGGATAAGGCATCCTCTAATTTTCAATTTGAGCATGGTTTTTTCAAAAGAAAAGAAAACATTTTGTGCCAAATTCCCAAAAAGCGAAGTTTAGAAAGGAAATTATTTTTGAGAACCACAATGTACCTTGCATGAGACATTGAGGTGTTGAGAAAACTTTGGAGTTGATAAGATGCACTTGTTGGTGGCTAGAGATATCCAGAGATGTAAACAGTCATATAAGTGAGTATTTTAAATTCCAGGTGCATAAAGGAGAGAGGAACAGTTCTCCAAGTCCTCCACAACAACTGGAAGTACCATAATACTACATGGACAATGTATCCACAGACTTCATAATGTGTGTACTTAGCACACCATGATAGAAGAATTCTATTTTCGTGGTGGGTGAACATTTGATAAAAATGGCACACTTTATTCCTACCAAGGAGTTAGCGGAAGCTATGTGAGTTGCTAAACTGTTTAGTTAGAATAGTTTTAGGTTGCATGGTCTACCTCGATCCATACAGAGATGGTCACACTGAAAGAGTTAATAAGATACTCAAAAGTATGTTATGTGCATATATTCTAGGGAAGCTAACATGTTGAGATATTTTTCTTCCATTACTTGTGTTTTGTTACGATAGTTGGAACCACAAAAATACTAAGTTGGCACCTTTTGAGGTGATTTATGTTGATATATTTAGGTAGTGATGTGTGTGAACACTCTAGGACTGTCGGGGCACTTTTTTCCCTTTTTAGGAGGTTTTTTTCCCCCGGCTTGTATATACGCCTATTGCCCTAATGGGCTACTTATCTTTGTACATTCTCTAGTAATACATTCAGTATTGTGTGTTTGTGCTCCAAGCTTCATCTTCTTCCTTGTGCTGTTCGCGTGCCTCCGCAGTCGTCTATCTCCAACAATTGGTATCAGAGCAGGTCGTCGCTTCTTCTAGGACGCCGTCGACACTCCTCCGTTTGCAGTCTCAGATTCGCACAAAATTTGGTGAGCATACTCAGGCTGTTTCTGAGATCAAATTAGCTTCGTTTTATGGTGCCAAAATTGCGATCTGAGCTCGTTTCGGCCTCCGAACGCACTATTGTAGTGCTTGTGCAGGCTATTTCATCCTTTTGTGCCAAAGGTATATACCAGTTTTTGTTCGCCAGTTTAAGCGTCTCGAAGTCTGCTACAGGTCTAGCAGAACTCGTATGGGCAGTTTCGTTCAACTTTTTGAGATACAGTCAATTTTTCTGCATCAAGGTATTTTAGTCACTAGCCATGGCTAAAAGCAGTGATGTATTCCGTATGTTGGCTGTTGAGGATAAGTTGGATGGTACCAACTACCCATTATGGGCTTATATGATGCGACATGTACTAGTTGCAAAAGGATTGTGGAACATTGTGCAGGGTATTGAAAGACGTTCTGTTACACCTGTAACGACAGGTACTGCAAATACAGGTGCTGGAGCTGATGAAGATGGTGTCGAAGATGATATTCCGCAGATTCCTATTCATGCTGCTGTTTTTGTTGCACCTACTGCAGAGCAGATTCGCTTGGATGGCAAAGATGCCCAGGCACATGCATTGATAGCTTTGTCTGTCAAACGTGCCATTATTCCTCAATTTCGCTCTTGCAGAACAACAAAGGATGCTTGGGATACACTTACCACTTTGTACCAGGCTAGGAATGAGGCTCGTGTTGCTTACCTCCGAAAACAGTTGGAGAGTGAGCACATGAATGAAAGTGATTCTATGGACAATTTTCTCACAAAGATCAAAGATCTGAAGGAACAATTGATTTTTGCTGATGAGGTTATACCAGGTAGCTCACTTGTGCAGACCGTTCTGAATGGTCTTCCTAATTCATATCAAAGTTTTGCCTCTACTCTTCGATTGATGATGAAAGGCAATCCGAATGCCTTGTCATTTGAGGAATTACTCTCTGTTTTGTTGTAGGAAGATCAGTCCAGGCAGAACAGGTCCATTATGCATGTTGCAGATCAAGCTTTCCTGGCTAGTCAGAAGGGCAAAGGAAAATGGAGCTCTTCTACTAGTAAGCAGAAATCTGCAAATGTTGCACAATCGAAGAACCAGGATAAAGATGAGAAGAAATCAGAAAAGCAGAAATTGTTTTGCAAGTATTGTAAAGAAAATGATCATATCATAAAGAACTATCCAAAACTGGCTGCTAAAGAGGCAAAGAAGAAAGAGTCTCGAATGGTTGTTGTAGAGGCCTCTATACCAAAAACAGAGTCTGCGAATCTTGTGCAGGAAGAAGAATGGGCGTTTACTACTGTCTGTAGTTTTGACCCATCTTCTCATGATCAATGCATGTCTGCAATAGACTCAGATGTTTGGTACTTTGACAGTGGGACGACCAAACATATTACCTCGCAGCACAGTTTCTTCTCTTCACTCGAGCCTGCCCCTACAGGGAATACTGTCACATGCGCCAATAACTCCTCTTATCCTGTTATGGGAGTTGGTAAGATCATTCTGACTATTGCTGATGGTAGTTCTTTCACTTTGTCAGATGCTTTATTTGTGTCACGGATCAAAAAGAACCTGTTATCAGTTTTTGCATTAGCCAAGATTGGCTTGGTTGTGAAATTTGTTGATGACAGGTGTATAGTCCATGATCTCTCAAATGGCGATGTGATTATTGCTTCTGGCATTTTATGTTGTGGGCTGTATAAGATCATAGACTATGAAAGATCTATTAATGATTCGGCATATGCAGTTCATGATTCTCAGGCTATGTCAGATGCAAAGCTTTGGCATGCACGCTTTGGTCATCTAAATTTTGCTAGTTTGTTACGCCTCCAGAAATCTGAAATGGTGTCCTCTTTGCCGAAACTTGAGGCACCTAGAAAACATGTTTCTAAAGGCTGTATTTTGGGCAAAATGCAGCGTTCTTCCTTTCCAAAAGATGGTTCAGTTCGGGCTACACAGAAATTACAGCTTGTACATAGTGATGTCTGTGGTTCTATGCAGACACCCTCTTTTGGAAATTACCTTTACTTTGTGACTTTCATTGATGATTTTTCCAGGCATGCATGGGTATATCCACTCAAAGCAAAGTCCGAAGTGTTCATGTGCTTCAAACAGTTTTTGGTTTTGGCTGAAAATTTGTTAGCATGTAAAATGGGCACCCTCCGTTCTGATCGAGGGGGGGAATATATGTCTTCAGATTTTAATGCATTTCTGGCTGAACGTGGGATAAAACACCAGTGTACAGTGCCGTATACACCTCAACAGAATAGAGTTGCTGAATGAAAGAACATGTCACTCATGGAGATGGCGAGGTGCATGGTCACAAGTCAGGCTTTACCACATAGTTTCTGGCTTGAGGTTGTCATGTGTGCAGCATATGTACTGAACAAGTGTCCCACTAAAGTGTTGTAGTCTATCACTCCATATGAGGCTTGGCATGACCGCAAGCCATCTGTTGCTCATCTACGTGTTTTTGGTTGTTTGGCATATGCTTAGTGCCTGAAGAACATCGCAAAAAATTGGATGATAAGGCAATAAAATGTATTTTTGTTGGGTTCAGTTCTGAAAGTAAAGGCTATCGTCTGTATCATCCACAAACTAAATGCATTCGGGTTAGCCATGATGTTGTCTTTGTGGAAGATGCTATTTAGCATTGCTTTCATGTACTAAGGAGACATATGTTAGCTCCAAAGACATGTATGATACTTTGATGCCTCTTTTTACAGGTGGACAGTCTAGTGCTCATCCTAATGAGGCAACTTCTCAGCCTTTGCAGGTTTCATATGATGATGTAGATCATTCCATTTCTGATGCAGATTTACATGATGCACTTGTTGATGAGAGATGTAACATAATCCTAGTAGGAGATGGTTGAACCACGCTCTAAGAGAGAGGATTAGGAAGTAATCCTCAACCATGGCTTTTGGGGCAAGTGGTTAGCCCATCACATTCCTAACCAAGAGGTTGTGAGTTCAATTCCTTACATTGGTATCAGAGCCTAGGAAGTACGCTTGGGCAAGGTGGAATGATCCAATGGCCTCTAAAAAAGGCGCTTGGGCATCCTCTATGTGAAAGGGTAGGAATTGTGGAAGGCGTGCATATCGGTTTCAAGGATGGACCTTACAATGATTGGGGTGTATCTCTCAATCCGTAGGTCCGATTGAGGCATGTAATATACCGTTGGAAAGCTCTCAGATCGAACTTTCCAATGAGCTATCTTGGAAGTGTGGACTCCATGGGAATCCTTGGGTTGCACTTGATTGAGTGTTCAGGATACCAAGCATGGGTGAGAACGAGGTTCAAGACTGAGGTTGAGAACAAGGGCTCGAGATACCAAGGTTGCAAATAAGAAGGTTCAAGACACCAAGGTTGAGAGCAAGGGTTCAAGAGACCAAGGTTGCGAACAAGGTTCAAGAAACTATACGAGGTTGATGGACATCAATTCAAGGGCACCTAGGGAGTTCAAGGGGTTGATCACCGAGGCCAGAGGGATAGAAGAGCAGATCATTGAGGACAATGATCAACCAAGGGGGGAAGAATGTAACATAATCCTCGTAGGAGATGGTTGAACCACGCTCTAAGAGAGAGGATTAGGAAGTAATCCTCAACCATGGCTTTTGGGGCAAGTGGTTAGCCCATCACATTCCTAACCAAGAGGTTGTGAGTTGAATTCCTTACAAGAGAGCTGATATTGAGCAGGCAAAAACTATGGCCCAAATGGCTGGTGCAGACTTTGTGTGATAGCAAATTAGATGCATCTTTGTCATATTGTACTCGTTCAGGCTCTCATAGTGCCTCCTCTGCATCAGATTGCTATGCTATGGCTGCATCTAGTCTCTGTGATGAGAATGAGTCTGTTTCTTTTGATGAAGCACAAAATTCAGAAAATTGGATGGCTACTATGCAATCTAAATATGATGCTATAATGAAGAATGGTACATGGTCTTTATGTGACTTGCCTCCTGGCAAGAAGGCCATTGGCACTAAGTGGGTATACAAGCTGAAGCGTAAACCTGATGGTACAGTTGATAGGTATAAGGCTAGGCTTGTTGCAAAGGGTTATGCACAGGAAAGAGGCATTGATTTTGATGAGACCTTTGCACCTACATGCCATATGACTATTTTTCGGAGCATTTGTGCACTTGCAGCCCATCATGGTTGGAATGTACATTAGTTGGACATTAAAACAACATTTCTGAATGGTGACTTGCATGAAGAAGTGTATGTTTTTCAGCCCCATGGCTTTGTGTAGAAAGGGCATGAAAACCAAGTTTGCAGGTTAAAGAAGGCATTATATGGTTTAAAGCAAGCACCACGTGCTTGGTATGAGAAGATACATGCCTATCTGATTGCACATGGTTTTGAGAACAATCGAACTGAAAGCACCTTATATGTTAAGCGTGCTAATGATGTGCTTCTGATCATTGTTGTCTATGTTGATGACATGCTGCTCACTGGTCCTATTGAGACACATATTGCGGATTTTAAGGCTGATTTGCATGCCTCATTTGAGATGTCTGATTTGGGGCATTTGCATCACTATTTGGGCATTGAGTTTATGCATGTTGATGGTGGAATGGCTTTGTGTCAAACAAAATATATTGACACATTATTGCAGCGTTTTGGCCTTGAAGACTGTAAGCCTATTGCCACTCCTATAGAGACAGGTTTACGATTGAGTCTTCATGATACTGGAGATGCATTTGATGTTGTTCTCTATCAGCAGGCTGTTGGATGCTTGATTTACTTATGCATTACTCGACCAGATATTCAGTTTGCTGTCTCACAGATGAGCAGGTTTATGCATTGCCCATGAGTCACGCATTGGAAAGCAGTTAAGCGCATCTTTCGCTACTTGAGTGGTACTCGGCTACTTGGGTTGTTTTATCCCAAGGGGGGATCACTACCGCCAGATTTGCATGCTTTTTCTGACTCAGATTGGGCTGGTTGCTATGACACTCCTGTGTCCGCCAGTGGTTTTTGCTTCATGCTTGGTAGCTCATGTATATCTTGGTTGAGCAAGAAGCAGCCTACTGTGGCCACTTCCAGTTGTGAGGCTGAGTATAGGACAGGTTTCACAGCGGCTGTTGAGTGTGTGTGGCTCAGACGCCTTATGGCTGATTTGGGTGTTGGCCAGTCTTCTGCCACCACCATCTTCACTGACAGTCAGAGCGCATTGGTAGTTGCGAGGAACCCTTTGTTCCATGCTCGCACTAAGCACATTGAGGTGCATTATCACTATGTCACGGAGAGGTTCTCTGTTGGGGAGATCAGCTTGGCATATGTGCCCACACAGGAGAACATTGCAGACCTTTTCATGAAGGCTCTGCCTAGGGAGAAGTTTGAAGCTTTCTGCAAAGTTTTGGGCTTACTTCCTTTTGTGAAGTGATTTCCACATAGCTTGGCACTTCCTTATACATGAGTGCCAGCTCCTTGTTCACCGCATCACTCCCAGGGGGGATTTGTTGATATATTTAGGTGGTGATGTGTGTGAACACTCTAGGACCGCCGGGTCACGTTTTTCCCTCTTTAGGAGGTTTTTTTCCCCTGGCTTGTATATACGCCTATTGCCCTAATGGGCTACTTATCTTTGTACATTCTCTAGTAATACATTCAGTATTGTGTGTTTGTGCTCCAAGCTTCTTCTTCTTCCTTGTGTTGTTCGCGTGCTTCCACAGTCGTCTATCTCCAACAATTTATGGGTTTATTGAATAGAGGCAAACTATAGTTGGGTTATCCCAAAACCTTTGAGTGATTCACAACTCTTTAGAGATTTGCAAGCTAGCTTGAAAATAGTTGAGTTCAAACTTCATCAAGTTACTAAAAGAATGAAAGCATTTTTAGATTGATGTTGCACACGACAATTGTTTTAACAGGGCGATCATGCACGTTCCACTTTGTTCTTCATTAATAGTGGCTTAAAAACCAAAGTGACCCCTAGGTTCTATGGACATTGGACACTAATCAAGAAGATTAGTGATCTTTCATACAAATTGCAATTGCGAGATGATTGTAGGGTTCATCTAGTGTTTCATGTTAGTAAGCTAAGCCCATAGATATCTCGAGATAAGAATCGTGTGAATTTCTTAGTTTCTTTAAGGGATAGAGCATCTTATCCAAATGTTTAATTTTGAGAGAAAGCATCAGATATGAATTCGCTCTATGCCAAAGTATTTACGAGCCTAGATGAGTTGTCCACTCACAAATTCCACTTGGGATTTAGAAGCTCATAATCGCAAACATTTCGCTTCCTTTATCACTATAGATTTGACCTCAATGGTCTACCTAGATTTGACTACGGATCGTAATTGCATCAAGGACCAAACATCAGGGGAGCCAAGGTTCCATTTCAATTGTACAGACGTGATACATATTGTTGAAATTAATAAAGTTTGATTATTGATTTCTTAATTTGTCTTTGAATTGTTGTTAATAAGAATCTTGGCATTCTGACTCTTTTGTTTTCCCCAATCTTGGTTTTCCCAAAAGTCTTGAATCTTGTGTGCTGTCTATGAAAGAGTTGGAATAAATGCAAAAGCTTCACATGAATCAATGAAGATTGGAAGTGGGAAGCCGGTATTAGACAAAACGACTCTATCTGGTTTTTGATCCATGGCATCCGGATTGTGGAATCTTGGAACATTCGAAATGCCAAGAGGCCATGGAACAAAGTCTTCAGAAAATGGAAACATCTCTAGAAACAAGACACCAACTAGTGGATCAACTTCCAGGATATTAACCCTAGCATCAACATTACCTATGAAGAATTGAATACTTTGCAAAGCAGACATCTTGCATGCGACCACTCTAAAGTTCGTCTTCTCATGGGGCACAACATGCCAAGCCTACTTGTTCTCAGATGGCACAATGGTAATTGCTTAACAAAAATCTCGAACATTAAAGAAACCATTGGTTATTAGGCCAACCTCAACAAGAAGTGGTGTGTGTCGTGGACGCGGCTACATTGAGACATGAAGTTCATGGCTATCTGGCACCCTCTCATAGAAATAAAAAATTATGTCCTCTTATGGAAAATTCTTCATCATGGAATCTAGACCAACCTAAAGGCTAGCAAATGTGGGGTGCCTTCCTGATGCAAGCACTGCTACTGGTCCATTGAAGATGTTTATCACATCTTTTTTACTTGTACTAACTCCAACATGCACTACTACCGATCCATTGAAGATGTTCATTGGAAATTAGACCTCAGAAACATATGAGTTGGAAACAAGCTCTATTGGGAGAAGCGATGAGCTACTCCACAACTCTCTAGAATACCATCAGAAGGGAGGTCCTTTGGAAGATGTGGCAGGAAAGATGTGCTTATAACTTTGGGGACTCCCCCAAAGAGTGGTTGATTGAGAAATTGGTGTTCCTCCTCAGCAAAATAATCGCTAATTGTAGGAAATCCCTCCCCCCCTCAAGCATCATCAAGTGCTCCTTTTGATCAACAACAAGATTAAACTGAAGTGGGCCTTGGATGAGGGTGATGAGAGGGTGATTAACCTTCTTTCTAATGCCATATAAATTGTATAAAAGCTACCCCTGCTCTCTCGGATTTGGGGATCCTATAAGCACTAGTCCCCTTCACTTGTGCTTTTCTTTTAATTAATACAAGTTCGAGAGAGTAGGCTAAGGCCAGACTTCCTTTATTAAAGAAAAAATCCTTCCACATCAAGCATATTTGTCAATTTGTGTGTCTAATGCAATGGAGAACCCTACTATTCTTATCGTTGGTTAAATTTTTGAGGTTTACTGATGAACAACATATATCCCTTTTGTTGTTTTAGAACTTTGTACACTCGTTGTGGTTCTATTGTAGCCCTTGGAATTTCACATGCACATTTTGATACCTATCCTCACTAAGTTTTGGATTGTTTTCTTAAAATAGTCACCTATTCGCAATGTATCAACAATACAAATTTCGGAACATAGAATTTATCCTCAACTTGTCTTATTATGTTATGGTTTCTTTTGTGAAAGTATATGTGCATATTGGATCATATCACATATATTGATGCTGGCATATGAAATTCTAAAATTCTTAATGTTTATTATATTCTAATTTAGAAAAATCTATTTTTTTTTATTTTTATTTAGTTTGAAAGCTTTGAGAATAATTTCAGCTGCTTTCTTTTCGTTTTTAATTTTAATTATTTCTTCATGGATGATAAGATAACTTCAGATATTGACCTATGCTTTGTCAAATACCTACCTTTCCATCCTCCTACCATTTCAAGTACACACGGCTATCCTACCACATAAACAACAAGAACCCCATGTGCAACGACTTATTTGTGACTTTTTGGCAAGATCATGAACTGGTGTTTTTGTGGAGAAAGAACAATTTTAGCGACAATATTCTACTTACATTCATATATTTAAATTCTTGCGACTAGGCTAAAGACATGGCATCCACTTTGGAGGAGCAAGGAGTATGAAAGATAATTGATTTCAATAAATGTGATAAGGACGAGTTCAATGGGCTTAATGTCATATCATATTTTAGATACTATCAATTATCCTCCCAATATGGATTGCATGTGGCTGGTAAAAAAGAGATTTTTATGCATATATCCAATGGATTTATCCGTGAGATTATTAGACATGATTGTTGATAATATTTCATGGGATTATTTTTAAAAAAGAATCTAATAGTCGAATTATCTTATGAAGACCATAGAAAAAACAATAGGGCTTATTTCTGTCTCCTAAAAAATGCACGCATATAAGAAATTTTTCGAATGAATTTGAAGTTAAATTTAATCAATTACATCAAATAAATATAAGAGTCCTAGCACTAGATAAGTTTCAAATATTTCAATCCATTCAAGGTGACATATAGAAAAGATTTCGAGCCTATATTGGAAGATTTTGACACTCCTAAATGCGCACCCAGTGACAAGGATATAGATAGGGTTTAGGATCACCACTTCACATATAATGACCCTAGTAGATGCATATGGTGTGATGAATTTAATCACATACATTGGACATGCGCATCTCTTCTTCAAGCCAAGGAGAGTAGTTTGGTTATTGAATTTGATGGGAAACTTTGTGATTATTTGAGAAAGAGAATTTTGGGACTGTGAAACGTAGGCTAAAGGCATTGTGAAGACCAAATTTGTGTTGGAGTTAGACATCTACAAAAGCATGCATACAACACAAGGAAGAAGAAGAAGCTTGGAGCACAACACACAATACTGATTGTATTATTAAAGAATGTACAAAGATAAATATTCTTGTATATGGCACTGCACAGTGATGTTTTACCCCATGTCTAACTAGAAATGCATTAAAATAAGAAGTCATATACTACCCCCTTCATCAAAAGAGTGTGCGGATTTTACATGCAGTAAATTGTTTTACGAGAACCAAAACCTTTTTGAAGCACATAAATAATTAAGACTTTTCTTTCAATGGATATATCCATGCATGCTTGGAAAAATCATCAATGAAAGTCATGAAGTAAAGATAGTTTCCAAATGAGGGTGTGTACATAGGACCATATACATCAATATGAAGAAAGCAACATTTTTTCAGTAGCCCAAACTGAACCATCTTTTGGGAACAAGGAACATTTGATTTTGCACAAAATACAACCTTCAGAGACATGTTTTTTGGGTGCTTTAAGTATGGGAAAGGAGGACAACATTTCAGATTTCTGCAAGCGTAGCAAACTACCAAAATTCAAAGGACCAAAGCATGCATGCCAAAGCTTTACATCTGACATAGCCTGAGAGTCATGTACTTCACATGCTAAATCATTCATAACTTTTTCATAGTTTATGAGCTTATATAGCCCATGACATAAACTGCTAGAAGCAATAATCACATCAGGATTTGACATATCTTGAACTCTACATCTATCATCAAAAAATTTCACAGCCAAGCCATTTTTGGCTAATGTAAAAACTAATAACAAATTTTTGTTGATCCTTGGCAAAAATAAACCATACGAAAATGTGAAACAACTACAATCCATGGTACTCAGAATCATCTTACCAATTGCCATAATAGGATAAGAGGAGTTGGTGCATGTGATAGTGTTTCATGTAGTGGCAGGCTCAAGTGAAGTGAAGAAACTGCCCCACAAGGTAATATGTTTGGTTGCACCACTATCAAAGTACCAAACATTTGAGTCTACTATAGACGTACACTGCCCATGAGAAGATGGATCAAAACTAGAAATAGTTGTAAATGCCCATTCTTTATTATGCACAAGATTTGCAGACTCTAGTTTTTATATAGAGGCCTCTGCAACAACCATTCCGGCCTCTTTCTTCTTTGCCTCTTTAGCAACCAATTTTGGACGGATCATAATGAGATGGTCATTTCCTTTAAATTATTTACAAAACAATTTATGCTTTTTTGATTTCTTCTCATCTTTCTCTTCCTTCTTCAGTTGTGGAGAATTAGAAGATTTCTACGTACTAAGAGTAGAGCTTCATTTTCCTTGGACCTTCTGACTATCTAGGAAAGATTTATCCGCAACACACATAATGGACCTATTCTACCTAAACTAGTCTTTTTGCAACAGAATAAAAACTAACTCCTCCAATGTTAACGCATTTGGATTGCCTTTTATCACCAAAGGAGGAGTAGAGGCAAAAATGTGGTATGAATTGAGAAGACCATTCAGAATAGTCCACACAGTTGAACTATCAAGCAAGCCCTCATTAGCTAAAATTAACTATTCCTTTAAACCTTTGACCTTTGTTAGAAAATTGTCCAAAGATTCACCTTCATTCACATGCTCACTCTCCAACGATTTTTAGAGGCAAGCAACACGAGTTTCATTGCTAGCCTGGTACAATATGGTAAGTGTATCCTTAACATCGTTAGCTATTATCTAAGAGCAAATGTGAGGAATAATGGCATGTTTGACAGACAAGGCTATCAATGTATGTGCCTGAGCATCTCTCCCATCCCAACGAATTTTCTCTATAGTAGGTGAAACAAGAACCGTAGCACGAACATGAATGTGCAGAATATCAACATCTTCAATGCCATCTACATCAGCTTCAATACCTGTACTAGCAAGTGTAATATGATATTTTTCATCACCCTGCATAATATTCCACAATCCTTTTTGTGACCAATACATAACACATCATATAAGCCCACAATGGATAATTTTTACCATCAAACTTGTCCTCAATAGCCAACATATGAAATACATCACTCTTCTCATCCATGGCCATTAATTAAAATGCCCTGATGTGAAAAAATGATTGTCTTTGAAAAAGTTGAAGAGAATTACCCTGATGAGTTTTGTTAAACATATAGCAGACTTGAAGATGCTTATACTGATGAACCAAAACTTGTATATATCTTTGGCACAAAAGGATGAAATAGCCTGCACAAGCACTGTGATAGTGTGTTTAGAGGCCGAAATGAGCTTAGATTGGGATTTTGGCACCACAAAGAAGAGCAGTCTTGATCTCCTAATCACAACACACAATACTGATTGTATTATCAGAGAATGTATAAAGATAAGTAGCCCATTAGGATAATAGGCAAATATACAAGGCAAGAGGAGAAAACCTCCTAAAGAGGGAAGAAGGTTCCCCAGTGGTGCTAGTGTGCTCACACACATCACTACCAAAATATATGAACAATTTGGACATATATTTATGATGTTGCTTGTAAGAGTAAGTTAAATGTTAAAATACTTCAATAGTGTATCTCTAATATATGTGCAAAGATTCACTGGAACGATCCCAATGATCTTCTTTCAAAGAATGCACATGAAGTGGACATTGGGGAAAAATATTAATGAAAAGAGAGTAAAGAGGATCAAAGTAAAAGAGTGATTAAATCTAGGAAAGAGACGCATGTATATGGAAGAATCTAAAGTAAGTATGATGAAAGTAAATGAACAAAATACTCAAAATCATTAGTAACAATGAAACTATTTAGGACCTATGGTCGGAAATGTAGAAAATAAAAATGGTAACCCTAAGATTCATTTCACTCAAAAGCATTGGATCAAAAGGTACGACTAAAGCCATCGTGAATATTAGAAATAATAAAAATCAATATGTTTCCTTGATAGATTGGAGTTACGAAATCGATGTGGGTTCATGAGAGCTTTATGGAGAAGGTAAGCACCCTATAAATAGAGACCATAGATGGAAAATCGATGTGGATAATGATGGTCCAAGTGAACTTTTAAGTGTCTTGGCTAATGTATCTCTTTGCATTGTCGATGTTAAGAAAGACCATTATTTCTTTATGGATGAGGATTGTTAACCAGTTACAGAAAATGGAAACTAAAGTCTTAAATAATGGAAGTACTTTATACAAATCCATTCATGTCATGGTTTGAAATCTATTCAATTGATGGCAACTTTTGTCAATCACCCTAGAAATCAACAAAAATTTTTGCCAGTGATGTTCGATTTTTATTTGTACGTTTTGATTTCTGACGAGCTTGTTCATATGAATTCACTTTCAAACAAACCTAATGTTGAGATAAGTTGTTTCATACTTTCCAATTCAACATTATCGTTCTTCTTCAAGTGAAACCTTTTTCATCTTATTTTATGATGAACTTTTGTCCACGCACAGAATTTTCGTCCTTAGAGTTTCTCTTCCTTCACGAATGCACATCTTTGGAGACTCTTTCCTGCCTGCCGACAACTCTGCAGAGACTGTGGTTGATCGGTTGTAACAGCCTCCAGACTGTGAACGTGAGTAGCGACCACGCTTCTTGGACTTCAACGTTCTATTTTAATTTTGAGCTTCCACAGTCATACATTTACGTTCACATGTGCAGGCCTCGCTACCAAAGCTACAGGAACTCGCCGCACTAGAATGCCCAAACTTGAGGACGCTTCCTACGGAACTCGGCTCCTTCATGCGAGTGTTAGCGTTGATAGGCTGTGATGGCCTTTCCGAATGGCTTGCGACCAACCCGCCAACGTTGTCTGGAGGTACTTCTCTTACGAACGCTTGCTAATAAAAGGCTAAACAAAAGTTGAAAGATTCTACTCATATTTTGCGTAATCAAAAACACTTTTCTTTTGACTTCAAAGCAGTTTTTCGTATCACTTTTTTTTTCTTTCTCCCTCTATTTGCTTCATCCTAATTACAATTCTATGTGTGTCATATACCCATGTGTTGATCTTCTATCATCTTGACTTCTGGCACAATCTGAATCACTATATGATTTCAACTTTATATGTGACATAAAAGGATAATATAATCCTTCTTTTCAAGTTTCCTTGATGTATCTAAGGACTCTTTGACTTGCAATCCAATGTTGATCTTTTGGACAATGCATAAATTGTGAGAGAACTCCCACTCCATAACTAAGATCAGGTCTTGTTAGTGTAGCATAAATCAAGCTTCCCACTAAAGATTGATACTTCCTCATATCTTTGAATTCTTCTCCATCATATTTGCTGAGTTTATGATCGAACTGAAGTGGTGTTGAGGCTTCTTTGCAATTCTCCATATTAAAATTCTTCAATAGGTTCAAAAGATGCCTTTCTTGTGAAACATATATGCCATGATCTACATAAGTGATTTCCATTCCAAGAAAATATGACAATCCTCCTAGATTACTTATCTTAAATTCCTTCTCAAGTAATCTCTTCACCTCCTTGATTCCTTCATTTGAGGTACATGTGATTATAATATCATCTACATAAATACAAATGTAGATCATACTTTCATCTCTTCTCTTGATAACTAGACCTACATCTTCCTTTGAACTTTGATATCCAAGATCAACGAGATACTTCACAAGTCTATAATTCCAAGCTCATGGAGAACACTTGCCCATCAGCAACTTGGTGGTGTGGATCGGCCATCTACATAATGTATTTGAAAATTTTCTTCTACATGAAGATTTCGGTGTACTTCAAAGCCATTGGATGGAGGTTAACATAAGATTTGCATCTTATGTTAAGAATTCAGGTACATATTCTCTTTATGCACACAAGTACTACTTGGAGTTTATGGAGGCACTGACATCCATATCAGGAGGAGTCCTATTAGGCATAGGTACAAGAGGTTTAGTACATGTATGCTTTATGCATATTTGGATGAGGTGTTCGAAAAGGTATGTTTATATGAGTTTAAGGATTTCTGGCAGCAAACTTGTTAGCATTCTATGCTACTTTTGTAAGTATGTGATCTTTTCACACACGTGTTTGACTTAGGGTCTTGCATAGCCTAAGTTCATATGAGGGTTTATAAATTATCAATTTTAGACTGATCCTTCCTCTTTCTGTCACTCATATTCACTCTTCTATAACCTATTAGGTCACACATCTCATATATATTCAGATTTCTATCCATACATCTGAATATGTTTGTAACATTTGTACATTCACTCATCCATCTATTTCTGTTCACATAGAGTGGTTGAGGTTTTGACTCCCACATTGTAAATTGACATTTGTATGCACGATAGTGTGAGTAAGCAGTGGCTTACGTAACAATTTACACATGTTGTCTAATCTTTCTCTATCTTTGTCTCATCATTTGTATGATTAAGTGTGGTATGTTCATGTTTTGTCAATATTGGAAGATTGCTAGAATATGTGTTGTAGATCCTGAACCTATGGAACCTTGGACCTATGGAATCAATGTTGAAGATCCTGGATACTTATGGGACTGTGAGATTTGTTATGGGCCTACTTCATTTCCAACATTTGGTATTAGAGCTTTAGGATTTTGATATCAGATTTTTGGTTTCAAGGCTCACAAGTACTCAAGTTCTTAGGTTCCTAGATTCCTAAGGTTACAACATATAATTTAAGAGAGTCTTCTAACATTTGACATTTGACATACACACTTAATCTAGATGAGTAGAGATTTGAGAATTAGACAATTCAGTCACATGTTTATTCATCGACAATGTGGAGTATGAAGTTGATAATCTGTTAGCAGCCGAATACGTTTTGAAGAGTATGAAAATACTTTACAAAAAGTATTGTTTTGAGACCAACACTTGATGAAGAGAAGGCTACTTCAAATTCAAGGAAGAACAATGGTTTGCAGAAGATGAAGGAATCACATCAAAATCAAATCACATATATCAATCTCTACTACCAGATTATCATTTGTGGGTCATATCTTAGAAGAGCAGTTATGAAGAGATTTGAAGGATTCAAGGAGTGCTTTGATACACTTTCATTCTTTGAAAGTTAAAGCATTAGCTACATCAAAACAGGTATCTAGAGGTTTTTCTAGAGAGTTTTTGAGAGATCTCTTTCATGGCAAGAAAGTTCATCTAAGAAGTCAAATGTGGAGAGCATCGGTTTTATTTTCAACCAATCTTGTGTTGTAAGTTGGTTGGAAGTTTCTTGCTCACATTTTGAGGTAACTCTACAAAGGTAATTCATCATTAAGATAAAAGGTTCGTGACTTCAGTCATATCAATCATTTGAAGCAGAATTTTGATTCAAAGATATAAGAAGATGATAAAACATGATTCTATGTTCACTTCCATTTGTATACCATGTTTGTTTTCTCTCTTACCCTTAGCATTAGAGGAAGAGAAAGAGTTCATTTGAAGAAGTTAAGAGTGCTTGCTACTTCAAGATGAAGAGAACAAAAGGTATGGAACAAAAGTTTAAAGATGTTAACATCATCAAGTGGAAGAAAGATGCAGAAGAAGAAAGTCCAATATTTCCAAAAGGAAAGTAAGACTTCCTTTTCTCTTAGATTTTCCATATAATTTTCCTACTTTTATCCTCTACATTCAAAGACAAGTCTACGAGAACATCTTTTGTAAAGATAGTCTAAAGAAGAAGTAGTTTCTTGTTTTGCATGATACTTGGTCATGGTTTAGTAGATTTGATAAAGAATTGCATGAGAGAAAGAAAGGTAAAATATTTTGAATACAACTTGTTTATTTTGACTCATATGTATGATTATATATAAGTTGAAGATTTGGAGCAAGTAGCTATATATTCCCTCAAAGAATTCTTGGAGTGTCAATACAAAGCTACTTGGTATATGACAAGTTGCAAAGAATGATATTTCTTCTTTATCTAAATCTTAAGGTAAAAGAGTATTTGTAGAAGATGTTGGAGACTTGCAAAGCAGTCCTATGTTTGGAAATGTTACCTCATATTCAGTATTTTCAGAAAACTTCAGAAAATTCAGATTTCTGATGTACTAGTCAGTTGAAGAATCTACTTTCTATGCGTGTCTTGATTTTTTGGATACATGCTTGTATTCAGAAAGGTTTTCCATTAAATCCTATCACTTGAATGAGAAATGGAGCTACCCAAAAGAGAATCAAGCATGTACTATCACATTTCACCCATGTAGAATATGAAGATATGAAGTATCAACTTGCAACTTCTGAAGTTCACAAGGTGAGAAGTTTTTCCACTTATGTTTCAAGTAGGAGTTGCACATTCTTTGGAAGGACTTGGTTAAAGTAAATTTTTACAAGTTTATGTGAGAAGAATGGATACTTGGAGACATTCAGGTAGCAAATCAAACATTCAATCATGAAGGTTTGATGAGAGCAGACACATGTATTTTGTTGGAGAGATCATTGATCTTGGATGATCTCGTATGATGTTGTAAGATCTTGATAGATCTTGTATGATCTTGGATGATCTTGAATTATCTTGGATGATCTTGAATGATCTTGGATGATCTTGAATTATCTTGAATGATCATGAAGATCTTGAGTATTTATGAGTCAGATATCTATCATTTGTTTGTGAAAGTTCTTTAACATTGGAGGAAGTAAATCAAAGGTTCAGATTCTATCAAATTTGTGTTGCAGAAAAATAGAAGAAAATACTTGTTATGTTATGAATCCTAAAATGCTTTAAGCAAGGTTTTTATAGATCAGCTAACCTTATTCTAGATTTTGGGAAGCTCAGGAATGACAGGAAAAGCTATTGGCATGTGCACAATGCTAATAAAAGGGTTTCGATTATTTCTTTCAGAAGAATGTATTAATGTTATGAAAAATCAGGCTTATGAAGGAAGACGTTCTAGATTTCATAAAGTCTGATATATTTGAAGAATTCTAGATACTACTCTTAAATCATCCAGGTGGGTGATAAAACGTGAAGACTTATTTTTAGTCATGTGTGAAAGAATGCAGATTCATACCTATAAATATTCAAGGTATTCCTATATCAGGTATTCCTATATTTCCCTTGTTAGTTTCTCTTTATGTTCTAGCTCTAAAAGAAGAAGGAAGAAGGAGAATGTCTGGAGAAAGTTCCTGTTAGGTGCTCCTGTTTAGGAGAAGGTTCCAGAATTCTATTGAAGAGAAGCTTGATATTTCAAAGAGGTATGTTTTCAGAAGTGCGCACATATATGTTTATACCAGATTCTAAAGGAAGGAGGTATGAAGGATTTACATATTGAACAAGGATGCAGACAGGATGACATCATAGATATAAAATTTTGATGAGACTCATGTGTTGAGTTGAGTTGACTTGACTTGAGTACAATCAAAGATGAACCAATAGTGTTCATAATACACTAAGTTGTGAGTTGTCAGTCACACGTCTCAAGATTCAGTTCCCAATTTTTTTTTAGTGTATTTCCATGCCACAGTAGAAGTACGTTGAGAAAATTTTCGTAACGTAAATGCAAGTATGAGGATCCTAGTGTATTTTTTCAGGTTTGAGAAGACAAGAGATAACAGGTTCATAGTCAATACATGCTACATTTGTTGTCATTCAAATGATTGCTTGATGTATACACTATATCTAGTTTTCATATTTTCTCAGGTATTATGGTTCATATTCAACAAGTTCAAGTTTTTGAAGTTTGAGGGAAAGCCAAATTCAATTTTGAAGAAGACTTTTGAAGAAAAGAGTGAAGGTCAATTTGGGGAGTACAAGTTTGAAGCTTAGGAAAATTTACAGATGAATGAAGTTGCATATACAATTCAGTTTGTACCAATATGAAATTGCATGGGGGATTGTTGGAAAACAATGTCACATTGGTCCAAAATCCTTTTAGGGCGAAAACCCTAATTTTAGTACTTAGTCATTTTTGGCACAAAAATGGGTAAAATTTTTATGAGCCTATGTTGTAGAGCTTGAAGAGAGCTTTCCCATGGTATATGACATCCAATCATCAAAGTTCAAATGTGGGAGAAAACCCTAACCCTAATTTTCTACTAATTTAGGGTTTTGACGTCATATGATAGCTCTCGGCTAGCTAAATCCTACACCAATTGGCAATGCTAGTTTTTGGTCCCTCATTAGAGGTGGTGCTCTAGTACACATGGGGCAGCCATGGTGCACTCTAGGAGCATGTTGAGGTGCAGCTGTGGAGTTCTTCTTGGACAAAAGTGTGCTCACACTCTTGCTTATGGAGAGGACTTGCCCATCAGCAACTTGGTGGTGTGGATCAATCATCTACATGATGTATTTGAATATTGTCTTCTACATGAAGATTTCAGTGTACTTCAAAGACATTGGATGGAGCTTAACATAAGATTTGCATCTTATGTTAATAATTCAAGTACATATTCTCTTTATGCACATAGGTACTACTTGGAGTTTATGGAGGTAGTGGCATCCATATCAGGAGGAGTCCTATTCGGCATAGGTACAAGAGATTCAGTACATGTATGCTTTATGCATATTTGGATGAGCTGTTCGAGAAGGTATGAGTTTGAGGATTTCTGGCAGCAAACTTATTAGCATTCTTTGCTACTTTTGTAGGTATGTGATCTTTTCACACATGTGTCTAACTTAGGGTCTTCCATAGCCTAAGTTCAGATGAGGGTTTGTTGATTATCATTTTTAGACTAATCCTTCCTCTTTCTGTCACTGATATTTACTCTACTACAATCTATTAGGTCACACATCTCATATAACACTGAGTCACAACAAAGGAGAACAAAGACATGTTCTCTATTCCTTTTTACCTAAAGACCATGATATCAAGCAATAAATGGGTATTTTAGAATATCTAGAAAGCATCACTTGTTCTTTCTTGTAAATATTGTCACTAGAAGCTTGATCTCATATCCCAAGTAGTCAAGATAGATATAATAAAATACTTGTTGCCATGAAAACTAGTTGTTCAGCATGATCAAGAATCCCACATCATGATCTTTGACAAGAGATTAGAGTTGAAGGTACAAGTAAGAGTTTGGGAAGCTCCTTCATTAGATCTATAACCTCAACAAGCACAGATTATAGCTGTTTAAAAGCTACTCGAAAATCAGAGTACATGTGTTGCAAAAATCGAAACATTTTAACAAGGCAATTAAGATCATCCCCTTTGTATAGTTAAGATCCTCATTGAATGTTGGGCCATATTCAAAGAATATGAAATACATTTCATAAAAGCATTCCCAAAAGAAGATTATAATCAACAAAATTATACTAAGAAACACTCACACATGATCAGAGAAATGCCCAAGATAAATCAAGCTGAACACAAAGTGGAAGCAGAACTCGACATTATATTTCTATTAAAATGATGTTTTACATTTCATGTGTTTTACAAGAGTAATATGAATCTACAATAGAAGCTGATCAAAGCTTTCGTCAGGCTCAAGCATAATGGGATCCTCTAGAACATTAGAACACATATCCTGCCTCTCTTGCTCCAAGATTGGCTCTTCAAGGTCAGCCATGTCCCCCGGTTCATCTGCAAGTGGGGGAACAGGCTCCCTTGAAGCCGGTTGGAATCTGTCCGTGTCTGCAATGTGCTTCCTTCCAACCTCTTGGTCTTCATCTGGGCATTCATTCAGCCCATTGATTCTCATTCTAATGAAGCTCACTTGAGCATCATCCTTCTCCATAGCTATGTAGTGCCTGAACATCTTTAAGGAGCAAGCCAGAGTCGTTCCTGAAACAGCAGAAAACCACTTAGAGGCCTCAATCAACATGATGAATAATGAAAATTGTTAAAATTGAAATTACCTGTGCCCGAAAAAAGGTCTAGGACCTAGTCATCATCATTGGAGAATAGTTGAACCAATCTCATTATGAGCTTTTGTGGCTTCTGATAGGGGTTAACCAATGCCATGTCCCCAGCTACATGATGAAGTTTCTTGGTAACGGCTGGGAACATGAGCACATTTGAGATCCCATTCTCATTGCAATGCTCCCTGACTCTCCTTTTGCTTACTTCATCATAATAGCCAACTGTAATGCATTCAGTGGAGCTCACAAACCTATGCAAAGGAGTGTGATTGATGTTTGTCTTCACCCTGCCAACAAGAACTATGAGTCATAGAGAGCATCATTGAAGCCATGGAGATAGAAAGAAGATCACTTACCACGTGAGGCACACACAGCATGAGATCTTGCCTTCAGAGCAGTTGAAACAGAGAAAGACTGGTCTCTGCTATGGAAAATTACTATCCTCCAAAGAGAAGACATAGTCAACTCTGCAAAATCAGTGACCATCTTCCGAATCTGAGGGTGTTTGAAGGGTTCATCATCATTTACTAATCCCAACATCCTAAATCCATAGGGTATGTCTGCTATAAGAAGGGAGAAATGCTTTCTAGGCACAACATAACAAATGTTATTTACATCACTACAGAATACATTGTAATATACAGGCCTAAGGGGGTCTAGGGGATTGGAGAAACATTTCAGATCAGGTTCATCATCAAAATCCATCTCCTTGGCTTTCAGTCTAGATTTCTCATGCCTTGCTCTTTGAATGTGAGCCAGGAATGCAGGGGGGCAATCATCTAGTAGCTCTGCAGACTTACTTTTCTTTGGTTTCTGGAGAATAAAGTGGAAAGACAATTAAATGAGCTCTTCAATACAGCAAACAAAACATAAGGAATCGATGCATGGCATTGATTTCGTGTGTGGGTAGATGCCAAGCATCGACTCAAAGTCGATGCCTGGCATCGACTTTGGGACATAAGTCGATGCCTGGCATCGACTTATGCCACGAGGTTGATGCCAGGCATCGACTTATGCCCCCAAGTCGATGCGAGGTATCGACTTATAGCAGTAAGTTGATACAAGGCATCGAATTGCTACTAAAAGCTTGGCATCAAATTGGAGAGGTGAATCAAGGCATCTAACCTAATAGCAAACTAGGCATGACCTTAGAAAGAGAACCTACCCAATCACAAAACAGGATAAAATATTCTGATAAAGCTTTGTAGGATGATGTGGTTGGATAGTCTGCTTGGACCTCTGTCCAAGAAAAGCAACCCAGCCTCTTCATCATCACCTCCTGAATCTTCATGTATACTTTATGACTACAGTCACAGAAATCAAAAAGAGACTAGGTTAGACCAGAAACATGGGAGGAGGGAAAAAGGATATGAGAATAACATACATACTTATTGAGCTCAGTCACCGTCTCCTCCAGGCTTAACTCCTTGGAGATTACCCTTGACAAAGTTGATATAATCAATGTATCATCCTTGATTCCTTGAAGGGCCCTCCATGGTGTCAGCTTCATGTCCTCAGGAGCCTCTTCAATTGAGAGGTCAACTTTCCTTCCCTTTCCCTTCAGATCAACCTGTGGGTCTGGCCTCGACTTCCATTGCTTCTGGCCCTTGACCTCCTTGTTCTCCCACATTGTGAAAATTTTATCCTGCAGATCCCAGATCTCACCTGATCTGAATGCCAATTGAAACCATGGATCATATTTCCTCAAAGCATCAGACTTTCTATTCTCATCCAGTGCAATTCCAACCTCAATAAGGCATTGCTTTCGTTGAATGGGATGTATTCTTCCAGCTTCCTTCATGAGACAATCTTCATATTCATGGTGGAAGAACCGAATTCTCTCTATGGAGGACATTTTTTGCCTGTAGTCATTCTCATTGTTGTGATCCCAAGCAAGAAGCTTGGCTTCCTCAGTTGTAAGACCAACATATATCTTGCACTCTGCATACCTAAAGAAGAATGTGGTAGGGTGCTCCTTCACTAGCTGTCTACGGGCCTCTGCAGAGTGTGAACCTCCAATCACATAATAAGTATAATCCTCAAACAAACCCTCATTGAACTCCTCCACAGAGCTGCACTCATTCGGATCCACCATGACAAGGAATGGCACAATACTAGCATGAGGATTTATTTTCATTTTCTTCTTAAGATTCTGCACGTGCAAATTGTGTGGCTCCCTGATCTCAAGGGGCCTCCTCCCTATGACTGGATCTATTGGTGGCCTATGGATGATATTGATTAGCAGGTGGAACAACTGCCCCTTCTTCACAACTTTTCTTCTAGCTATGTCCTCCCTCATCTTGTTCTGCTCAGTACCAAGAACAACCAAGGCAAGCTCTCCACCAGGTGCAACTATTATATCCTCAGAGCTAGAGCTTGAGTCAGAAGACTCCTCTTCTACAATTCTCTTCTTTTTCTTCTGGAACTTTTTCTGCACGCTCTGCTTACCCCTTGCCTTTACAGGGGTTGTCATCTTCTGTTGTGTTGGATCCATGGCATCAAGTCCTTGATAAGATTCATTGAGTCCCTGCATATCTCAGCAAGCCCATCTAGAACACAGCACTCTGGGCACAAGAAATCCATCTTGCATATAACATTTCTTAAAGCTTTCAATGTCTCTACCAAGAAAAGGAGGTTGTTAGAATCCTTATCTTCATAATCCAGTTTGTACACAAGGCCATACTGAAAACCCTATGTTGTCGTGATCTTTCCTCTCCCATATGCCCCTGCGAACACAAGAAGGACTGCATTCTTTTCTTCAACATACTGAAGGCACCACTCTAGATTTATCATGTCTCGCAGTGGACGATTTGTCCTTAAGACCTCTGCATCCCTCGACCTATCCTTCATAGTTGTATCATCCTCATGAATTTTGATGCTACTCTGTCCACCACAGGATATTCCAACTGGGTTGCTGGCCTTCTCAGAGGATAAGGGTGCAATAATTTTCTTTGGTTTTGCTTGGTGACCAATGCCTTTGTCACGTTGCTGATCACTAGAGCTCATGGTGCACCCTCAAGTCAATGCCTGGCATCGACTTGCACCCTCAAGTCGATGTCGGGCATCGACTTGCACATGAACTCGATGCCTGGCATCGACTTGCACTTAAAAGTCGATGCCTAGCATCGACTTGGACCTTAAAGTCGATGCTTGGCATCGACTTGAACCTAAAAGTTGATGCCTGGCATCAACTTTGCACCCTAAAGTCGATGCCTGGCATCGACTTTCAGGCCAAATTCGATGCCAGGCAAGTCGATGCCAGGCATGGACTTTTAGGTGCAAGTCGATGTCAGGCATCGACTTGAGGGTGAAAGTCGATGCAAGGCATCGACTTGAGGGTGCAAGTCGATGCGAGGCACCGACTTAAGGGTACAACTCGATGCCAGGCATCGACTTTACACCCTCAAGTTGATCCCTGGCATCGAGTTTTAGGTGCAAGTCGATGCCTGGCATCGACTTGCACCCTCAAGTCGATGTTTGGCATCGACTTGCACCTAAAAGTCGATGCCTGGCATCGACTTGCACCTAAAAGTCGATGCCTGGCATCGACTTGAGGGTGCAAGTCGATGCCAGGCATCAAGTTGTACCCTCATTGGATCTATATTTTAGGAGCTAAGAAAAATAAAAACCTAGAAAGCAGACTATTTACTCAAACATACAAAAGGAATCTTTTAGGAATCTTTTTTTTTTGGTATGATTTTGTCTACCTCTTCGTACTCTTGCCAACATTCTTCTTCTCCATCAGATTTGTCTTGCTGGTATGCTGAGCTGTGTTGGAACTCAACTTGGATATATTTTGATTCGCTCACAATGCTAAGATTCAATGACTCATATCTAGTTAGAAATCAACTGTGTATCTCATCTTTCAAAAGTGAATCAAATCTTTGGTTCCCTTATTAGTGTATATTTGAGTAATTAAGTGATTTGATGTAATTTGATGTTTAATGTTATTTAATGTACTTTAATGAACTTTTGCTTTCATATCTTCTTGATGTGACATTTGATGTGACATCTTCACTTGATCTCGGATTTCTACTTATTTAAAAAGTTCATTCATCTTCACTCTTCTATGAACTCAGTGAAGATGAGCTCAATCTTTTCAGTGGATGCTTGGGCATCAGCTTTCTCTACTCATATTTATACAGTTTCGGATTCCTTGTTCTCAGTTGACCCTTTCCACAGAAGTGATGATCCCTATGGTTTAGAACGTGCTCATGATTCTATGTTTTCTTTTGAGTCATTTAAGTTATCCAATTCACAGTGCAATGCTGCTCAACCAAATGCACCTCTTGATCTCCCATCTGATCCAACCATTGATCTCCCTTCTGACTCAAGTGCATGTGGAGCAACGGAAAAGCAAAGCAAGCTCAATCTATGATTTAAAAGAAGGCCTCGTGAAGTAAGTAAAAAAAGATTTAAATTTCTTACCTCAGATAGACAAATTGCATTGGATATTGTGAAGCATTGTTGTGGTTTGAAATGTTTGTACAATTTAGGAATGAAGAAACTAAAGCACCTAAGAGAAAAATTCCTCCATTTAGATAGTGAAAGGAAGGATATATACCTTGTTTCTCGCATGCAAATGATTGAGGATAACATGTCCGTAACACGTGTTGCTTTTGAATATTTCTTTAGTCAAGGGATGTGATGATGTAGGGCTGCATTCAAAATTGCAATGGGTGTGGGAAATTTTAGAATACATAGGGTTCAACAAGGGCTTTTGAATGGGGATCTCATTTTGGATATGTTCCATGTTGGGACCAAAGGATCTGTTGGATGTCATGCAATGAATTGGATGATGAACTATTTTAGCTTGCATTGTGAGGTTATGCCTACAATTGGAAGGTTGCACTTGTCAGATAACTTTACTCATCGAGAGGTATTTGAAATATATAGAGAAGACATGGAAAATAGAAATGAGAAGTATGTGTTGTATTGTCACTTTACTCAATTATGGAAGGAAGGGTTTAACAATGTGTCTATTCCTCGTAAAGTTAGAATGGGTGAATGTTCAGTTTGTGCCACTTTGAAAAACATGGAAAAAGGGGCTACAACACCACAGGAAAAGAATAATTTTAAAAACCTTCTTAACAACCATCGTGAGACTCAAGCTTTAGAGAGAAAGAAAGCAATTCATCATCGAAGTAAAGCACTCAGAAATCTGGAGCGTTATATGTGTTTGTTGATCGATGGTATGGATAAAAAAAAACTTGTTTGCCACATTTTTACCGCATCCCTAAGGACATTGGAGATGAAGTCCTTGTGCAAATCCGAATGTGCATAATGATCCAAATCTTACAGTTACTGTCATTCATCGTGTTTTGCAATCATGGAAGGGTCTTTTGCCACCAACTCTATATTTGCAACTTGATAATACTGCAAGAGAGAATAAAAATTCTACAGTCTTTGGATATTTAAGCATGCTTGTTGAAAAACAGGTATTTCAGAAGGTTAAGGTAAATTTCCTTCTAGTTGGCCACACTCATGATCACATTGATCAAATGTTCAGTACTTTCTCTAAGAAGTTGGCACGTAACAATGATTTTACTCTTCCGATTTTATCTGAGCTGATTTCAGAAGCATATACGCCAAAACAGAAAGTTCAACACCTCACACAAATTTATAACTTTAAGCAGTTTTGCTAAATGGGCCTTGATAACAGTGCTAAGGTTTTGGCTCCATTGCACAATATTAGTTTCAACCATGTATTCTTGATGAGGAGGGTTAATGAAATAACCCTTTTATTTGCAAGGCAGTATTCATCTTCTCTTGGGTGGGAGCCTAAAGAGGGATGCAAATTCTTATTGGAGGTGCCTAATTTGTCTACAGTGTATGGTGCAGAACAATTACCATATGAAGATAAAAACAATACAGAAAGATGTGGAATTGTGGTTGATCAAAGTAAAAGCTAGATGCATGCACTCATTGAAAAGAAGAGACATATTGAGCGTGCAAAGAAATATGCTGGAGTTCAAGATGTATCTTGGTGGGAGGACTTTTTCAATCATCAAGAAGAGATTATACAGTATACAATTGCAAGTCACTAGCCAGTTGATGTTCCATTCACATGGGATTTTTGTACACAAAGATCCGTGAATGTGGCCACAGCATGTAATGTAGATGCACTTCAAAGTTTTATACATCCACCAGAAAGAAATATTTATGTAGGCCCAAGGATGAAAAAACAGGCAGAAGCAAGATGGCAAGGAAATTTAATAGAGATAAATGTTGGAACACTTATTGCAGTACTTGCTGATGGTGATGAGGCTACTAGACCATTTTGGATTGCAAAGGTTTTAGAGATAACTAAAGATATTGATCAGAGAAGAATAGAGGCTTTGATGGTGCATTGGTATTACACTAAAAGTAGTAATGCATTCACAGGTAAATATAACTTAGAAATGGTGTGTGATACTATACGAACAGGTTCAAAAAAGAAAAAGAATATTCAAAGCACATCCACTCTTAAAATGGATGATGTAGATATTCTTGTTTATGATTTTTCCTTGACAAAAACAGGTCACTTGAGGAAAGCAACCATCAATATGATAAAACAAAAGCTTCCATATGTATGTGGTACAGGAAATCATAGGCAAACAAGAAGAGTTGTGCATGATCCTGCAGAATTTGGTATGTACGTGGATGAAGATAGAGCTCTTGTGGATATAGAAGAAGAAGAAGAGAGCTATCAACAATATGAGACTGAATCAAGTGCATCAGATGATGAGGGTGTAGACATAGATCGACATAGTTGTGAGTTGCATTGAAGCTCTGTAACATTTTTAGTGCTTATGTAAATGCCTCGAAGTAGTTTGGTTAATGAAACCATGTTTTGTAGCAATTTTGAATAACAATCAGATATCCACCCATTAAAAATAGGTCTAAAATGTTATTTTGTATAAGAATTATTCGGTTTTACATTCTTTATATAGATTCTAGACATGTCAATGTCTTATCATATAGATTTTGGACATGTCAATGTCTTATCATATAGATTTTGGACATGTCAATGCCTTATATAGTGAAATTTTGACTACATTTTGAGCTCTTTTTTTATGAGAAAATGACAAAAAATGTCAAAAAATCACATGTTTTCACTTCATTTTTGTAATATATGTATACTAGTATAAAGGAATCTCAAAGATCAGCTGCCATTTGCTGGATTTTTGACGAGAGTGTTCTCTTTTTATGACATAGTTCTCGTTTGTTACGACTCACTGTTATATATATTCAGATATCTGTCCATACATCTGAATATGTTTATCACATTTGTACATTCACTCATCCATATATTCTGTTCACATAGAGTGGTTGAGGTTTTGAGGCCCACATTGTAAATTGAAATTTGTATATATGATAGTATGAGTAAGGAGTGGCTTACGTAACACTTTACACATGTTGTTTAATCTTTCTCTATCTCTGTCTCATCATTTGTATGATTAAGTGTGGTATATTCATGTTTTGTCAGTATAGGAAGATTGCTAGAATATGTGTTGTAGATGCTGAACCTATGGAACCTTGGACCTATGGAATCAATGTTGAAGATCCTGGATACTTATGCGACCTGTGAGATTTGTTATGGGCCTACTTCATTTCCAACATGAGCATGTGAAGAAATTTGTGCCCCCTTCTTAATTCACCACTTTTCCCACTACATGCCACTCACTATAAGGCAAGATATTGTATCTTGTACTCATCATGAATTTTGATTAGACTTTTTTCTTTTCTCGTTTTCTTTTTCTCTTCTTTTCTTTTATCTTTATATTTGGTAAATTTATTTTTATGATCCTTAGTTGGATGATTCTTGAGAATGATGACCACTTGTGATAAATCCTAGGATTTTTCACACTTCTATAGGAAACTCATTGTCTACTACTCACAGATAGTTATGCCATTGATGGATTTGTTGTAGAGTAGTCCCAATTTTCTATGGGCTAGCACAAAACAATAAGCTTTTGATGCATTGAAATAGGAAGTTTCAAATTCCCTTGTTCTATTAGTGGTAGGTCCATAGAAACCATTTGAACTAGAAACCGATGCTAGTGGCAATGTAGTTGGTGTAATTTTGAGTCAAGATGGCATACCAACAACTTTTGAAAGTCAGAAACTTTCTCTAACTCGAAAAATATAGCTTGTCCATGAATAAAAAGGAATTTATTTTCGAGAACCTTGATGTACCTTATATGGTACATTCAATTATTGAATAAAATTTGCAATTGGTTAGGTGCACTTTTTGGTGGCCAAAGATGGTCATTGATGTAAACAATTATATAAGTCAATGTTTTAAATAACAAGTGAATAAAGAAGAGAGAATTGGTCCTCCAGGTCTTCTACAAGCATTCGAAATACTCTAGTACTATGGTGAAAGTATTTCCATGGAATTCATAATGGGTTTACCTAGGACACCATGGTAAAATAATGCTATTCTTGTGATGGTCGATCGTTTGATCAAAATGAGATATTTTATTGTTACTAAAGAATTAGTGGATGCTCTATAAGTTGCAAACGTATTTATTCAGGATATTTTTAGAGTGCATAATCTACCTAAATCCACGGACACAGGGTCAAACCCAAAGAGTTAATTATAGACTCAAAGATATGCTATAGGTACATATTTGAGAGAAGGAAACAAATGGGATAGTTTTCTTCCATTAGTTGAGAGTTTTTATAATAGTTGGAAGCACAAAACTACTAAGCTGGCACCTTTTGAGGTTATTTATGGATTTATTCATCACACGCCAGCTAGAATTGGTTTACCCCAAAACGTTTGTGCTTGATAATTCTGTACAGATTTGCAAGGTAACTTGAAAGTAACTAAATTTAATTTCCAAGAAGCTGTTGAAAGTATGAAAGCATTTGTAGATCGTCATTTGCACACTTCAAACGTTTCAAGAGAGCGATTGTGTATTTTGACATCCTCACTTCGTTCTTCCGTGCCAGTGGGTGAAAGACCCAAGTTATTCACTAGATTCTTGGACTTTGTGCACTAATTAAGAATATGAAGGGATTTTATTCTATTGACGATGCCCACACGACTTGCTTGTTGAGAATTGGAGAAAGAATATACGATATCGTTGTTCGTTAGTGCATGCGATGTTCGATTTTTATTTGTATGTTTCGATTTCTAACCATCTTTTTTATACGCATTCACGATAATGCTTGAGAAAAGTAGTTTCATCCTATTTTATGATGAGCTTTCGTCCATGCACAGAACATTCGTCCTTGGAGTTTCTCAACCTTCAAGAATGCAGATCTTTGGAGACTCTTTCCTGCCTGCCGACAACTCTGCAGAGACTGCGGTTGAGAGGTTGTAACCGCCTCCAGACTGTGAACGTGAGTCGCGACCACGCTTCTTGGACTTCAACGTTCTATTCTAATTTTGAGCTTCCACAGTCACACATTTACGTTCACATGTGCAGGCCTCGCTACCAAAGCTACAGGAACTCGCCGCACTAGAATGCCGGAACTTAAGGACGCTTCCTACGGAACTCGGCTCCTTCATGCGAGTGTTAGTGTTGAACGGATGTGATGGCCTTTCCGAATGGCTTGCGACCAACCAGGCAGCGTTGTTTGGAGGTACTTCTCTTACGAACGCTTGCTAATAAAAGGCTAAACAAAAGTTGAAATATTCTAATCATTTTTTGCGTAATCAAAAACACTTTTCTTTTGACTTCAAAGCAGTTTTTCGTATCACTTTCTTTTTCGTTCTCCCTCTATTTGCTTCATCCTAATTACAACTCTATTTGTTATAGACTCTCCATATTTCTAGAGTTGACTTTCAACATCACCATTCTTTTTGGATGGGTTGAGGAGTTGACTTTCACCTTATCCTATGAAAGATCTCAGCCAATGAACATACAATAAGAAGATACAATGAACATCTTACCACACGAGCAATGCTTTAAAAAATCACATCTGAAAAAGATAATTGTCTCTGGAGCTGCAATGAAAACACTCATCCCTATTCAGACTTTTGACATGCGTGAGTAGATCTTTGACTTCAAAATATTTCTGTCAATGATATGGTTTGTCCATTTAATGCTCAAAATCACAAAGGATGTGGAGTTTTTTCTAGATTCGTTATGGTGGAGGTGGGACTTTAAATTCTAATCGCTTTGGCCCCCCTCATCGAGATAAAAAAGTATCTCATTATGTGGTGAATCCTACACTATCGAATTTGGATCAATGTAAAAGCTAACAAATTTTGTCGGTTACTCGCCCATCATGTAAACAATGCCTCTCGACTTTTTTTCTGGATTCATTATGCTAGAGGTGGGACTTTAAGTTCCAATCCCTTTGGCACCCTCTCATCAAGATTAAAAGCGAATCCTACACTGTGGAATCTACGCCAATGTAAAAGCTAACAAATTTTGTGGGGACCCTCTGTGGTACAGATGATGCTTTCTGACCACGAAAGGCTTAGAACACCTCTTTTTTTTTGTGTCCCAAATCAATACCCTTCTTGTAAGGCACTTGAGAGAATCAAACTGTTATAGGGACGAATCAGCTCGAAGCAAGGTTTGCTGGGTGAAGTGATCGGATGTTCCTCAGCATTGTGGAATGCTATAAGAGGGGAGACTCTATGGAAAATATGGAAAGAGAGGTTTGCAACCAACTTTGGAAGCTCTCTTAAAGAATGATGGATCAAAAAATATTTTTCCTTTTTAGGCAAAAGAATTTCCTATTGTAAGAAGGCTCATCCTTTAGACATTATACAATGTTCTTGTTAAAGAGCAACAAGATCAAAACCAAGTGGACCCCACATGAGAGGGATGAGAAGGTTATAAACCTTCTTTGTAAAATTCTCTTGTTGAAATTCCTTTCGAAAAAAAAATAAAAAATCAAAAGCACTTTTTTGTTAATAGGATCTTGAATTTTCCATTTTATGGTCCTAACTCTACAATCTACCTCGGTTTCTTCTGTTTGAAGTTTTCAATACGCATATCATATTTTATGGTCCCAACCCTACAATCTACCTCGGTTTCTTCTCTTTGAAGGTTTCAATAGGCATATCATATTTCATGTAGCAAGTGAAAGCATATCTTCCAGTATTTTGCAAGTGGTGGATACTTTTCCAATGAATTCGTGCACACAATTGGAATTCAGGAATGAAAATAGAAATACATATTTTTTCAAGTTGCATTTATCATTTTTTGGATGGGTTGAGGATTTGACTAACTTCTATCACGTCTTGAAATTTTAGCTCTCGTATTCGCTTGCCTTGTGTTCGGCACTGGGTTTATATTTTTTCCAATTATTTATGTGAAACTTCGATTGCACATTTCTAACTCTTCTTACGATATCAAGCTCAATTGAAGAGTAATCATCCATCCCTCCTCACCATCCTTGAAAAAGAGAGTCTCGTCGTCATAGATACCTTGGGAAACAATCAAAACATCAGTCAAAGTAAAGGCTCCAAGCCAAGACGTTTCAAAATCGGGATCAATGTGGGTCCCCCAATCTCCTAGAATTGCAACCTCAACATCCCTAATCATATCAAGCACACCACTCATCACCATTCTCAAAGCTGATCTAATTAGCCACACTACACCCAGGGACCTATCAAAGTTCCTTGAGGAAACATGCAGGTAGCAACTAGCCATGAACACTCTCTAAGAACAGATGAGAGGGTTCTACGTGATGGGTTATCAGACAAAATCCTCAATATGAGATGGAGCAATGTGAATCAAAATGAGATGTAACTGCTCACAAGATTTCAAGATATTGCAAGCAAAACAGTTCTCACTACATCATGAAAAGTGCATACACCTAATCTTAGTGAAAATCCATGTGATCTTAAGAAGGAAAGGACAACCAATAGTAGAAGCAAAGAGACCCAACCTCTAATGAAAAAAATCCTTCGAGGGACTCAAGGCCAAGAAGAAGACCACGAACAATAAGCTTTCCCTGTAGGGCTCTTCTCTAACAAGAAAGATTAATTATCCCTAGACCACCCCACTCTACGCGATGGGTGATGACCAACCAAAAAGCCTTAGCCCAAGCAGGGATGCCATCATGGCTTGACCAAAGAAAATGCCTTATTAGCCATTAGATATGGCTAATAAAAGAACTCCAAACGATCCAACAAGAAGTGAGATACCACATCATAGCCTAGAGAACTTGGTTAGCCACCATAACATGCCCAAGCAAGGGTCCAAGCATAGCTCCATTGCAAAAGCATCCTCCTGATGGATAGAAGAGGAGATGCGATTTTCTACTAAGAAGACCATCCCAAGAGATATCCACCAAAATTGCTCACAAGGAAGTCATCTAGCCAAAGCATTTGATCCAATCCGGAAACCACAAGAGTTGTGCGATAGAAGTGAGTGGAAATCTCCCTCGGGTCCATAGACTC
Source organism: Ceratopteris richardii (assembly GCA_020310875.1). Taxonomy (NCBI): domain Eukaryota; kingdom Viridiplantae; phylum Streptophyta; class Polypodiopsida; order Polypodiales; family Pteridaceae; genus Ceratopteris; species Ceratopteris richardii. Next base: position 63,553,498 of record CM035420.1, on the reverse strand, counting down.
AATGGCATAAGAGCCATCCATTTGCCAAAGCTACCTTATGCAACCCCACAACTAGTGAGATCAAACAACCACAAAAAACTCCCTAGAGATATAATTGCCAACTTGAGGCCAATGAGCAACATGTCTATGATGGAAAAAGGCTCATCACCTATCATAGTCATCCTGAGGTATTATTGAGCATGGGCAAGCTACGAGCCAGTCCACTAACATTCGGGGTGATGCTCCAAGAGCTGCTATAGGGAGGCACTAGCCCTATGTAGGCAGCACTTGCTCTCGTGGAATCGAGCAAGTAAGTGGCTATTCTCCTCATATAAGAAGGAGCTAATGATATGAAAATGGATTCCAAGGGATTAAGTTTGGTACCCCTTGTTCCAAGACAACTGATACTAAAGCATCTCAATCTAGCCATAAAGCGATCCATCAAGGTGGACTTGCTCAAGAATCCTCAACACTCTGGGATGTCCTTAGACATCATCTGCAATAGAGGAGGTAATAATTGGGGCATAATAAAAAAAGCAAGAGCTTTCCATAATTCATGTTGTATCACCCCACTAAGCGAATACATCACTAATAATTATTCAATCAATCTAAGAGAGTTTCATACCCCTTGAGCTTTTGGATGATACTATTGTCGAGATTGCTATTGATGTGGAGGCTATCAAAAACCTACTCAAGGTGGAGAGAGGTCAACCCAAGGAGCCATGGCACTAGATGGATGAGAAGACCAATCCTTTGCTCGAGGTGTGGAGCTTAATGGACCGAAGTGTGGTGAGGGAGGGAGAGATGCTCTGTCTGATGGTAGCTGTTGCGCATGTTATTGGACTGCCATCAAGTCCTAGAGGGGAGAGCATTTGCAAGGTGACAAACCTTGTGACAAGCAAAAGAAAAGCACCGATTTCAAAGGCTTAAGTACTCAGCCCTTTGAATCAACTATCCTCTCAAAAGAAGAGGGAGGTCTGTCCTACTCAATAGCTATATGGGATGAAATATGAGAATCCGCACTGATCGCATGCCCATCACCTTGGCCACAACTGAACTCGAGGTCTTTGGAATGTCCAAGAAAGTACCAAGAGACCCAACAAGCTTGGAGTAAAGTGGTAAATACTCGTGTTGTTAGTGTAATTTTGATTCATAATGGCATACCAATAGCTTCCAAATTTAAGAAAATCTTTATGACTTAGAGAAATTGGTATGTCCATGAACAAGAACTATATACAATAGTTGATGCTTCAACAATTTGGAGACACTATTTGTATGGGGAGAATTTTAAAGTATACACACATCTTCACGTATTGAAGTAATTTGTTCGTAAGCTGATCTTTGAAGGAGATATAATAGATGGGATGAGTTGATGTAAGAATTTCACATGGAAATTCTGTATAGGGAAGGTGAAACTAATACAATTGTTGATATATTTAGGTAGTGATGTGTGTGAACACTCTAGGACCGCCGGGGCACTTTTTTCCCTCTTTAGGAGGTTTTTTTCCCCCGGCTTGAATGTATGCCTATTGCCCTAATGGGCTACTTATCTTTGTACATTCTCTAGTAATACATTCAGTCTTGTGTGTTGTGCTCCAAGCTTCTTCTTCTTCCTTGTGCTGTTCGCGTGCTTCCGCAGACGTCTAACTCCAACAATTGGTATCAGAGCAGGTCGTTGCTTCTTCTAGGGCGCCGTCGACACTCCTCCGTTTGCAGTCTCAGATTCACACAAAATTTGGTGAGCACACTCAGGGTGTTTTCGAGATCAAAACCGCTTCGCTCTGTGGTACCGAAATCGCGAACTGAGCTCGTTTCGGCCTCTGAACGCACTATCGCAGTGCTTGTCTAGGCTATTTCGTCCTTTTGTGCCAAAGGTATATACCAGTTTCTGTTCGCCAGTTTAAGCGTCTCGAAGTCTGCTATAGGTCTAGGAGAACTCGTCTGGGCAGTTTTGTTCAACTTTTTGAGATACAGTCAATTTTCTGCATCAAGGTATTTTAGTCACCGGCCATGGCTGAAAGCAGTGATGTATTCCGTATGTTGGCTGTTGAGGATAAGTTGGATGGTACCAACTACCCATTATGGGCTTATATGATGCGACATGTACTGGTTGCAAAAGGATTGTGGAACATTGTGCAGGGTGTTGAAAGACGTCCTGTTACACCTGTAACGACAAGTACTGCAAATACAGGTGTTGGAGCTGATGAAGATGGTGTCGAAGATGATATTCCACAGATTCTTGTTCGTGCTGCTGTTTCTGTTGCACCTACTGCAGAGCAGATTTGTGGGGATGGGAGAGATGCCCAGGCACATGCATTGATAGCTTTGTCTGTCAAACGTGCCATTATTCCTCATATTCGCTCTTGCAGAACAGCAAAGGATGCTTGGGATACACTTACCACTTTGTACCAGGCTAGGAATGAGGCTCGTGTTGCTTACCTCCGAAAACAGTTGGAGAGTGAGCACATGAATGAGGGTGATTCGATGGACAGTTTTCTTACAAAGATCAAAGACCTGAAGGAACAATTGATTTTTGCTGATGAGGTTATACCAGATAGCTCACTTGTGCAGACCGTTCTGAATGGCCTTCCTGATTCATATCAGAGTTTTACCTCTACTCTTCGATTGATGATGAAAGGCAATCCGAATGCCTTGTCATTTGAGGAATTAGTCTCTGTTCTGTTGCAGGAAGATCAGTCCAGGCAGAACAGGTCCATTATGCGTGTTGCAGACCAAGCTTTCCTGGCTAGTCAGAAGGGCAAAGGAAAATGGAGCTATTCTCCTAGTAAGCAGAAATCTGCAAATGCTGCACAATCGAAGAACCAGGATAAAGATGAGAAGAAATCAGAAAAGCAGAAATTGTTCTGCAAGTACTGTAAAGGAAATGATCATATTATAAAGAACTGTCCAAAACTGGCTGCTAAAGAGGCAAAGAAGAAAGAGGCTGGAATGGTTGTTGGAGAGGCCTCTACACCAAAAACAGAGTCTGCAAATCTTGTGGAGGAAGAAGAATGGGCGTTTACTACTGTTTGCAGTTTTGACCCATCTTCTCATGATCAGTGCATGTCTGCAGTAGACTTAGATGTTTGGTACTTTGACAGTGGGGCGACCAAACATATTACCTCGCAACGCAGTTTCTTCTCTTCACTCGAGCCTGCCCCTACAGGGAATACTGTCACATGCGCCAATACCTCCTCTTATCCTATTATGGGAGTTGGTAAGATCATTCTGACTACTGCTTATGGTAGTTCTTTCACTTTGTCAGATGCTTTATTTGTGCCAGGGATCAAAAAGAACCTGTTATTACTTTCTGCATTAGCCAAGATTGGCTTGGTTGTGAAGTTCGTTGATGACAGGTGTACAGTCCATGATCTCTCAAATGGCGATGTGATTATTGCTTCTGGCGTTTTATGTCGTGGGCTGTATAAGCTCATAGACTATGAAAGATCTGTGAATGATTCGGCATGTGCAGTTCATGATTCTCAGGCTATGTCAGATGCAAAGCTTTGGCATGCACGCTTTGGTCATCTGAATTTTGCTAGTTTGTTACGCCTACAGAAATCTGAAATGGTGTCCTCCTTGCCCAAACTTGAGGCACGTGGAAAACATGTTTGTGAAGGCTATATTTTGGGCAAAATGCAGCGTTCTTCCTTTCCAAAAGATGGTTCAGTTCGGGCTATGCAGAAATTGCAGCTTGTACATAGTGATGTCTGTGGTCCTATGCAGACACCCTCTTTTGGAAATTACCTTTACTTCGTGACTTTCATTGATGATTTTTCGAGGCATGCATGGGTATATCCACTCAAAGCAAAGTCCGAAGTGTTCATGTGCTTCAAACAGTTTTTGGTTTTGGCTGAAAATCTGTCAGCATGTAAAATGGGCACCCTCCGTTCTGATCGAGGGGGGGAATATATGTCTTCAGATTTTAATGCATTTCTGGCTGAACATGGGATAAAACACCAGTGTACAGTGCCGTATACACCTCAACAGAATGGAGTTGCTGAACGAAAGAACAGGTCACTCATGGAGATGGCGACGTGCATGGTCAAAAGTCAGGCTTTACCACATAGTTTTTGGCTTGACGCTGTCATGTGTGTAGCATATGTACTGAACAGGTGTCCCACCAAAGCGTTGCAGTCCATCACTCCATATGAGGCTTTGCATGCCCGCAAGCCATCTGTTGCTCATCTGCATGTTTTTGGTTGTTTGGCATATGCATTAGTGCCTGAACAACATCGCAGAAAATTACATGATAAGGCAGTAAAATGTATTTTTGTTGGGTACAGTTCTGAAAGTAAAGGTTATCGTCTGTATCATCCATAGACTAAACGCATTTTGGTTAGCCGTGATGTTGTCTTTGTGGAAGATGCTATTCAGCCATTGCTTTCATGTACTAAGGGGACATCTGTTAGCTCCAAAGACATGTATGATACTTTGATGCCTCTTTTTACAGGTGGACAGGCTAGCGCTGGTCCTAATGAGGCAACTTCTCAGCCTTTGTAGGTTTCATATGATGATGCAGATCATTCCATTTCTGATGCAGATTTACATGATGCACTTGTTGATGAGAGAGCTGATATTGAACAGGCAAAAACTATGCCAAAATGGCTAGTGTAGACTTTGCGTGACAACAAATTAGATGCACCTTTGTCATATCGTACTCGTTCAGGCTCTCATAGTACCTCCTTTGCATCAGATTGCTATGCTATGGCTGCATCTAGTCTCTGTGATGAGAATGAGCCTGTTTCTTTTGATGAAGCACAAAATTCAAAAAATTGGATGGCTGCTATGCAATCTGAATATGATGCTATAATGAAGAATGGTACATGGTCTTTATGTGACTTGCCTCCTGGCAAGAAGGCCATTGGCACTAAGTGGGTATACAAGCTGAAGCGTAAACCTGATGGTACAGTTGACAGGTATAAGGCTAGGCTTGTTGCAAAGGGTTATGCGCAGGAAAGAGGCATTGATTTTGATGAGACCTTTGCACCTGCATGCCGTATGACTACTGTTCAGAGCATTTGTGCACTTGCAGCCCATCATGGTTGGAATGTACATCAGTTGGACATTAAAACAACATTTATGAATGGTGACTTGCATGAAGAAGTGTATGTTTTTCAGCCCCGTGGCTTTGTGTAGAAAGGGCATGAAAACCAGGTGTGCAGGTTAAAGAAGGCGTTATATGGTTTAAAGCAAGCACCACGTGCTTGGTATGAGAAAATACATGCCTATCTGATTGCACATGGTTTTGAGAACAATCCAACTGAAAGCAACTTATATGTTAAGCGTGCTAATGATGTGCTTCTGATCATTGTTGTCTATGTAGACGACATGCTGCTCACTGGTCCTCTTGAGAAGCATATTGCTGATTTCAAGGCTGATTTGCATGCCTCATTTGAGATGTCTTATTTGGGGCATTTGCATCACTATTTGGGCATTCAGTTTATGCAAGTTGATGGTGGAATGGCTTTGTGTCAAACGAAATATATTGACACATTATTGCAGCGTTTTGGCCTTGAAGACTGTAAGCCTATTGCCACTCCTATGGAGACAGGTTTACGATTGAGTCTTCATGATGCTGGAGATGCATTTGATGTTGTTCTCTATCAGCAGGCTGTTGGATGCTTGATTTACTTATGCATTACTCGGCCAGATATTCAGTTTGCTGTCTCACAGATGAGCAGGTTTATGCATTGCCTAGGAGTCACGCATTGGAAAGTGGTTAAGCGCATCTTTCGCTACTTGAGTGGTACTCGGCTACTTGGGTTGTTTTATCCCAAGGGGGGATCACTACCGGCAGATTTGCATGCTTTTTCTGACTCAGATTGGGCTGGTTGCTATGATACTCGTGTGTCCACCAGTGGTTTTTGCTTCATGCTTGGTAGCTCATGTATATCTTGGTTGAGGAAGAAGCAGCCTACTGTGGCCACTTCCAGTTGTGAGGCTGAGTATAGGGCAGCTTTCACAGTGACTGTTGAGTGTGTGTGGCTCAGACGCCTTATGGCTGATTTGGGTGTTGGCTAGTCTTCTGCCACCACCATCTTCACTGACAGTCAGAGCGCATTGGCAGTTGCGAGGAACCCTGTGTTCCATGCTCTGCTAGGGAGATCAGCTTGGCATATGTGCCCACGCAGGAGAACATTGCAGACCTTTTCACGAAGGCTCTGCCTATGGAGAAGTTTGAAGCTTTCCGCAAAGATTTGGGCTTACTTCCTTTTGTGGAGTGATTTCCACATAGCTCGGCACTTCCTTATACATGAGTGCCAGCTCCTTGTTCACCGCATCACTTCCAGGGGGGATTTGTTGATATATTTAGGTAGTGATGTGTGTGAACACTCTAGGACCGCCGGGGCACTTTTTTCCCTCTTTAGGAGGTTTTTTTCCCCCGGCTTGAATATACGCCTATTGCCCTAATGGGCTACTTATCTTTGTACATTCTCTAGTAATACATTCAGTCTTGTGTGTTGTGCTCCAAGCTTCTTCTTCTTCCTTGTGCTGTTCGCGTGCTTCCGCAGACGTCTAACTCCAACAACAATTTCAGAAGTAGTATATTTTTACATCATATTAGCTTCACAGTTATATACAGTGACTTAATTCTAGAGATCAAAAATTCGAAGATTCACGATGATTAATATCAGTCTATAAAGATCAAGTCATCAAAAAATTATGAGAATAAGGCATTCTCTAATTTTGATTTTGACCATGGTTTTCTTAAAAGAAAAGAATTTTTTTTGCACCAATAAAGAGTGAAGTTTAGAAAAGATGTTATTTCAAAGAACCACAATGTACCTTTCTAAGACATCAAGGTGTTGAGAAATCTTTGCAATTGATTAGTTGCACAAAGATAGCGAGAGATATAAACAATCATATAAGTAAATGTCTTAAATGCAAAGTGCATAAAGGAGAGAGGAACAATCCTCGATATGCTCTATAAAATTGGAATTCAGGTAGTACTACATGGACAATATATCCATGGACTTCATAATCGGTGTACCTAGGGTACCATGATAGAAGAATGCTATTTTTGTGGTGGAAAATCATTCGATCAAAATGGCATACTTTACTCCTACCAAGGAATCAATGGAAGTTTCATGAATTGTTGAACTATTTACTTAGAATATTTTTATAGTGCATGATCTACCTAGATCCAAAGAGAGGAACTCAAACTGAAAGAGTTAATCAGATACTCGAAGATATGCCATGGGCATATATTTTAGGGAAGCAAACATACAGGGATAGTTTTCTTCCATTAGTTGAGTTTCCTTACAATAATTGGAACCAAAAAACTATTAAGCTAGTACCTTTTGAGGTGATTTATGGGTTTATTCACTAGAGGCCAACTATAATTGGGTTATCCTAAGACCTTTGAGTGATTCATAGCTCTTTAGAGATTTGCAAACTAATTTGAAATTAACTAAATTTAATTTTCATCATGTTACTGAAACAATGAAAGAGTTTGTAGATTGACATTGCTCACATGATCTGCTTGGTGAGGATTGTGTACAACCGCCACATTCCAAAGCCTGTCGGGGACAACCAAATTCGGGAGGGGGGTAGTGCTCAAGGAGAGTGAAGCAAAAGGAAAAAAAGAAGAAAACAAAAGAAGAAGCTTCACTAAAGAGAATATGTCTGAAGACATATCTCTACAATAAGCCCCGTAGGGGCACACAACACCCATCGTTGCACAAAGCCCGTCAAGGGCATACAATAGTGGGAAGTACACAATAAGAAAGGAAAAATAAAGGCCATCAATTATCCATGAAGAAGTGCAAGAAGATATCCGAGGATCCAAAGCTCTAGGAAGGTGCTTCAGCCTTTTGATCTTCAAGAGGTCCAAATCGAAGGCTGAAGATCCAAACTTTCATACCTTCCACTAGTTGTGTGCCTAGTAGCCTGACTTAACATAGCAACCTAGATTTAAAGAGGTTATTGGTGAGCTAGACTACAAATCCTATGTGGTCCATCTCCATGGGTTATGTGCAGTGGGAAGAAAGGAAGAGGCCAAAACCAATGCAACAGGTCTCGAGTTATGATCAGTTCCTTGAACAGTGGTAAAGTTATATCATTATGACTTCCACAGAAGCTGGCAGTGGCCAACTATAAAGAGGCTATCAAGTAATAAAGAACCAGATCGAATACAGGAACATAACTAGAGAGAATAAGTGAAGCCTATCAAGGGATGACAGAGAGGAAGAGGGGGAGAGTGTTCCAGAGCAAAGAAGAGTAGAGATGTAGAGAAAAGGAGGGCCCCAAAATTTTTACGATTTGGAAACTTTATTTTTGTACCATAGTCATTTTGTAATATATTTTGCGATGTAAATGCACTAGAGGAGTCCTCTAAATGCATACCCATAGAGATTTGTATCATTACCTTTGTAAACTAGTAGGGAATTAGTCTTTTAGTCAATAAAGTTCCGGTCTCTTGTATGAAAGGACCAATTCCAAGGCACAAGTATATAAGTCATTTTGTGAGTCTTTGTGAACTCTTTTTACCATTATGAGAATCAAGAGCACAAAATTTTGAATTCATGTCTTGTCCTCTTTGTATCTTCTTCTTTGTGAGTTTGCATGCGTGATTGAAAATAGTGCTTTGAAGTGTTGTCTGTCCATTGTGGTGCTTGTTTGTTGTTGGTATGGTGTGTGCTAAGTGTAGGAAGTGCCGAAACGTAGGTAGGTCATTTCCACCGCTGAGTATTTTACTCATAACTTGAAGTAGGAGTGTCAGAATTGAGTGCAGCATTGGATGCATCTTCTCACGAGTTTCGAAACCAACCCACTATTCACTATATTCGGAGTTTGGAGCTGAGAGAAAAGCTCGATTTACTTTTGGATGTTTCTCTGAGTGTCGCGACACCATAGCTAACTATGAAAGCTTAAATGTGATAGTTTATACTTGTTTGCACAGTATTAGTTCACAATCGCATTGACCATCATTTGAATCCATGTCCTCATACACTCAACTAGGTTTTGATACTCCTTCGATTGACAATTAAAGCATGAATCCCCACTATATGCACTTTAAGGGGATTGAGGTATAGTCTCTTTCTCGTCAAGTCCCTAAGTCGATGCTTAGATACATAGTAGCCTTTAGAACCAAATAGGCACAACAGCCCCAAATTTTGCTTCAAAATTTTTTTAAATTCATAGAAAAATGCCACAAATTATTGTACATAAGAAATTTCTTTTGCCACAATCCAATACATAGGGTACTAGACATGTGTATTACTGCTATGACCTATGAAACACCTGCTTAGACCTACAAAACACTTCAAAATAGCATGCTATGGGCTATTGAGATACTCAAAGTGATCCTCTTGGCCCTAGAGCAACTTTCTTTGTGATGAAACTCTAGTCACAAACTTTGCTTCAGCTTTGCTCTGGGCTGAATTAATCCTCCAAAAACAACATTTTTATCGCAAAAAATGAAGATTTTTCATGATGAAATTCTCCCAAATGCAAGAAAACACCTTTAGCTTAACATAGGCTGAAGTAGAAAACCACTTGAAGCAACTCCATTGCGATAGAACAGCTCAAGCCTCTGATACTAGTTGAAAGAAGCCGTGGAGAGCTACATCGTGGTGTGCTCCATTGCTCCAAGTGCCAAGGGACTGGGCTACTACATGAGGAGAGAGAAAGTAGAGAGAGAAACCTACGTAGAAATTTGGAGAAGAAGATGGAGAAGCTGAAGTTGAAGAAGTCCGAATCAAGTTATGGGAGATTTTGCACCAAGTCTTATTGATAAGTGACTTTTAGGTCATTTGGGCATGTTCACACATGGCCAATGACCAAAGGTCATAAAAATAATGTAAATGCCTACAACTCTCTAATTTGGGGTCCATAAAATATAACAAAAATATGTTTGGAAAGCTCCCAAAGAGAGCTTTCATATGGAAGGTCAAAATATTCAGAAGTACAATCCTTGGGGCCTTTATCCCCAACAATCAATACATGCCTAATATCATCAATCCATGGAAATAGACCATGTTAATTGTATGAGGACATGTGCGTTTGTAATGGCTAATGGAGTGAATGTGCAAACAATGTATGAAAATTAGGTCCTACTACCTCCCATATCACCTAGCTCCCATGCCATATCTCTTAACAACAAAAAATAGTTCTATCCTATAATGGGAGTTAGCAAGATCAATTTAACTAGTGGCAATGATAGTTTTACATTATTAAATGCTTTGTGTGTAGCAGGGATCAATACAAATGTGTTGTCTATTTCAACATTAGCCAAGATTGGCTTGGTTGTAAAACTTGTTGATGACAAGAGTATAGTTCATGATCTTCCTAATGATGATGTCATTATTGCTTCTCCTATTTTATTTCATGGGTTGTGTAAGCTTATAGACCATGAAAAATATACAAATGATTCAATGTGTAGTACATGATTCTCAGCTAGTTTACTATTCCATTAGAAATTTGATATGGTTTCCTCTCTTCCCAAACTTCAAGAAACTTATAAACATGTACATGAAGGCTGTACTTTGGGCACAGTTCAATGATCCTCCTTCCCAAACGATGGTTCAGTTCAAGCTACTTTGGAATTGAAGGTTTTTCAGAGTCATGTTTTTGGTCCTATGTAGACACCTTCTTTTGGAAACTACCATTACTCTATGACTTTTATTGATGATTTTTTGAGGCATGCATGGGTGTATGTATTGAAAGCAGAGTCTAAAATGTTCACGTGCTTCAAAAAAGTTTTGGTTTGGGCTAAAAGTTTGTTAGTATGTAAAATGAGCACCCTCCATTTTGATCGAGTGGGAGAATATATTTCATCCCATTTTAATACATTTATTGTTGAACCTCAAATAAACATAGTTGTGTCTTCTATACGTTGATGTACAAAGTATTTTCATTCAACATCTTAAAATTTGTACGTAAATGACATTAATGTTCTTTCAAATTTTAATGTATACCAACATATCATCCAGAAAATTTACCTCAAATTGACCAATACAAGGATTAAAAATATCATTCATGAATAGCATAAAAGTAGTTGGAGTACATCATAAAATTTTTATCTTATACCACATAAGGTTGAGGAGTATATCATAACATTATGATTCATACAACTGACATTGAAAGGAAAAATGTGTAGTAGTATGACTCTAACGCTTATAGGACAAACGTATAGTAGTATGATTATGTGCAGAGAAGAGCTCAAGCTATACGGATATGTTATAGGGGTGTGATTGTGGGGATGTTTATGTACACATTTTAATAGGATGAGCTCAGTTATAGTGAAAATACTTTCTCATTAATTATGTAATTCTTGAATAATCAACGACCGAGCCTTACAGTTTTCCTAAAAGATCCTTTTCTAAAAACCTCATACGACACATGTTCTATGCTCATGGAAAGCTAAATTTGTATTGTCATTAAGACCAAGGCCACGCACAGAACTTTCTTCCTTTTTATATTATGCTGAACTTTGGTCACGCACAGAACTTTCGTCCTTGGAGATTCTCGACCTTCAAGAATGCACATCTTTGGAGACTCTTTCCTTCCTGCCGACAACTCTGCAGCAACTCTGGTTGAACGGTTGTAGCCGCCTCCAAACTGTGAACGTGAGTAACGGCCACGCTTCTTGGACTTCAACGTTCTATTTTAATTTTGTGCTTCCACAGTCACACATTTCCATTCGCATTTGCAGGCCTCGCTTCCAAAGCTGCAAAAATTGGAAGCACAAGGATGCCGAAACTTAAGGACGCTTCCTACGGGAGGTACTTCTCTTACGAACGCTTGTTAATAGAAGACTAAAGAAACGAAAAGTTTAATCAAAGCCACTTTTCGTTTGGCTTCAAAACAAGTTTAATCAAAGCCACTTTTCTGAAGCACATGGAAATTCTGAAAAAACAAGTTTAATCGAAGGCACTTTTCTTTTGGCTTCAAAACACGTTTGGCATATAAAGGGTTTTTCGTGTAACTTTCTCGGTTAATTCGAACTTGTTCTTAAATTCTAATCTCCGATTTTGTGAAGGTAGCCCATTAAGTTGGTACAAATTAGAACTTGCATGAGGTGGAATTTTAGTAATTAGAACTTGTCTGATTGGTTATGCTGGAGGTAGGAAGTTCCAATTCCTTTGGAGGTTCCTCATCAACTTAAAAAAGTGTATGCTTATGTGGCAAATCCTACAATGTGGAATCTGGACCAATGTAAAAGCTAAAAAAATTTGTGAGGTCCTCCCCTGTGGTGCAAACGATGCCTCGAAGGCACAGAAGACTAGGGACACCTCTTCTTTTTGCGCCCCAAATCAATATCAATCTAGGAGGCCCTTGAGATAATCAAGGTGTTACAAGGACAAATCAACTAGAAGCAAGTTTTGTTGAGTAAAGTGATTCGATGTTTCTCAAGACTGTGGAATGTTATAAGAGGGAAGACTATGGAAAATAAGGAAAGAGAGGTGTGTAGCCAACTTTGGAAAATCTTCTAAAGAATGGTCAATAGAAAAATATCTTTTCCTTTTAGCCAAAAGAATTTCCAATTGTAAAAAGTACTCGCCTTTAAGACATCATGGAGTGTTCTTCCTAGAGAGCAACATAATCAAAACCAAGTAGGCCCCACATGACGGTAATGAGAGGATTATAAACATTCTTTGTAAAATTCTTGAGTAATCCCTTAGTAACCTCTGCTTTGTGGGATACAAGGGGGTCCCATGCATGCTAGAACTTGTTTAATGTTCGATTCTACATGAGGTTCGCACACAGTTCAGAGTGGTAACTTATTAAGTTGGTTCAAAATCCCATGAAAGAGCCTACATATTTGTAAAGTCTTCGTTGTACAATTGCCAACGCCTCAAATTTCTTCCTCCATTATCTTTCTTATTTTCATTTCTGGAATGTGCTGTGGTAGATGCTTCATTCTTTTTGGATGCTTGATTCACCTTGTCTTTTGCTTCTGTATTTGTGAAAGATTTCTTTAGATCTTCAGAAGAAAATTTCTTCACATTTCCTACAACACGAGCATTGCTTGCCCATCAAGCAAGCTTTAAAAGACTCACATCTCTAAAAGATGCTTGTCTCTAGATTTTAATATTTAGAACTTCTTTAATATCCGATTTTGTATGCGGTTGGCACACAGTTCGGAGTGATAGCTTATTAAGTTGGTTCAAAATCCCATGAAAGAGCCTACATATTTATAGAGTCTTCGTTGTACAATTTCCATATGTCGGAGATATGTGGGATCCAACACCTCAAATTTCTTCCTCCATTCTCTTTCTTATCTTCATTTCTCGATTGTACTTGATAAACTATGGTGCCGAGTGATGGATGCATACTTTTCTAGATCCATTCATTCTTTTTGGATATGTTGAGGAGTGTCCTTATTCATACCAATTCTTTAAATTTGAGCTCTAGGATGCTTTCACCTTGTCTTTTGCTTCTGTATCTTATGAGAAATCACAGTCCTTTGAGTTTTTGTTTTGGTTTTCCCAATGAACATACAATAAGAAGATACAATCAGCTCACATCTCAAAAAGATAGTTGTCTCTTGAGCTTCTATGAGAACACTTTTTCCTTATCAGACTTTTGACTTTTTTTAGTAGACCATTCACTTCAAAAAAAGTTTTGACCAC
>CM035420.1:63484939-63522439 GCA_020310875.1 Ceratopteris richardii | reverse complement strand
AGACTCTCTCCTTCCTGCCGACAACTCTGCAGAGCCTGTGGTTGAGCCGTTGTAGCAGCCTCCAGATTGTGAACGTGAGTAGCGGCCACGCTTCTTGGACTTCAGCGTTCTATTTTAATTTTGTGCTTCCACATTCACACATTTGCAGGCCTCGCTTCCAAAGCTACAGAAATTGGCAGCACAAGAATGCCGAAATTTGAGGACGCTTCCTACGGAACTCGGCTCCTGCATGCGAGTGTTAGCGTTGAAGGGATGTGATGGCTTTTTCGAATCGCTTGTGACCAACCAGGCAGCGTTGTTTGGAGGTACTTCTCTTAAAAACACTTGTTAATAAAACGCTAAAGGAAAGTTGAAAGAGTCTAGTCATTTTTTGCTTAATCAAAAAACTTTTCTTTTGACTTCAAAGCAGTTTTTCGTATCACTTTCTTTTTCTTTCTGCCTCTATTTGTTTCATCCTAATTAGAACTTAGAACTCTATTTGTTGTAGAGTCTCCATATTTGTAGAGTCGTCGTAGAATTTCCATTTCTTCCTCCATTCTTTTTGGATGGGTTGAGGAGTTGACTTTCACCTTATCTTTTGCTTCTGTATCCTCCTATGAAAGATCTCAGCCCATGAACATACATCAAGAAGATACAATCAACATCTTACCACACGAGCATGCTTTAAAAGACTCACATATGAAAAAGATACTTGTCTCTCGAACTTCAATGAAAACACTCATTCCTTGTGAGACTTTTGACTTTTGCGAGTAGACCTTTGACTTCAAAACACTTTCGCAATGATATGGTTTGTCCATTTACCACAAAGGATTCGTTATGTTGAAGGTGGGACATTAAGTTCCAATCCCTTTGGCACGCCCTCATTGAGATAAGAAAGTCTCTCATTATGTGGAAAATCCTACATGATGGAATTAGGACCAATGTAAAAGCTAAAAAATTTTGTGGGGTCCCCCCATGGTGCAAACAATGCCTTTGGGGCATGGAAGGCTTGGAATACCTCTTCTTTTCATGCCCCAAATCAATATCCATCGCACAAGCACTTGAGAGAATCAAACTATCATACGAACAAATCAACTGGAAGCAAGCTTTGCTGGGTGAAGCAATCCGATGTACCTAAACACTATCGAAATAAGGAAAGAGAGGTGTGCAACTAAGTTTAGAAGCCCTCTTAAAGAATGATCGATCAAAAAATCTCTTTTCCTTTTAGGTAAAAGAATTTTCAACTGTAAGGAGCCCCCGCCCTTTAGAAATCATATAGTGTTCTTCTTAGAGAGCAACAAGATCAAAACCAAGTGGATCTCACATGAGAGGGTTATAAACCTTCTTTGTAAAATTCTCTAGTAATCTATTAGCTGTGTCAAAATTCCTTTAGAAATAGAAAAGAAAAAAGCAAAAGCCCTGTTTTGTTAATAGAATCTTGACTTTTCCAGTTTATGGTCCTAAATCTACAATCTACCTCGGTTTTTTCTCTTTGAGAGTTTCAATAGGCATATCATATTTCATTTAGCAAGTGAAAGCATATCTTCCCACGTGGTTTGCACACATTTCCAATGAATTCGTGCACACATTTGGAATCTAGGAACGAAAATGGCAATACATAATTTTTCAAGTTGCATTTATGATTTTCTGGATGGATTGAGGAGTTGACTAATTCCTATCAAGTCTTCAAATTTTAGCTCTCGCGTTCGCTTGCCTTGTGTTCGGAATAGGCTAAATAAGTTTTTCCAATAATTTGTGCGCAACTTCGATTGCACATTTCTAACTCTTCTTACGATATCAAGCTCAATTGAAAAGTTAATCATCCATTCCTACCTCGTCATTCTTGAAAAAGAGAGTCGCATCCTCATAGAGACCTTGGGCAACAATCAAAACGTGAGTCAAATTAAAGGCCCCAAGCTAAGCCGTCTCAATATGGGGATCAACATGGGTCCCGCAATCTCTTGGAATCGAAACCTCAACATCCTTCATCATATCAAGCACACCACTCATCACCATTCGCAAAGCAGATCCAATCAACCACACTACACCTAGGAACCCTATCAAAGTCCCTTGAGGAAACATGCAAGCAGCAACTAGTCATGAACCCTCTTGGGCTCCAAGTGATGGGTTATCTGACAAACAAACTCCTTGATATGAGATGGAACAATCTGAATGAAAGTGAGATGTAACTGCTCGCAAGATTCCAAGATATTGCAAGCAAAACGGTCCTCACTACATCGTGAAAAGTGCATACACCTAATCTAGTAAAAATCCATCAAAAAGACCCAACCTCTAATGAAGAAAATCCTTCAAGGGACTCGGGGCAAACAAGAAGACCATGAACTATAAGTTTTCCTAGTAGGGCTCTTCTCTAACAAGAAACATCAATCTTCCCTACACCACCCAACTCCAATAGAACGGTGATCACTGACCAAGGAACCTTAGCCCAAGCAGGGATGCCATCACAGCTTGACCAAAGAAAATTCCTTATTAGATGTTGGATCTAGCTAATACAAGAACTCGAAACGATTCAACAGGAGGTGACATACCACATCATAGGCAAGAGAACTTGGTTAGCCACCACAACATGCCTAGCCAAGGACCACCAAGCATAGCTCCATTACAAAAGCTTCCTCCTGATGGATAGAGGAAGACATGAGATTTGCTATTGAGAAGGCCATGCAAAGAGGTATCCACCAAAATTTTTACAAGGAAGCCATCTAGCCAAAGCATTTGAACTAATCTAGAAACCACAAGAGTTTTGTGATAGAAGTGAGTGGAAATCTCCCTCGGGTCCACAGACTCAGTAGCATAAGAGCCATCCATTTTCCGAGGTTGCCTTATGCAACCCCCCGACTGGTGAGATCAAACATTGACAAAAAATGCCCTAGAGATACAATTGACAACCTGAGTCCAATGATGCATGTCTATGATGGAAAAAGGCTAATCACATATCCTAGTCATCCTGAGATACTGTTGAGCATGGGCAAGCTACGAGCCAATCCATTAACAATTGGGGTGATGCTACGAGAGCAGCTATAGGGAGTCACTTTCTCTATGTGGGCAACACTTGCTCCTATGGAGCCGAGCAAGTAAGTGGATCTTCTCCTATGGAGCCGAGCAAGTAAGTGGATATTCTCCCTTTGCATATGAAAATCGATTGCAAGGGATTATGTTTGGTACCCCTTGTCCCAAAACAGCTGATACCAAAGTGTGTCAATCTAATCATAAATCCATCAATCAAGGATGACTTGCTCAATAATCCTCAACACCATGGGACCTAAGACATCATCTTCAGTAAAGGAGGCAATAATAGGGGCATAATAAAAAAAGAAAGAGCTTGCCATATTTCATGTTCTATCACCACACTAAGCCAATACATCAGTGATAATTATACAATCAATTTCAGAGAGGTTCATACCCCTTGAGCTTTTGGGTGATACTATTGGCCAAATTCCTATTGATGTCGAGACAATCAAAAACTTGCTCGAGGTGGAGAGAGCTCAGTCTGAGGAGCCATGTCACTAGAGGGATGAGAAGACCAATCCTTTGCTTGGGGTTCGGATCTCGATGGATTCAAGTGTGGTGAGGGATGGACAAGCACTCTGTCTAATGGTAGCTAATGAGCATGTTATTGGACTACCATTAAGTCCAAGAGGGGCAAGCGTTCACAAGATGACCAACCTTGTGACAAGCAAAAGCAAAACATCGATTCCAAAGGCTTGATTACTCAGCCCTCTGAATCAACCATCCTCTCAAAAGGAGAGGGAGGTCAGTCCTAGTCAGTAGCTATGTGGGATGAAATATGAGAATCTGCACTGATGGCATGCCCATCACCTTGGCGAAAACTAAATTCGAGGTCTTCGGAATGTTCAAGAAAGCACCAAGAGACCCACCAATCTTGGATTAAAGTGGTAACTACTCACGCCTTTGGTGTAACTTTGATTCAAGATGGGATACCAATAGCTTTCAAAGGTAAGAAACTCTTTGTAACTTAGAGAAACTGGCATGTCCATGAACAAGAACTATATACAATAGTTGATGCCTCAAAAATTTGGAGACACTATTTGTATGGGGAAAATTTTTAAGTATACACAAATCATCACACACTGAAGTAATTTGTTCTTCAACTAACCTTTGAAGGAGATATAATAAATGGGATGAGTTAATGTACGAATTTCATATGGAAATTCTATATAGGGAAACCAATGCAATTGCAGAAGCTTTATTATTCCACATCAGATTAGCTTCATAGTTATATATAGTGATTTAATTCAAGAGATCAAAGATTCAAAGATTGATGATGATTAGTGTCACTCTATAATTATCAAGTCATCAAAAAAATAATGAGGATAAGGCATTCTCTAATTTTGAATTTGAGAATGGTTTTCTCAAAAGAAAAGAAAATCTTTTGCACCAAATTCCAAAGAAGTGAAGTTTAGAAAAGATGTTACTTTCAAGAACCACAATGTACCTTGCTAAGACATGACGCTGTTGAGAAATATTTTCAGTTGATTAGATGCACTTTTTGGTGGCTAGAGATAGCGAGAGATGTAAACAATCATATAAGTAAATTTTTCAAATTCCAAGTGCACAAAGGAGAGAGGAACAATCCTTCATGTCTGCTACAACAATTTGAATTACCATAGTACTACATGGACAATATATCCATGGACTTCATAATCATTGTTCCTAGGAAACCTTGATAGAAGAATGCTATTTTTGTGGTGGGCAATCATTGGATCAAAATGGCACACTTTATTCCTACCAAGGATTCAGTGGAAGCTTCATGAATTGTTGATCTATTTACTTAGAATATTTTTATATTGCATGGTCTACCGAGATCCAAAGAGTGGAAGTCAAACCAAAAGAGTTAATTAGATACTCAAAGATATGCTATGGGCATATATTTTAGGGAAGCAGACATATTGGGATAGTTTTCTTCCAATAGTTGGAACCACAAAACAATTCAGCTGGCACCTTTTTGAGGTGATTTATGGGTTTATTCACTAGAGAACAATTATAATTGGGTTATCCTAGAACCTTTGAGTGATTTATAAATCCCTAGGGATTTGCACACTAACTTGAAAATAACTAAATTTAATGTTCATCAATTTGATAAAAGAATAAAAGCATTTGTAGACTGACATTTCACACCACAAATGTTTTAAGAGGACAATCATGTATTTCTACATGTTCCACTTTGTTATTCATTGATAGTGGCTTGAAAACTAGAGCCCCTAGATTCTATGAAAATTGTACACTAATCAAGAAGAACAATGATGTTTCATACAAATCACAATTGCGAGATGATTGTAGAGTTCATCTATTTTATCATGTTAGTAAGATAAGCCCATACATTTCACGAGATGAGAATTGTGTAGATTTTTTAGTTTCTTTAAGAGATAGAAAATATTAGCCAAATGTTCCATTTTGCATCCTTGATAAGAGGGAGAATCAGTTATGAATTTGCTCCATGCCAAAATATTTAGTAGCCTAGATGAGTCATCCACTCATAGATGTTACTTGGAAATTAGAAGCTCTTAATCGCAAACATTTTTCTTTCTTGATTGCTGGAGGAGAGAGTGTTAGGTTTATTTGGAACTCCATGGTCTACTATTGGTCTACCTAGATTTGGTTTTGGACAGTAATGGCATCAAGGCCCAAACATCGAGTGAGCCAAGGCTCTAGAATGAGCCTTCTAGGTTATTGCATCTCCTTATAGTTCCCATTCGAACAAAGAGAAATTGCATAATCGCCAAAGCTCTATGCACTTCTCTAGATGGTCGTTGTCTCTCAATTTGAGAGACCACAAAGCTAAACTAAACATTATAGTCTCTACAAAATATGTCCCAAATCCAAGGAGATTTTACCTCCATATAAGGAGGGCCTCACTTCACCGTCCATAAGTTAATCTACTCAAGCTCTTAATGAAAAGAGTATGGACTCTCTCCTCATGGAGTCTCCATGCTATTGTATGTAGGTTATTTCCATTTCAATTCTTGATTATGTATCCTTGCCTTTCAATCATTCCTACTTGTTGGTACATTTGGCAAGCCTTGATGCTTGACCAAATATCAAACGCTGATTCCATATGGTTGTTGGATATTTCATGGAACACGTATGAACAACTCTTGCAAAAGGATTGAAGTTCTATTCTTGAGATAAAAGATAAATAGATTGTTTGAAGGAATCTCATAACTTTAAGAGTTGCAAATCACAACCATCTATGGTTGGAAACAAATCAATCACTATCCTAAAAGTTAGGATCACTTTTAGGTGGCAAATTCAAATTTGAAACTCACTCTATGATTATAAAACCACATCACTTTTAGTCAGGGGTAAGAGCAAGAAGAAGGAGTCATTGAGCTTCAAGGTTTTGGCTACACTAAGCCCCATATGTATGATTAAGTGGCTTGTATCATCTCCCCGTTATCATACTTTCATAATTATATGCATTTGATTCAATTAATGCAAGTCATATTCTGTGTACTATTGTCTATTGCGAAACATACATTGCACTAATTTTGATCAGATGAGTTCTTTGTGTATACTTAATTCATTTGATGTCATTTAACTTGGGATATGTAGTGTGAACTATCTCCTTATTGCATATCAATTCTCACATCATTTGGTAAATCATATTGTGAGATATGTTAGCTGCAAGCAACCCATGTCGTCTTCCTAAAAAAGTCGAGATTAGACCCTCGACTTCTTAATATTGTTTCTCATCATAAAATCATCCTAAATTAGTGAACAAATTTTCCATAGTGAGCTAAGGTCTTCATGTATCTATGAATAAAAGCTCTTGGGTCAACTGTAGTCAACGAGTGAGCACTGAGTGGATTTCTATAAAGAACCTAGTCCATAAATAGCACGTTTTTGGAATCCTTCAACTCAAAGATATCTATTTATGCATAACTCTTTGAGGGTGATGCTCCAAGCTCCATGGTGGGTCAAACTGCTTATTTGGGAACCTAAAGGTGCTTACCACGATTCTCCGAAGCTAGATTGATAGGTGTAGAGCACATTTGTGTAGTAGCACCTCATCTTTGGAGTGTGTCCAATGATCTGCTCACACTCCTTAGCTTGATTAGTTTTTTTTGTTTCAATAAACCTAACGTAATTAGAGGAGCAAAAGATCTAGTAGAGAATGATAAGTTTCTCCTAGCTTTCCTAAATGACCATAAGGAGGAGCTTTAGGCATGTAGATTATTCAAGGATTATAAGGATCAAGAACTACTCAAAGGTATAAGTCACAAAATTTATTTTGGTCTATCTAATAATTTATTCCATTAGAAAATAGTTAAGAATTTTTCTTATGCTCAATCAAAAACCCAATTATGGATTAGATGAACGATCTCTTGGATGCAATTTTGTAGTTCCAACCGTCTCTATTGAAGTGTGCAATGGTATATTTAAGGGTTTCCCAAATCCATGATCAATGGAGTTTCTAGAGAACCATATTTGCCAAATTAAAGATCCATTGCTAATGGTTATGGACCCAAGGAGCATAGATGTAACCTTATTTCTATCCGCAATCATGAGCATGGTTCTCTGTACATATGCGATACATATTGTTGAAATTATTAAAGTTTGATTAACGACTTCTTAATTTGTCTTTGAGTTGTTGTTAATAATTCCTTCCACATCAAGCCTAATGGAACTCCACATTAATAATTTGTTAATTCTTGTGTCTAATGCAATGGAAAAGCCTACAATTCTTTTAACTTTACTAATGAATTCTTTTAACTTCCACATCAAGCCTAATGGAATTCCACATTAAAAATTTGTTAATTTTTGTGTCGAATGCAATGGAAAAGCCTACAATCCTTGGTTAAATTTTTTAGCTTTACTAATGAACAATATATATCCCTTTTGTTGTTTTAAGATATATCCCTTTTGTTGTTTACTAATGAACAACATATATCCCTTTGAATTTCACATGCAGATTTTGATACCGTTCTCAGTAGGTTTTGGATTGTTTTCTTAAAGTAGTCACCTATTCGCAATGTTTTATGTGAAAGTATATGTGAACATTGGATCATATCACATATAATGATGATTGCATTTGAAATTCTAAAATTGTTAATGTTTATTATATTCTCATTTAGAATAACTTTTTTTTTTTTATGTAGTTTGGAAGCTTTGAGAATAATTTTAGTTGCTTCGTGCTTTTTGTTCTTAATTTTAATTTATATCTTCATGGATGATAAGATATCTTCAAATATTGAAACTATGCTTTGTCAAATACCTACCTTTCCATTCTCCTACCATTTCAAGTACACACGAATATCTTACCACATACACAACAAGAAACCGATGTTCAGCGACTTATTGGTGAATTTTTGGCAAGAACATGAGCTCGTGAAGTTTTTGTGGAGAAAGATGAATTTTAGGTAGACTTTTCTACTTACATTCATTTATTTAAATTCTTGCGACTAGGCTAAAGACACGGCATCCACTTTGGAGGAGCAAGGAGTATGGAAGATAATTGATTTCCGTAAATGTGATAATATGGATTGCGTGTGGCTGGTAAAAAAGAGGCTTTTATGCATATATCCAATGGCTTTACTCGTGAGAGGATTAGATATGATGGTTGATAATATTTCATGGGATGATTTGACAAGACAACTACTAGTCGAATTCTCTTATGAAAACCATAGAAAAAACAATAGGGCTTATTTTCTAATTTAGATTGAGTCTCCTAAAGAAAAATCCATATAAGAAAACGTTTGATTGAATTTGAAGTTAAATTTAATCAATTACATCAAATAAATGTAAGAGTCCTAGCACCACATAAGTTTCAAATATTTCAATCTATTCTAGGTGAGACATATAGAAAAGAGTTAGAGCATATATTGGAAGATTTTGACACTCCTAATGGCAAAACCAATGACAAGGATATAGATAGGGTTTAGGCTCACCATCCAGCACAACATCACAAACCATATTTTAACTAATAAATCACTCATATTCTAGGCGTGACATTGGACAGAAAATTCAAAATAAAGAACATCCAAAGATTGCTCGTTTTGAATCCAAAATTGACTAAGCTCTTACCTTACACATTGAGATCTTCCTTACTTAGATAAAGATTGAAAAACGTGTTCGAGAGGTTAACTGCCAATGTCAAGAGCAATTTGGAAGAGCATATAAGCTGCCTAGTAGATGCATATGGTGTGATGAATTTAATCATACACATTGGACATCCGCATCCCTTTCTCAAGCCAAAGAGGGTAGTTTGGCTATCGAAATTGATGAGCAAATTTGTGATTATTTGACAAAGAGACCTTTGGGAAGACATGTTGTGACGCATGGGTTAAACACGTTGTGGAGACCAAATTCGGGGACATGTTTGCGATGTTTCTTGTATGAGTAAGTTAAATGTCCAAATACTTCAACAATGTACCTCTAATATATGTGCAAAGATTCACTCGAATGATCCCAATGGTCTTCTTTCAGAGAATGCACATGAGGTGGGCGTTGAGGAACTATATAAATAAAAACAGGGAAAAGAGGATCAAAGTAAAAGAGTGGTTAAGTTTAAGAAGGAGACTCAAGTAGATAGAAGAATCTACAGTAAGTATTATGAATGTAAATGAACAAAATACTCAAAACCATTAGTAACAAAGAAACTATTTAGGACCTATGGTTGAAAATGCAGAAAAGAATAATGGTAACCCTAAAATTCGTTTCCCTCAAAAGCATTGAGTCAAAAGGTATGACTAAAACCATGGTGAATATTGGAGAAAATAACAATCCATATGTTTCCTTGATAGATTGTAGTAATGAAATCCATATGGGTTCATGAGGTAAATACCCTATAGATAGATACCATGGATGGAAAATGGATGTGGATAACGATAGTCCAACTTAACTTTTAAGTGTCTCAACTAATATATCTCTTTGCATGAGGATCAATCATATACAATTATTCTAGGTTAACCACTTACATGTAGAAAAAATGGAAACTAAAGTCTTAGAGAATGGAAGTAATTTATACAAATCCATTCATGTGATGGTTTGAAATTTATTCAATTGATGATAACTTTTGTCAATCACCTTAGAAATCAACAAAAATTTAGAAGCTTTTCTCTCATGCATATAGAATAGGATTTTGAGTAAGAGCCACTATCATGTAGGTCAATAGTCGTACGTGTCCTTGATCTCCCAAAATTCAATTGTTTTGTTCTTGACAATGTTTCTTTTTTTTTTCCTTTAGGTGGAATCTTAGTTGTACATAATCGATTTCTTTAGATGAAAATAAAGAAAAAGAACAAAACACATGGAAACTAATTAAACAATGATGGATTTAAAGAAGATGAGATGATTTCTTGGATGTTGGAATATGTCTCATGCATTGATATAATTAAATTAAATGAAAAATTCATAGCTGATGAGCAAGAACATTCAAAATTTATGCCATAACCAAAATGTATGCTATTTTACATGATTGAATTCTTAAGCAACATAACTCTGATGGTTTTGATCCATTGATGGATATGAACTACAAAACAATAGATACAAACAGTAAGGGTAACAATTGAACCTCTTCCCAAAGTGAGTGATCACTTGATTAAAAGAGTTACTGGTGATCCAATTCTTCATGATAAATCAAGGATTGGGCATGATGATATAGAATGAATAATTAAAAAGTAACCTAAATTGATACTAATGGCTTTCTTTTATTTATGAAAAATGAATGTCAAAAACATCATTAAAAACCATGGTAAGGGTTTCGTTTTCCTCATGAGATAGGATGTGCACATCCAAAGATTGTTGCTCCTATGATTATTTTTACAATTCCTCATAAGCCTTGGAATCGGCACCATATACTTGTACCTAAAGTATACCTTCCTGAATTCCTATTCCTAAGACGAATGGGAAACTTGGGTTTATTTAAGATCTTCAACCACTCAATAAAGTGACCACAATAAATATTTGAACTAGAACAATTGTCGGTGAGTTTGCATAAGCTTTCACACGGCATGCAATCTATTTCATGGGAGAGCTCTATAATTCTTATGATCAATTCCAAGGGTCAATTGAAAGTAGAGATATTATAACAATGAAAAACCCTCTTGGAGATGACACAAATTTAGTTGCACATATGATGAATGCAATGAATTTGATGATGCATGATTTTATACAACACATTATAATATAGTCCATAGATGATATTCTAATAAAAGGTTTTTCTTAAAAAGATAAGGGCTTTAATATTGATAGTGATGGATGTAGGAATTTGTTAAAGTTCATATTCTTTATTCTATAACCTTCTTAGAAAACAAATCAAAGAAGTAGGCTTAACGTCTTCCATTGCAAAATCTGCTTTTGGACTGAATGAGTTACTAACGAATTGATATTTACGTGGGTTTTCTGGCCAAAAACCACTTCCTTTAAAAGTAGATGCAATAAATAAGATGACACATAACTATAAATCTACATGTATAGAGAATGATTTTGTTACTATATTTTGGTAGTATGTGTGTAAACACACCTAGGATTATCACGACACTTTTTTCCCTCTTTAGAAGGTTTTTTTTGCTACCTTGCATATATGTCTATTTCCCTAAGAGTGTGTTGTGCTTGAAGCTTCTTCTTCTTCTTCCTCCTTGTGCTATTTTCTTGCTTCCACAAACTATAAACTCCAATGATTGGTATTAGAGTAGGTCATTCATTCATCTTGGGCATCGCCAACACCCCTCTAATCAGTCTTAGAATTGCACAAAAATTGGTGCGCATACTCAAGGCAATTAGGAGTTAGAAATTGTTTGTTGTATGGTTTGGAAATCATGATCTCTGCTTCTTTCCACCTCCAAATGCACTATCACAGTGCCTATGTACCTAATTTGGTCCTTTTGTGCCAAACGTATATATAGGTTTGGATTCACCACTACAAGGGTGTAGTTATGCTCAACATTTCAAGATACATTGATTTTTTTGCATCACCATAGTTTAGTGAGTGGCCATGGTTGAAAGCAATGATGTATTCCATATGTTGGCTCTCAAGGATATATTGGAAGGTAGTAATTACCCATCATAGGCATATATGATGCGTTATGTATTGGTTGGGAAAGGACTATGGAATACTGTGAAGGGTGTTGAAAAACGTCCTACTACACCTACAAATAGAGTTATTGAGGTGATATAGATGGTGTTGAAGATGATGATCTTCAATATATTGTTCATGTTGTAGTTTCTACTACACCTATTGAAGAGCAAATTTTTTGGGATGGTAGCGATGCTCAAGCACATGCGTTGATAGCTTTGTTTGTCCAACATGCCATTAATCTTGACAACCACTCTTGCAAATTAGCAAAGGACACTTGGGATACACTTAATACTTTATACTAGGCAAGGAACGAGGCTAGTGTTGCTTACCTCTGAAAATAGTTGGAGAGTGAACATATGAATGTAGGAGATTCTATGGAGAGTTTTCTAAAAAAGATCCAAGATTTGAAGGGACAATTGATTTTTGTTGATAAAGTCTTATGAGAACTCACTTATGGAGTACTTTCTTAATATTCTTTTAGATTGTATCATAGTTTTGATTCTAGTCTTCGATTGATGCTGAAAGGCAATCCAAGTGCCTTAAAATTCTAGGATTTAGTGTTTGTTTTGTTGTAGAGAGATTAGTTGAGGCAAAACATGTCTATTATGCATATTCCAAATCAAGCTTTCTTCATGAGCCAAGAGGGCAAAGGTAGATGGATCTCATCTATTAGTAAGAAGAAATCTACTAGTGTTGCACAGCTAAAGAAGGAAAACAAAGATTAGAAGAAATTAAAAAAGTAGAAATTGTTTTACAAGTACTATAAAGGAAACAATCATGTCATAAAGATTTATCCAAAATTGGCTACAAACGAGGCAAAGAAGAAAGAAGTTGGAATGTTTGTTGTAGAGGCCTTTATACCTAAAATAGAGTCTGCTAATCTTGTTCATAATGAAGAATGAGCATTTACTAGTCTTTGAAGTTTTGACCCATCTTCTCATGAGCATTGTATATCTCTAGTAGACTCCAATGCTTGGTACTTTGAAAGTGGGGAAACAAAACATATTAAATCGCAACACAATTTTCTTATTTTACTTGAGCTTGCTCCTACATGGAATAATATCACATGCACCAACAAATCCTATTATTGTATTGAGGTATTTGGAAGCATCATTGTAACTAGTGGTGATGGTGGTTCTTTTACATTATTAGATGCTCTATATGCACCAAGGATCAAGAAAAATGTATTGTGAGTTTTAACGTTAGCCAAGATTGTCTTGGTTATCAAACTTGTTGATGATATGTGTATAGTTCATGATCTTCCAAACGATGATATCATTATTGCTTGTAGAATTTTATTTCATGGGTTGTATAATCTTATAGACTATGAAAATTCTACGAATCTCAAAACAATAACTAATAACATCTTTTCTCTTCTCATGAAATTCGTTTTCTATGAGAATTTAAATATAAACTTCTCTTTATGATTGTAAATCAATAGGAATCTAAAATGTTTCTCCTTTGAGATGCAATGATATGCCATGAGTAGCTATGAAAAGATAATGAAGCAATTGAAGCCCAAATCATTTCTTATAATCCTACTTAGTCAAATTAAAAGCCATGCATATATGGTCATCTTTAACCAAAAACTATAAAATGAAGTATGATTGAAAATCTTGTGTAGTACAATATACATAGGATTTTTAATTTCATGATTTAGATATGTATAGCCTATGATATTCCCAATTTAGTGCCTATAGATAGCTCACTCACGGGGTCAAATCATAGTGCATACTCTCTCTTATCTCTCTCTCTCTCTCCTCCAATTCAACATTCTTACCTCTGTGAGCATTCCTTGTAGGGATGATATCTTGTATAATTTCTATTTTACTCTCTAGGAGGCCTATAAGAGGCACATGAGAACAACTCTTCCTTCATATACAAGGAGGGATGAAAGAGACTTGCTCTCTCATATCCTCATGGGCACACGGGTCGCAACATGTATGGGCACCCTTTCTGCTGATGATATATAGAGATGAAAGTTGAGAAGCTTACCTTGTAGGTGTTATATTATTGTCAAGGATGCCTATGAAACTCTAAGGGTTGCATGCCCAAGGAGGTGGTTGACCTCCTTAATGAATAAGAAGAAGCTGACTTTTTCTCTGAGAAAATGTGCATGAACTATTATGAAACCTCTCCAAAAACTTCTTAAGAAGAAGATGAGTTTTCTTCCTCTAAAAAAATTTCCTCTTCTCTCACTCATGATCTAATACCAAATGAAGGGTCCCTATTATCTACCTACCACTCCCCTCCCAACCTTAAATATCCCCTGCGCTTCACACATTTAGAGTTTTCTTTTAGGTTGAAAGAACCATCATATGGCCACTCTCAAGAGATGGAATAACCTTGAAGACTTGTGCTAGAGCCTTCGCTCCCTCAAGCTCAGGTCCTTGGCCTGGCTGGGATCCTTAACCAAATGAAGGTCTAGGAATGGTAGCCTATGGAGGTGTAAATGAATCTAACATTCAAATAGCCATATTTAATGGATACCATCTCCAAATTTCATGCAAATACAAGTTGTTCATATAGTTGGACCAAGTTAACTTTGAGAAATTGAATACTTCCACCCAGAAATGTTGTTTTAGACATTATTGCCCTAGCATTTTGCTAAAAAACACGTTTCTACATATAGATGGTTCGAATGACTTTTGTCTTTGGTGTTCAATGCCTTGTTACTAACAATTTTTGTTAAGTGCACTACCTCTGATATTGAACTTTTGGTGGTCAACATTACCTTTGATATTGAATCGACAAATGATTCTTCTACATTAAATTGTTTCAAAAAATTTCCCATGATCCAAATCATCAAGGCAAAACTACCTATGTGACCTTAATCTATTATTTTCTTCTCCATTTTGTATGATGTTTTAGGTCGATATGTGTTGCAAGTGGGGTGGGCCTGAATAAAAATAATAAGAGGTTTATAAGATCTTCCAAAAGATAAGACTTATCATATAGACCATATGACTCAAGACATGATGAGTGAGAGATAAAGAGAGAGAGGTAGAAAAGTTTTTCAAAGTGCATGGTAAGCTAGAATGCTCACCTACACTACCTATATTCAAATGTCAAATTACAATGTTGAGGTATGAAGTGTGTGTGTGTGTGCGTGAGAGAGAGAGAGAGAGACAAAAAGAGAATAAGGGGAATTGAATAGTTTAGAACTGCTTTATAGCAAACCCTAATTCTAACTTAGGTCATAGAAACCCTAAATAAGAAACTAGTGACCTAATAAGTAAGGAATAGATATAGAACACTTGCTAACAGTAACTCAACAATGTGTTGATGGTTGGCTAAAGTGAATGCCTCCAAGATCGTGAGATGCAGATCCCACCTCCTTCAAGAGTGTAGAACTCTCCCTCCAAGAGAACACCTCAAGATCTCCTCCGTCATTGATGATTGTGAAGATCTTGAGAAGATATCACATAATGATGCTATGTTTCCCTCATATAGTTCTTAAGTCTTTTGAAAAGAAAATTTGTAGATATCACATTGCCTATTTGAGGGGATTTTATTCTATCCACTATGTCCATGTGACTTTCTTATAGAGAGTTGTATAAAAGATATATCATATAGTTAATGTACTCGATATTTTGGACCTAATCTTGACATTGTTCCAATAGTCCACCCTTCAATGTCATAATGTTAGAAGTTTCAATGAGCCGCAAAACCTCCTATGAATCTCCCTAGTCAAAATGTTTTGGTAAAAATATCTACAACATTCTCACCTATAGGTACGTAGTCCACCTCAATGTTCTTCTTAGATACCTCTTCCTGAATATAGTGGTAATGTACTTCTATATGCTTTGTCCGAGCACGATGAATAGGGTTCTTTGCAATAGCAATAGCACTCTAACTCTCTAAATATATCTTGAGCTAGAAGATGAAAATGAACATCAAGATAACTCAGAAACATCTCCAACTTGACCAATTCAAGTGTAGTTCTAAAGGAATCTGTATACTCTACTTCACTTAAAGATCTGGAAATTGTAGGTTGTTTCTTGGATAACCAAGAGATAAGACAATCTCCTAAATAGAAACAATAAACACTTGTGCTTCTTGTGTTTTCATCACTTTCCTAATGAGAATTTGAAAAACTTTAAGTAAGAAATGTGAAGAATTCAAAAATACCGTAACATAATTGGAAGCTATATTCAAATATCTGAAAATTTCCTCAACTACTTTCCAATGAATCTTGAATGGATTGTTCATGAGCCTGGATAGGTGAGATACTGCAAATAGAATTTTCCAACGTGTATTACATAGATATATCAAGCAACCAATTGCTTGACTATATAAAGTAGCATCAAAAGGTTATCAATCTACTTCTACTTGTAATGGCACATTAACATCCATAGGTACCTACATAGGCTTGGAATCTATCATCTCAAACTTAAACATAATTTCTAAAATTTGTATTTCTACTGTTTCATGTGCTGATGTATCAAGCTCAAGATGTGATGATCTAGGATGACACGGATCAGTTTTTCATTTCTCTGACATGTATGGTGGTCATGCCAGTATGTGTTAGGGATACTTCATTGAGTTTGATTTGATTTATCTATAGAAAGTGATGGAACATTTGTTTCTTGCATGGACATTCTTCCTTGCCTCAATATAAGTGTGTGCTTCTCTTTGATTATGAGAGTGTGTGCTTCTGTTTGATTGGAAAGAGTGTGTGAGCTCTCTTCCTTATCTCCTTCCTCGTGACATCATGTAGATACACTCATCTTTGTACATGAGCTCAATCCCAAGTTAATATTTCAAAATACCTAAGGCATTTGCATTAAATGTATGCTTAAGTTGTCCTTCAAACAACTTAAGATTTGAATATTTGGGACGTATGATAATCATATAACTTTGTACTACATCTTGAGCGATAGCTAGTTCATTCTCAACTAAAGTAAGAGCTAAAATATCGTGAATCTCAAAATTTTCTGCATAATTTATATAGCTCACTTTTTTCCTTCTTTTGTATTCCTTTACACCATTTTCTTTAAAGGTTTGAGTTAACCACTTTTGTATATTCATGAAAAGTGGTGGTATTCTTTTTGGTTCTTCAATATCTCTTTCTTCAGGAACTAGGAAAACTTCTCCACCTTCTTGAGTTGGAACTTCAAAAGGTACTTATGATGGACTAGGTACTAGTGTAGGTAATGAAACTCTCTCTTCACCTACATCTCTTAGGCTTTGAGAAGGTTCCTCACCACCTTTTATCGTTAAATATAAGAATCCAAATTCTTTCTGAAAAATGCATAATCATCTTCCTTGATGAAATCTAGATTCTCTTTCTTCTTATCATAAGCTTGCTTTTTTGTTGTATATGTAGTGTGAGAGTATGATATCTTCTATATCTAGAACATAGAAATTGTATCCTTTTTCTTTGAAGTGCATAACCAATAAAGATATACTTAAATTCTTTTACTTCAAGCTTACTACAATCCTTGTTATCAATGTGAACATATGCTAGGGAACCAAGAAATTTGAGATAACCCACATTGGAATTCTCCCCATAATAAGCTTCATAAGGTGTGATAACCTTTTAAGCCTTTATGGAAGACCTATTTAGAATGTGATTAGCTCTATGCATTGCATCAAACCAAAACTTGGGGGAAATCTTTTTGGATGACATTGTGCTATGCATAATCTCAACAAGTATCCTATTCTTTCTCTCTACAACACTATTCTCTTCTAGGGTGTAAGCAATAGTGACTTGATGAGAGATAGCTTTGTCTTCAAGAAAATAATTAAAGTAATTTGAAGGGTACTCTCCTCCTATATCATCTCTCAAAATCTAGATCTTTGACTAACTTTCATCTTCAACCATAGCTAAGAACTCAAGAGTAGGAAAAATCTCAAACTTTACTTTAAGATCGTAAATCCACAAATATCTTGAGAAACCATGAATCAACATAAAAAAGTATTTGTAATGTTGATGTTCCATTCATATATGAATGCATGATTTGCAACTTCCTTTTTGACATGATCTATCCATGTTTCGTGAAAGGAACCTTCTGAAATCTTTCCTTCAACACATCCTTCATAGGATTCTGCATCATCTAGTAAAGAAAAATTAAGGACTCTACACCATACCATGATCTTGAATGTGCTTTAGAGTGTAACTGATATGCCCAAATCTACCATTTCATAACTTTGTGTGCTCTTTAGGTTTAGTAGAACAAGCAGTATTAGCATGTCTTATTTCAGACAATACAAACATGCCACTACTGTGCAGATAATGATCCTCATCAGGTCAGAGGATGTGATGTGAAACTTTCTTATAAACAAATTTATAACCATTTGATAAAAAAATAGAGATAGAGAGACAATTCTTCTTCATATATAGAAATTATGAAATTTCTGCTTCCTGTAGACTTAAGATTCACTTCTCAAACACCTACAATATCTAAATCATGACTATCTACAATGATCTCTCTTCTACATGAAGAGTTAGAAGGTGAAGAAAATACCTTTTTGCAACATATGATATGTTTAGGAGCTCTAGAATAAAAAATCCAAGGATTATCTAAGATTCCATTTAATGTTTCCTGATCAAAAGCTACTTCTTGAATACTAACACATGCATATGAATCTAACTTTGAAAAGTTAGGTTTTGGATCATCTTTATCACTATTAATTGATGCTTTCTTCTTCTCATTAGAAAGCCTTGTTTTGCACTCTGCTATGTAATGATCTGGTTCCTTACAGTAATGTAGTACTCATTTCTTTGAATTAGATGTAGTTGAAGACTATTTTATGGGTATAGAAGAAGCATTAGAGGAAGGACTAGAAGACTTGGGATTAAAAGATTTACTTTAGTTTTGAATTAGCTGACTCTCTTCTATATCTTTGACAATGATAACCTAGCTTCATCATTCTCTTCCATTCCTTTTTCTTGGTCTTGACCTTGAAGTAACATGAATTGTTGCTCTTCAAATAAAATTTCTCTTTCTCTTGTAGTAAGAGTAAGAGAAGTTAAAAATGCATGATATGAGGATAGAAGTGAGTTTAGAAGTGTGTTTACCATCTCTTCATCTAAAATGTTTACTCCAAGATTGAGAAACTCATCTAATAAATCTTTGACCTTCAAAATATGTGTCTGAACTGATTCACAAACTTTCATCCTTTTGTTGGCTAGTTGTCTCCTAACATGAGATTTCCTAGTAGGATTTTTGCTATAATAGAGATTATCCAACTGCAACCAAGCTTTAATCCCACATCAACATATGAAAGTGCTTGTGCATTCCTTGAATCCCATGTGTTTTTCGTTTTTTGTAGGAAGTAATTTAGTAGTAGTACTAGTTACTCCTGATGATGAAGTGGTTCCGTCTTCTTCACTCACCTCCTATTGAGTAGAAACAGGAACAAGGGGTTTTCTAGAAGATGAAGTAGCCTCTTCTCAGACTTGTCTTGGCCTTGGATAAATGTCATTGATAATATTATGCAAGTCTTTTGATACTAACAAATGCATCATCATAAAACTCCACATTGGATAATTAGACATTCCCTGAACCTTGTCTTCATTATAAAGTCTATAATCACTCATCTTGTTAAGGTTGTATGTCAAGTATGTTGTGATACTAGATGTTGGAAGTGGGGTGGGCCTCGATAATAATAATCACATGTTTGTAGGATCTTCAAAACAGATGAACCTTAGCATACATACCATAAGACTCAAAAGATGATGAGGGAGAGATAGAGAGAGAGCCGGACAAGTGTTTTAAAGTGTATGGTAAGCTAGAATGCTCACCAACACTATCTATATTCAAGTGTCAAATTACAATGTGTGAATCTAATACATATTGACAAGATCTAAATCTAGGCAGCAATAGGAACTAGATAACAAATAGTGTGCAAATTGCCTGAGAGGTATGAAGAGTGGGTGTGGGTTTGAGAGAGAGGAAGAGAGACAATATGGAGAATATGAACAGTTTAGAATTACAACAAGCGCTAATTCTAACTTGGGTTATAGAAAGCCTAAATCAGAAACTAGTGACCTAAAAGTAAGGAAGGGATGTAGGCATGTTACTCATAGTAACTCAATAATGTGGTGATGGTTGGCTGGAAAGTAACTCCTCCAAGATCACTAGATGTAGAGCACACCTTCTTCAAGAATGTAGAACTCTTCCTCTAAGAGAACACCTCAAGGCCATCTCTTCCTTGATTTTATGAACTCCTTGAGGTGATGATTGAGACGATCTTAAGAAAATATCACATAATGAGGCTACACTCCCCTTATATAGTTTTTAGGCCTCATGAAAAGAATTTTCTAGTAAAGCAAGATCCTCATCGAATTCGCGGAATGCAAAAATCAAATCATAAAGAGCTACATGAAAGTTAGAACTCACGCCACTGTTTGAGAGGAATTTATGCTATCCATGATGCCCCCACGACCTGCTTGTTCAGGATGCTATAAAGAATAGGTCATATAGCTACTCTATTCAAGATCTTCGACCTAATTTTGACATTGTTTCAAACAATGTGTGTTGTCTTGAATAAAAAAGAAAGGGGTAGTAAATTTGGCAGAAAATTCGTCGCTAGCATGGCCTGCGATGTTTGATTTTTATTTGTATGTTTTGGATTCCAACAAGCTTTTTTATGCGCATTCACTTCCACACAAACCTAATGTTCGAGACAAGTTGTTCCATACTTTCCAATTCAACATTATCGTTCTTCTATTCTTCAATGCTATAAACGCTTTCCAGTGAGACGTCTTCAAGTGAAACCCTTTGCATGTTATTTTATGCTGAGCTTCGGTCACGCACAGAACTTTCGTCCTTGGAGCATCTCGACCTTCAAGATTGCACATCTTTGGAGACTCTTTCCTTCCTGCCGACAACTCTGCAGAAACTGTGGTTGGACGGTTGTATAAGCCTCCAGACTGTGAACGTGAGTAACGGCCACGCTTCTTGGACTTCAATGTTCTAGTTTAATTTTGTGCTTCCACAGTCACACATTTACATTCACATTTGCAGGCCTCGCTACCAAGGCTACAGGAATTCGCTGCGCGAGAATGCCGAAACTTGAGGATGCTTCCTACGGAACTCGGCTCCTGCATGCGAGTGTTAGCGTTGAAGGGATGTGATGGCCTTTCCGAATGGCTTGCGACCAACCAGGCAGCATTGTTTGGAGGTACTTCTCTTAAGAACGCTTGTTAATAGAAGGCAGATGGAATAATTCTGAATCATAAAGTTTAATCTCCGGTTTTGTGAATGTAGACTTCAAAAAACTTTTTTTTTCAATGCTCAAAATCACTCTTTTTTTAAATCAAAAGCAGGTTTTTGTTAGTAGACTTTTGACCTTCCCATTTTATGGTCTTAAATCTAGAGTATGTCTCTTGACTCTAAGTTGTTCTCTTCTCCCTAAGGCCTTGAATAGGCATATCATATTTTGTTTAGCAAGTGAAAGCATATCTTCCAATATCTACTTTGTAAGTGGTTAATACTTTTAGAATGCAGTAATGGACACATTTGTGTTGGAGGAGATGGTGGATAGTCTTCAGAGATGAAGTGGTGTTGCTAAAACCTGCTTCACACTAGCCAAGAACAAGTGTGGGAGAGTGTACTGGGCCACTTTAGCTTCCTAATGATCATAAATAATCACCCATGTTCTTTGGAACATAATCCACTAATCAATGGATCAAAACATATTATTAGGAAATTAATCCAAGTTCATAGACTTACTATCTCATGATTGAGAAAACCAATGATATTTCATACAGAGAACCAATGATA
Organism: Ceratopteris richardii; assembly: GCA_020310875.1. Classification (NCBI taxonomy): domain Eukaryota; kingdom Viridiplantae; phylum Streptophyta; class Polypodiopsida; order Polypodiales; family Pteridaceae; genus Ceratopteris; species Ceratopteris richardii. The sequence continues at coordinate 63,500,668 of CM035420.1, read as the reverse complement.
AGGAGATTTTGTAGTTATAATCTAGACAATATACTGAATCTATGATGCTTTAAATCAGGACAAATGATCAATCATACACTAAGAACAAGGTCTGAGAAGATCACTGTACTCATGTGGTCATGGTAGAGAAGTGAAGTAGAAATATAATCAATATATATATATATTAGATCACATAGAAATACAATGTCATTGGCAATAATCTATTCATTAGGAAAAAAGGTGAACCCTAGATGGGCCTTTTAGCTTAAGGAGTGATTAGTGATGGACCAATCAGAAGAGGGTGGTGGCCAGAGTCTATACCCTATAAAATACTAGGCTGAAGGGGGAAGAGGGGACAAGATTCCTCTATGTTCAAGGTTGTCTTCTAGAGAGAGAAGAAATCTCGTAATCAGGCCCAAAAATTCAAAATTTTTTAAAAGTTGTAAAACTCATCATAATAGCATTAAATGATCTCCATATCACTTTTCAGGGTCAAAAGTGCTATTTTTGACTTCTAATTCAAAGTCCGTGCATGTTTTTGAACTAAAAAAGTGACTTTTTTCAAAATAACTCAAAAAACTCTATTTTCCCTCTTCAAACTTCCATTTTCATACCCAAAACCCAAAAGTCATATTTTTTGCCCCTATTCCCTCCATACCATACAACAGAAGCGATGTTTCTCCTCCTACCATTCTCCCAATTTCTGCAACAATGACAACAACTCTTACTCCCATGGAAAGATCCAGAGCTCGTAGGAGACCAAAAGACAAAGTTCACACAATGACGTGCCACAACATCAAAACAATGGAAGGAAGTTGGCTACCACAAGAGTTTTGCAAAGGTGCATGGGTGTACATGCAGCCATCTGGACTTGGTCCTCATCGTGTTCGAGATCGTGGAGATTTGGATGTTCATTGGAAAGGTAAGCTCTTAGGCTTCAGGCAGCAAACACATGGTGGGATGGTTGCTATTGTACAACATGTCTTCACAGTTTTCAACCATGAAGTTAGAAAACTCCAATAGAATTAGATATCCAATCCATTGTGAGTATTTCTATTTTTTCAATGCTTCATGGTGTTAAATGTCTTAATTACTCATCTCATATGTTTTTCATTGCTATAGTCATATTTCCTTCTAGTTTAGTGGCAGAGCAACCACTTCATAGTCTTATAGGAACTTTCAAAGCATTACATGCACACATTGGGGCATTAGTGTTTCTAGATGTACCTTCTGCTAAACTTATTCGTGAAAGGATCTTCTTTTACACTCACAAGTACATTGTTCCTTCCATAGATGGTGAATATGGAAGGTTGGAGATTATCAAAGTTGACTCTCTTCTTAGTTTAGAGTGGGGAACACTTGATTTTTGGTCCATATCATCTTTCAAGCGTAAGATGGTGATGGACATACATAACTCTTTGAAATTCACACAAGTGTCTAGATCAATAGGTCTTCATTGGACTCTACCAATCCATTGCTTTGTTTTCATATTTCAAGGCGTTCGTTTTGTAGAAACTCCTACAATGTTCCTATGTAAAGATATTACATACGAAGCAGTAGAAGGATTGTTAGGGGAAAACTGGGGCTATGTAGAAGGATTGTCGAAAGGGGATAGATATCATTGTAGAACTGGTGACACAAGTACAGGGTTTTGCTATTTAAAACATCGCACCTCATTGTACATCTGATTTTATTATGATCATTGGATGTGTAAACTAGGAGAGTGGATACCTTTGCAAAGCTCGGAGAGATCTTTAGCTTCATTTGAAATTAATGTGAAGTTACCAAACAATGATATGGAGGTGGTTTTAGTTAATCAACATTGGAACTTGGACAACTTGAGAGAGCACTTACTTATCATGGGATATGATGATCTTCATGATTTAAAATTTCGAATACGAGGGAACAAGGTAAGAGTTGTATTCCATATACACACACACACACACACACACACATATATATATATATATATATATATATATATATATATATATATATATATATATATATATATATATATTGTTCTATCACTATTGTTCATGATTTGAAAATGTTTTACTCTTTTATGAATTGTCCACAGATTGGAAAGAGATTGGAAGACAGAATCAAAGTTCTTGCAGATTGGAGCATGGATGGAACTGAAATTTCATTGTCATAACTCTTTTTGTAATGATACTGTGAAACCTGTAAACAAACCTATTTTTGCAATGAAAACTTTTTCACATTTGCTTCAAGGATATTTTGGCCACATTCTACTTGTGTCTGTACATTCTCCAGGTTTTTCTTGAAAGAGCATTCTTATTGTTTATTTTCTTTGATGTGATCTCAAATGTCAAAGTTTTCCTTTCCAAGACTCTTATGTTTTAATTTAAGGAAAAGTCACTTCGATGATAAAGTGGGACCCATCACTTAAAAATTTTAGAAAAGTTATAAATAGGAGTCCTCTCTCCTTAATTCTCACTTTTGCAACTACATTGAGTGTTAGAGCAGTCTGCATTTGCAAGCTATGGCTTCCACCTATGTACCTACTAAGAGTGCACGCCACAAGTTTTTAGAATTTTTGGAGGATTCAGATTATAAAGTTCAACATGACCTATATGATCTTCTCTCCAAGGTTCCTGACCTCCATGGAACCGTGCAAATGAATGCCGATGCTTTGGAGGAGCTAATTCAATATATGCAAGTTCATATATTGCGTTTCTCCATCGAAATACCACCATATGATGGAACTTGGGTTCCATGGGACCTTCTCACCTACATTCACTAAGGTAATGAGGCATTTGCAAAACGATTGAAACGATTCCAGGTAATTGCAGAGGAAGCAGGGCACCTTCTTGATGAAACTGTGCCACTTATAAGGAGATTGAATAGGAAACGCAAGATGGGTGCAAAATATCTTTCATTGATTGCTGCCACAATTTTCTTTGTGAATGAGGAACCAGAACCAGTTCCTCATGAGATCCCTCATCTTCTTACAGGTGGTTTTGTCGAGGATAGAAAGGAACCACCTCAAGAACCCTTGAATCTCCTATTAGAGAGAGAAGCTATTGAGAAAACTTATCCTCTTGGTGTGGATGATAAGTTGAAAGAAGTGCCTAAGCCATCCACATCTTCGGAGCGAGAAGCAACTATTCTAGAGGTGGAGATTGAAACTTTTTCAGTGGTTCTTGTCAAGGGACAAGAATATTTGTTTTTACATGATGTAGAGAAGGCATTTGGGTTGTGGCTGGATGAATGCCTAAGTTTGTTTTGTACTTTGTCAAAGTGTCCTTTGGATAGTACCTCTGACATGTTGGAGAAAAAATGTTTGCGATTTGGTGACTCATTGGCCGACACAATAAAATTGGTTTGCACTGACATACTTACAAGTGAACATCAACATATCACAAAAGAACAATTTAGTAATGCACAAGAAGGGATATTAGAATCAGAAGTTCCCGCCTCACCCGTAATCAAGCAGAGTGGGATGTCCCACTCCAGCATTACTTTACATCTTCAAGAGAGAGGAGAAGAAGAAGATAGAGTTCAAGATGTAAGTATCTTCAATTCATGTCATTCATTCTTACAAACACATGTAGCTACTAATCATAAAACTTTGTGCAAGAGGTGATTGAAGTCGACAAGTTTGCAGCAAGGAGTGGAGGTGATCGAGTGGCTTGTGGAGGTGGCTCATCCCTTGCAGACTACATTGGGAAACTTCCCAAAGAGCATTTTGTAATTATCCATAAAGAGTTCAGTCCGCAGGGCCACTTCATGACATGGTGTCTAAAGGCCTTAAGTAAATTGCTTTGTTTATCAACCATTACACAGGGGAGTAATTGTATCTTTTTTTAGTTAAGAAATCCCTTGTAACTACAACCTTACGTTCCAACTTCCGTGGAAAGGCCTTAGGTCAAATAGGTATATCTCTCAGTCTAGGAGTTAGAAATGTTGATGCAATAGCAACCTCAATTTTGACTTACACCCTACCCATGGCTTTGGAGCATCGAAAGAGAGTCATTGAGAAACTCAAAGCCAATTGATGTAAACAATTGAATTAATATCGAATTTTCACTTTCCTTTATTTACAATTGTCTCATGTCTTTCTTTTTGAGTATATTATCTAAAATTCTTTTGGACCTGCATGTGATGTATTGAGGTCATGTAGGGCATTGGGAGGCTTTGGGAGGTTCTTTACTTTCATTCTTTTGGACCTTCTTACTCTCATTTAAGGTCTTGTAGGGAATTGGGAGGCCAAATAAAGCCTTGCCACAGAAACGTGGGAGAAGGCCTTGCAAAATGTTTGCAGGGCCTTCTCCCACGTTTCTGTGGTAGGGCTTTATTTGGCCTCCCAATGCCCTACATGATCTGTATAGGGAAGGTGAAACTAATACAATTGTTGATATATTTAGGTAGTGATGTGTGTGAACACTCTAGGACCGCCGGGGTACTTTTTTCCCTCTTTAGGAGGTTTTTTTCCCCCGCCTTGAATGTATGCCTATTGCCCTAATGGGCTACTTATCTTTGTACATTCTCTAGTAATACATTGAGTCTTGTGTGTTGTGCTCCAAGCTTCTTCTTCTTCCTTGTGCTGTTCGCGTGCTTCCGCAGACGTCTAACTCCAACAATTGGTATCAGAGCAGGTCGTTGCTTCTTCTACGGCGCCGTCGACACTCCTCCGTTTGCAGTCTCAGATTCACACAAAATTTGGTGAGCACACTGAGGGTGTTTTTGAGATCAAAACCGCTTCGCTCTGTGGTACTGAAATCGCGAATTGAGCTCGTTTCGGCCTCCGAACGCACTATCGCAGTGCTTGTGCAGGCTATTTTGTCCTTTGTGCCAAAGGTATATGCCAGTTTCTGTTCGCCAGTTTAAGCGTCTCGAAGACTGCTACAGGTCTAGCAGAACTCGTCTGGGCAGTTCTGTTCAACTTTTTGAGATACAGTCAATTTTCTGCATCAAGGTATTTTAGTCACCGGCCATGGCTGAAAGCAGTGATGTATTCCGTATTTTGGCTGTTGAGGATAAGTTGGATGGTACCAACTACCCATTATGGGCTTATATGATGCGACATGTACTGGTTGCAAAAGGATTGTGGAACATTGTGCAGGGTGTTGAAAGACGTCCTATTACACCTGTAACGACAAGTACTGCAAATACAGGTGTTGGAGCTGATGAAGATGGTGTCGAAGATGATATTCCACAGATTCTTGTTCGTGCTGCTGTTTCTGTTGCACCTACTACAGAGCAGATTCGTTGGGATGGCAGAGATGCCCAGGCACATGCATTGATAGCTTTGTCTGTCAAACGTGCCATTATTCCTCATATTCGCTCTTGCAGAACAGCAAAGGATGTTTGGGATACACTTACCACTTTGTACTAGGCTAGGAATGAGGCTCGTGTTGCTTACCTCTGAAAATAGTTGGAGAGTGAGCACATGAATGAAGGTGATTCGATGGACAGTTTTCTTACAAAGATCAAAGACCTGAAGGAACAATTGATTTCTGCTGATGAGGTTATACCAGATAGCTCACTTGTGCAGACCGTTCTGAATGGCCTTCCTGATTCATATCAGAGTTTTGCCTCTACTCTTCGATTGATGATGAAAGGCAATCCGAATGCCTTGTCATTTGAGGAATTAGTCTCTGTTCTGTTGCAGGAAGATCAGTCCAGGCAGAACAGGTCCATTATGCGTGTTGCAGATCAAGCTTTCCTGGCTAGTCAGAAGGGCAAAGGAAAATGGAGCTCTTCTACTAGTAAGCAGAAATCTGCAAATGCTGCACAATCGAAGAACTAGGATAAAGATGAGAAGAAATAAAAAAAGCAGAAATTGTTCTGCAAGTACTGTAAAGGAAATGATCATATTATAAAGAACTGTCCAAAACTGGCTGCTAAAGAGGCAAAGAAGAAAGAGGCTGGAATGGTTGTTGGAGAGGCCTCTACACCAAAAACAGAGTCTGCAAATCTTGTGCAGGAAGAAGAATGGGCGTTTACTACTGTCTGCAGTTTTGACCCATCTTCTCATGATCAGTGCATGTCTGCAGTAGACTCATGTTTGGTACTTTGACAGTGGGGCGACCAAACATATTACCTCGCAGCGCAGTTTCTTCTCTTGACTCGAGCCTGCCCCTACAGGGAATACTATCACATGCGCCAATACCTCCTCTTATCCTGTTATGGGAGTTGGTAAGATCATTCTGACTACTGCTTATGGTAGTTCTTTCACTTTGTCAAATGCTTTATTTGTGCCAGGGATCAAAAAGAACCTGCTATCAGTTTCTGCATTAGCCAAGATTGGCTTGGTTGTGAAATTCGTTGATGACAGGTGTACAGTCCATGATCTCTCAAATGGCGATGTGATTATTGCTTCTGGCATTTTATGTCGTGGGCTGTATAAGCTCATAGACTATGAAAGATCTGTGAATGATTCGGCATGTGCAGTTCATGATTCTCAGGCTATGTCAGATGCAAAGCTTTGGCATGCACGCTTTGGTCATCTGAATTTTGCTAGTTTGTTACGCCTGCAGAAATCTGAAATGGTGTCCTCCTTGCCCAAACTTGAGGCACCTGGAAAACATGTTTGTGAAGGCTGTATTTTGGGCAAAATGCAGCGTTCTTCCTTTCCAAAAGATGGTTCAGTTCAGGCTATGCAGAAATTGCAGCTTGTACATAGTGATGTCTGTGGTCCTATGCAGACACCCTCTTTTGGAAATTACCTTTACTTCGTGACTTTCATTGATGATTTTTCCAAGCATGCATGGGTATATCCACTCAAAGCAAAGTCCGAAGTGTTCATGTGCTTCAAACAGTTTTTGGTTTTGGTTGAAAATCTGTCAGCATGTAAAATGGGCACCCTCCGTTCTGATCGAGGGGGGGAATATATGTCTTCAGATTTTAATGCATTTCTGGCTGAACGTGGGATAAAACACCAGTGTACAGTGCCGTATACACCTCAACAGAATGGAGTTGCTGAACGAAAGAACAGGTCACTCATGGAGATGGCGAGGTGCATGGTCAAAAGTGAGGCTTTACCACATAGTTTCTGGCTTGAGGCTGTCATGTGTGCAGCATATGTACTGAACAGGTGTCCCACCAAAGCGTTGCAGTCCATCACTCCATATGAGGCTTGGCATGACCGCAAGCCATCTGTTGCTCATCTGCGTGTTTTTGGTTGTTTGGCATATGCATTAGTGCCTGAACAACATCGCAGAAAATTAGATGATAAGGCAGTAAAATGTATTTTTGTTGGGTACAATTCTGAAAGTAAAGGTTATCGTCTGTATCATCCACAGACTAAACGCATTCTGTTTAGCCGTGATGTTGTCTTTGTGGAAGATGCTATTCAGCCATTGCTTTCATGTACTAAGGAGACATCTGTTAGCTCCAAAGACATGTATGATACTTTGATGCCTCTTTTTACAGGTGGACAGGCTAGCGCTGGTCCTAATGAGGCAACTTCTCAGCCTTTGCAGGTTTCATATGATGATGCAGATCATTCCATTTCTGATGCAAATTTACATGATGCACTTGTTGATGAGAGAGCTGATATTGAACAGGCAAAAACTATGCCAAAATGGCTGGTGCAGACTTTGCGTGACAGCAAATTAGATGCACCTTTGTCATATCGTACTCGTTCAGGCTCTCATAGTACCTCCTTTGCATTAGATTGCTATGCTATGGCTGCATCTAGTCTCTGTGATGAGAATGAGCCTGTTTCTTTTGATGAAGCACAAAATTCAGAAAATTGGATGGCTGCTATGCAATCTGAATATGATGCTATAATGAAGAATGGTACATGGTCTTTATGTGACTTGCCTCCTGGCAAGAAGGCCATTGGCACTAAGTGGGTATACAAGCTGAAGCGTAAACCTGATGGTACAGTTGACAGGTATAAGGCTAGGCTTGTTGCAAGGGGTTATGCGCAGGAAAGAGGCATTGATTTTGATGAGACCTTTGCACCTACATACCGTATGACTATTGTTCGGAGCATTTGTGCACTTGCAGCCCATCATGGTTGGAATGTACATCAGTTGGACATTAAAACAGCATTTATGAATGGTGACTTGCACGAAGAAGTGTATGTTTTTCAGCCCCGTGGCTTTGTGCAGAAAGGGCATGAAAACCAGGTGTGCAGGTTAAAGAAGGCGTTATATGGTTTAAAGCAAGCACCACGTGCTTGGTATGAGAAAATACATGCCTATCTGATTGCACATGGTTTTGAGAACAATCCAACTGAAAGCACCTTATATGTTAAGCGTGCTAATGATGTGCTTCTCATCATTGTTGTCTATGTAGACGACATGCTGCTCAGTGGTCCTCTTGAGAAGCATATTGCTGATTTCAAGGCTGATTTGCATGCCTCATTTGAGATGTCTGATTTGGGGCATTTGCATCACTATTTGGGCATTCAGTTTATGCAAGTTGATGGTGGAATGGCTTTGTGTCAAACGAAATATATTGACACATTATTGCAGCGTTTCGGCCTTGAAGACTGTAAGCCTATTACCACTCCTATGGAGACAGGTTTACGATTGAGTTTTCATGATGATGGAGATGCATTTGATGCTGTTCTCTATCAGCAGGCCGTTGGATGCTTGATTTACTTATGCATTACTCGGCCAGATATTCAGTTTGTTGTCTCACAGATGAGCAGGTTTATGCATTGCCCAGGAGTCACGCATTGGAAAGTGGTTAAGCGCATCTTTCGCTACTTGAGTGGTACTCGGCTACTTGGGTTGTTTTATTCCAAGGGGGGATCACTACCGACAGATTTGCATGCTTTTTCTGACTCAGATTGGGTTGGTTGCTATGACACTCGTGTGTCCACCAGTGGTTTTTGCTTCATGCTTGGTAGCTCATGTATATCTTGGTTGAGCAAGAAGCAGCCTACTGTGGCCACTTCCAGTTGTGAGGCTGAGTATAGGGCAGCTTTCACAGCGACTGTTGAGTGTGTGTGGCTCAGACGCCTTATGGCTGATTTGGGTGTTGGCTAGTCTTCTGCCACCACCATCTTCACTGACAGTCAGAGCGCATTGGCAGTTGCGAGGAACCCTGTGTTCCATGCTCTGCTAGGGAGATCAGCTTGGCATATGTGCCCACGCAGGAGAACATTGCAGACCTTTTCACGAAGGCTCTGCCTATGGAGAAGTTTGAAGCTTTCCGCAAAGATTTGGGCTTACTTCCTTTTGTGGAGTGATTTCCACATAGCTCGGCACTTCCTTATACATGAGTGCCAGCTCCTTGTTCACCGCATCACTTCCAGGGGGGATTTGTTGATATATTTAGGTAGTGATGTGTGTGAACACTCTAGGACCGCCGGGGCACTTTTTTCCCTCTTTAGGAGGTTTTTTTCCCCCGGCTTGAATATACGCCTATTGCCCTAATGGGCTACTTATCTTTGTACATTCTCTAGTAATACATTCAGTCTTGTGTGTTGTGCTCCAAGCTTCTTCTTCTTCCAACCACAATGTACCTTTCTAAGACATCAAGGTGTTGAGAAATCTTTGCAATTGATTAGTTGCACAAAGATAGCGAGAGATATAAACAATCATATAAGTAAATGTCTTAAATGCAAAGTGCATAAAGGAGAGAGGAACAATCCTCGATATGCTCTATAAAATTGGAATTCAGGTAGTACTACATGGACAATATATCCATGGACTTCATAATCGGTGTACCTAGGGTACCATGATAGAAGAATGCTATTTTTGTGGTGGAAAATCATTCGATCAAAATGGCATACTTTACTCCTACCAAGGAATCAATGGAAGTTTCATGAATTGTTGAACTATTTACTTAGAATATTTTTATAGTGCATGATCTACCTAGATCCAAAGAGAGGAACTCAAACTGAAAGAGTTAATCAGATACTCGAAGATATGCCATGGGCATATATTTTAGGGAAGCAAACATACAGGGATAGTTTTCTTCCATTAGTTGAGTTTCCTTACAATAATTGGAACCAAAAAACTATTAAGCTAGTACCTTTTGAGGTGATTTATGGGTTTATTCACTAGAGGCCAACTATAATTGGGTTATCCTAAGACCTTTGAGTGATTCATAGCTCTTTAGAGATTTGCAAACTAATTTGAAATTAACTAAATTTAATTTTCATCATGTTACTGAAACAATGAAAGAGTTTGTAGATTGACATTGCTCACACGATCTGCTTGGTGAGGATTGTGTACAACCGCCACATTCCAAAGCCTGTCGGGGACAACAAAATTCGGGAGGGGGGTAGTGCTGAAGGAGAGTGAAGCAAAAGGAAAAAAAGAAGAAAACAAAAGAAGAAGCTTCACTAAAGAGAATATGTCTGAAGACATATCTCTACAATAAGCCCCGTAGGGGCACACAACACCCATCGTTGCACAAAGCCCCTCAAGGGCATACAATAGTGGGAAGTACACAATAAGAAAGGAAAAATAAAGGCCATCAATTATCCATGAAGAAGTGCAAGAAGATATCCGAGGATCCAAAGCTCTAGGAAGGTGCTTCAGCCTTTTGATCTTCAAGAGGTCCAAATCGAAGGCTGAAGATCCAAACTTTCATACCTTCCACTAGTTGTGTGCCTAGTAGCCTGACTTAACATAGCAACCTAGATTTAAAGAGGTTATTGGTGAGCTAGACTACAAATCCTATGTGGTCCATCTCCATGGGTTATGTGCAGTGGGAAGAAAGGAAGAGGCCAAAACCAATGCAACAGGTCTCGAGTTATGATCAGTTCCTTGAACAGTGGTAAAGTTATATCATTATGACTTCCACAGAAGCTGGCAGTGGCCAACTATAAAGAGGCTATCAAGTAATAAAGAACCAGATCGAATACAGGAACATAACTAGAGAGAATAAGTGAAGCCTATCAAGGGATGACAGAGAGGAAGAGGGGGAGAGTGTTCCAGAGCAAAGAAGAGTAAAGATGTAGAGGAAAAGGAGGGCCCCAAAATTTTTACGATTTGGAAACTTTATTTTTGTACCATAGTCATTTTGTAATATATTTTGCGATGTAAATGCACTAGAGGAGTCCTCTAAATGCATACCCATAGAGATTTGTATCATTACCTTTGTAAACTAGTAGGGAATTAGTCTTTTAGTCAATAAAGTTCCGGTCTCTTGTATGAAAGGACCAATTCCAAGGCACAAGTATATAAGTCATTTTGTGAGTCTTTGTGAACGCTTTTTACCATTATGAGAATCAAGAGCACAAAATTTTGAATTCATGTCTTGTCCTCTTTGTATCTTCTTCTTTGTGAGTTTGCATGCGTGATTGAAAATAGTGCTTTGAAGTGTTGTCTGTCCATTGTGGTGCTTGTTTGTTGTTGGTATGGTGTGTGCTAAGTGTAGGAAGTGTCAAAACGTAGGTAGGTCATTTCCACCGCTGAGTATTTTACTCATAACTTGAAGTAGGAGTGTCAGAATTGAGTGCACCATTGGATGCATCTTCTCACGAGTTTCGAAACCAACCCACTATTCACTATATTCGGAGTTTGGAGCTGAGAGAAAAGCTCGATTTACTTTTGGATGTTTCTCTGAGTGTCGCGACACCATAGCTAACTATGAAAGCTTAAATGTGATAGTTTATACTTGTTTGCACAGTATTAGTTCACAATCGCATTGACCATCATTTGAATCCATGTCCTCATACACTCAACTAGGTTTTGATACTCCTTCGATTGACAATTAAAGCATGAATCCCCACTATATGCACTTTAAGGGGATTGAGGTATAGTCTCTTTCTCGTCAAGTCCCTAAGTCGATGCTTAGATACATAGTAGCCTTTAGAACCAAATAGGCACAACAGCCCCAAATTTTGCTTCAAAATTTTTTTAAATTCATAGAAAAATGCCACAAATTATTGTACATAAGAAATTTCTTTTGCCACAATCCAATACATAGGGTACTAGACATGTGTATTACTGCTATGACCTATGAAACACCTGCTTAGACCTACAAAACACTTCAAAATAGCATGCTATGGGCTATTGAGATACTCAAAGTGATCCTCTTGGCCCTAGAGCAACTTTCTTTGTGATGAAACTCTAGTCACAAACTTTGCTTCAGCTTTGCTCTGGGCTGAATTAATCCTCCAAAAACAACATTTTTATCGCAAAAAATGAAGATTTTTCATGATGAAATTCTCCCAAATGCAAGAAAACACCTTTAGCTTAACATAGGCTGAAGTAGAAAACCACTTGAAGCAACTCCATTGCGATAGAACAGCTCAAGCCTCTGATACTAGTTGAAAGAAGCCGTGGAGAGCTACATCGTGGTGTGCTCCATTGCTCCAAGTGCCAAGGGACTGGGCTACTACATGAGGAGAGAGAAAGTAGAGAGAGAAACCTACGTAGAAATTTGGAGAAGAAGATGGAGAAGCTGAAGTTGAACAAGTCCGAATCAAGTTATGGGAGATTTTGCACCAAGTCTTATTGATAAGTGACTTTTAGGTCATTTGGGCATGTTCACACATGGCCAATGACCAAAGGTCATAAAAATAATGTAAATGCCTACAACTCTCTAATTTGGGGTCCATAAAATATAACAAAAATATGTTTGGAAAGCTCCCAAAGAGAGCTTTCATATGGAAGGTCAAAATATTCAGAAGTACAATCCTTGGGGCCTTTATCCCCAACAATCAATACATGCCTAATATCATCAATCCATGGAAATAGACCATGTTAATTGTATGAGGACATGTGCGTTTGTAATGGCTAATGGAGTGAATGTGCAAACAATGTATGAAAATTAGGTCCTACTACCTCCCATATCACCTAGCTCCCATGCCATATCTCTTAACAACAAAAAATAGTTCTATCCTATAATGGGAGTTAGCAAGATCAATTTAACTAGTGGCAATGATAGTTTTACATTATTAAATGCTTTGTGTGTAGCAGGGATCAATACAAATGTGTTGTCTATTTCAACATTAGCCAAGATTGGCTTGGTTGTAAAACTTGTTGATGACAAGAGTATAGTTCATGATCTTCCTAATGATGATGTCATTATTGCTTCTCCTATTTTATTTCATGGGTTGTGTAAGCTTATAGACCATGAAAAATATACAAATGATTCAATGTGTAGTACATGATTCTCAGCTAGTTTACTATTCCATTAGAAATTTGATATGGTTTCCTCTCTTCCCAAACTTCAAGAAACTTATAAACATGTACATGAAGGCTGTACTTTGGGCACAGTTCAATGATCCTCCTTCCCAAACGATGGTTCAGTTCAAGCTACTTTGGAATTGAAGGTTTTTCAGAGTCATGTTTTTGGTCCTATGTAGACACCTTCTTTTGGAAACTACCATTACTCTATGACTTTTATTGATGATTTTTTGAGGCATGCATGGGTGTATGTATTGAAAGCAGAGTCTAAAATGTTCACGTGCTTCAAAAAAGTTTTGGTTTGGGCTAAAAGTTTGTTAGTATGTAAAATGAGCACCCTCCATTTTGATCGAGTGGGAGAATATATTTCATCCCATTTTAATACATTTATTGTTGAACCTCAAATAAACATAGTTGTGTCTTCTATACGTTGATGTACAAAGTATTTTCATTCAACATCTTAAAATTTGTACGTAAATGACATTAATGTTCTTTCAAATTTTAATGTATACCAACATATCATCCAGAAAATTTACCTCAAATTGACCAATACAAGGATTAAAAATATCATTCATGAATAGCATAAAAGTAGTTGGAGTACATCATAAAATTTTTATCTTATACCACATAAGGTTGAGGAGTATATCATAACATTATGATTCATACAACTGACATTGAAAGGAAAAATGTGTAGTAGTATGACTCTAACGCTTATAGGACAAACGTATAGTAGTATGATTATGTGCAGAGAAGAGCTCAAGCTATACGGATATGTTATAGGGGTGTGATTGTGGGGATGTTTATGTACACATTTTAATAGGATGAGCTCAGTTATAGTGAAAATACTTTCTCATTAATTATGTAATTCTTGAATAATCAACGACCGAGCCTTACAGTTTTCCTAAAAGATCCTTTTCTAAAAACCTCATACGACACATGTTCTATGCTCATGGAAAGCTAAATTTGTATTGTCATTAAGACCAAGGCCACGCACAGAACTTTCTTCCTTTTTATATTATGCTGAACTTTGGTCACGCACAGAACTTTCGTCCTTGGAGATTCTCGACCTTCAAGAATGCACATCTTTGGAGACTCTTTCCTTCCTGCCGACAACTCTGCAGCAACTCTGGTTGAACGGTTGTAGCCGCCTCCAAACTGTGAACGTGAGTAACGGCCACGCTTCTTGGACTTCAACGTTCTATTTTAATTTTGTGCTTCCACAGTCACACATTTCCATTCGCATTTGCAGGCCTCGCTTCCAAAGCTGCAAAAATTGGAAGCACAAGGATGCCGAAACTTAAGGACGCTTCCTACGGGAGGTACTTCTCTTACGAACGCTTGTTAATAGAAGACTAAAGAAACGAAAAGTTTAATCAAAGCCACTTTTCGTTTGGCTTCAAAACAAGTTTAATCAAAGCCACTTTTCTGAAGCACATGGAAATTCTGAAAAAACAAGTTTAATCGAAGGCACTTTTCTTTTGGCTTCAAAACACGTTTGGCATATAAAGGGTTTTTCGTGTAACTTTCTCGGTTAATTCGAACTTGTTCTTAAATTCTAATCTCCGATTTTGTGAAGGTAGCCCATTAAGTTGGTACAAATTAGAACTTGCATGAGGTGGAATTTTAGTAATTAGAACTTGTCTGATTGGTTATGCTGGAGGTAGGAAGTTCCAATTCCTTTGGAGGTTCCTCATCAACTTAAAAAAGTGTATGCTTATGTGGCAAATCCTACAATGTGGAATCTGGACCAATGTAAAAGCTAAAAAAATTTGTGAGGTCCTCCCCTGTGGTGCAAACGATGCCTCGAAGGCACAGAAGACTAGGGACACCTCTTCTTTTTGCGCCCCAAATCAATATCAATCTAGGAGGCCCTTGAGATAATCAAGGTGTTACAAGGACAAATCAACTAGAAGCAAGTTTTGTTGAGTAAAGTGATTCGATGTTTCTCAAGACTGTGGAATGTTATAAGAGGGAAGACTATGGAAAATAAGGAAAGAGAGGTGTGTAGCCAACTTTGGAAAATCTTCTAAAGAATGGTCAATAGAAAAATATCTTTTCCTTTTAGCCAAAAGAATTTCCAATTGTAAAAAGTACTCGCCTTTAAGACATCATGGAGTGTTCTTCCTAGAGAGCAACATAATCAAAACCAAGTAGGCCCCACATGACGGTAATGAGAGGATTATAAACATTCTTTGTAAAATTCTTGAGTAATCCCTTAGTAACCTCTGCTTTGTGGGATACAAGGGGGTCCCATGCATGCTAGAACTTGTTTAATGTTCGATTCTACATGAGGTTCGCACACAGTTCAGAGTGGTAACTTATTAAGTTGGTTCAAAATCCCATGAAAGAGCCTACATATTTGTAAAGTCTTCGTTGTACAATTGCCAACGCCTCAAATTTCTTCCTCCATTATCTTTCTTATTTTCATTTCTGGAATGTGCTGTGGTAGATGCTTCATTCTTTTTGGATGCTTGATTCACCTTGTCTTTTGCTTCTGTATTTGTGAAAGATTTCTTTAGATCTTCAGAAGAAAATTTCTTCACATTTCCTACAACACGAGCATTGCTTGCCCATCAAGCAAGCTTTAAAAGACTCACATCTCTAAAAGATGCTTGTCTCTAGATTTTAATATTTAGAACTTCTTTAATATCCGATTTTGTATGCGGTTGGCACACAG
>CM035420.1:63467439-63469939 GCA_020310875.1 Ceratopteris richardii | reverse complement strand
CAGAGATAATTACCCCGCATGGGTAATGAGAATGGAAGCCTTACTTATGAGTAAGGATCTCATGGTATATGTAACAGGTGAAGAAGAGAAGCTAGTATTTGAAGATGAAAGCCGGCCAAAGAAAGAAGAACTTGATGCTTTAAAGCATTGGCAGAAGAAGGATGGAAGTGCAAAGGCATACATTTACAATACAATCTCTGATCATTTGCTACCACACATCAGAGGATTGGAATCATTTGAACATATATGGAATGCATTGGAGTATCATTTCCAAAGCACTATGAAAGCACGGAAAGCAAGTCTATGGTCAGAGTTTACAACATTCAAGAAGAAGCCAAGTCAAACCATTAGTGATTATGTCACTAAGATGAAGGATCTAGAAGATAGTCTTGGATCCATAGATGAAGAGGTTGAAGATCACAGATTGATTGCTCAACTACTTGCAGGTTTGAGAGGGGATGAGAGGTGGAAACCTTTTGTCTTATCAACAGAACTTTCATTAAATCATTATGTTCCAGATTTGAATCAATTACTTGGTTTGATGCTCACATATGAGCAAGACTTGAAGGGAGATGGAGATAAAGGTCAAAGTTCTGCAATGTACATGAAGAACAAGAAGAAAGGAGAGAAAGGTAAAGCAAAGGATGAAGAGGAGTGTAGTTCTCAAGCTTATTATGCAAGAGGTAAAGGAACAGGCAGAGGAAGAGCAAGAGGTTTTGGAAGAGGAAGAGGTAATCAAAATAACAACAAGAAGGCTTGCTGGATCTGTGGATTGAGTAATCATTTGGCTCATGACTGTTGGCACAACCAACAAGGATCAAACCAGAATCAAAACAACAATAGCAGAGGTCGAGGTGGAAGATATCAAAGTAATTTTCAAAGAGGTAGACAAAGTCAAAGAGGAGGCTATGGTAGAGGTGGAGGAAGAAGTTGGGGACAGAATCAATCCTACAACACCACTTACTATAACTATGCAAATGACACACAAATGAAAGTCATACATCATTGATGATGAATTCAATCAGCACATCAGACAAAGAAGATCTAAAGGTATTTTACATTGACTCTGGATGTTCTAATCATTTGTCAGGAAACATAGAATCGATGTCAGAATTGGAAAAAGGCAATTTTAGTCATACAGTTCAAACAGGTGATAATACAAGACATAGTGTACATTCAATTGGAAAAGTGAAATGCAAGAGTGGAGCAGATTTGCTAACCAATGTTTTGTATGTTCCTACAATACCTAAAAACTTGATTAGTGTGGGACAGATAGTTGAAAAAGGTTTTCAAGTCAGGTTAACAAATGAAGGAGTATTTGTGGAAGATCTAGAGAATGGATATAATCAGAATGTCTCTAGTAAGAAAGAAGGTAGACTTTTTACTTTAAGAGTGCAAGGGAACATTGGTCAAGCTTTGCTCACACATGGTGAAGCAGTGATTACAGAACTTGTTCTCTGGCATAAGAGATTAGGTCATTTCAATGAAAGAGGAATTAAAGCTATGGTTGCTAATCAACCTGTACTAAGATTACCAAATGTGCAAAGTCAACATATGGTTTATAAATGTGAAGCATGTCAAATGGGTAAAGCACAAAGGTTACCATTTCAAAAGAAAGGGTTCAAACATGATGGAGTACTTGAGCTCATTCATATAGATGTATGGGGACCAACAAAAGAAGGATCTATCAGTGGCTCAAGGTATTATGTTCTTTTCATTGATGATGCTACAAGATGGATAACATTATATGTTTTGAAGGAAAGATCAGAAGTGTTTGGAGCTTTCAAGCATTTTCATGCATATGCAGAGAGAGTCACATGTCAAAAGCTTAAAAGACTGAGGTCTAATGGAGGGGGAGAATACTTCTCCCAAGAGTTCAATGATTATCTTTGGAATGCAGGTATTAAGAGAGAAATAACTTGCAGGTATACACCACAACAAAATGGTGTAGCAGAAAGAAGGAACAGGACTTTGGTTGAGTTTGCTAAAGCTATGCTAAAGGAGAAGAACTGTCCAAATTATCTTTGGGGTGAGGCTGTAAATACACTCACATATCTTGTGAATAGATTACCATGTGCAACTCTGAATGGAATGACTCCATATGAAGCTTGATGGGGTAAGAAACCAACACTAGATCATTGTAGAGTGTTTGGGTCAATTGCATATGCTTATGTGCCATCACAGCTTAGGCATAAACTTGAACCAAAGGCATAAAAATATGTGTTCATTGGTTATGATGAAAAGCAGATGGGTTAGAGGTTGTGGAATCCTTTAACCAAACAATTTCTTGTTTCTAGAGATGTTACATTTGATGAACAGAAAAGTTGGTATGCAGATCAAAGTCATACAGCTGAAGAATTTGAAGAAGAGGTAAGAAGATGTGAGAAAGGAAAATCAATTGTGCACGTGAATAGAGATGAAGACTATATGTAAGCAAGTACATCCAGAAGTGGATCAACAAGAAGAAATGAAGAAGCTCCTATATTTGATGAAGAGGTGT
>CM035420.1:63292439-63462439 GCA_020310875.1 Ceratopteris richardii | reverse complement strand
CCCCCGCTAAGGATGGATAGAAGAAGAGGTGAGCGTCGCAGTTATTTAAAGAAGTAAAATTCATAGCCAGTTTACATCGAATTTGTGTAGATGTACAAGCGCTCATTTCCCGTTTTGTTCACGTAGAAACTTACATACATTGTTATTTAGTTTGTAAGTGATTTATGTCGTTGTGTTTTATTGCAGGACTTCGATCGAGAATAAAAAGTTGGGTCCGCCGAAAAATGCTGGCCCTCGGGAGATTTTAAGCTAGATGGAAAAATGCTACGTTATGTAAAAGAAATGCAGAACCTTAAGATAAGTGCTTCTGAGTAAGGCGTTGTCGACAGAATGATGACAATGACTGAAGTCCCGGCATATTTATATCATATTAGTACAATCTCTTACATATACAATGACCCTAGAAATCAAACGTACTATGACCCTAGAGATCGAACATACTGTGACGCTAGCTAAGTTGGTAGTTCAATGTTGCACTCTTAACTAGATGTGAGAGCAAGATAACAGCCTCAAACTTTACCTATTGGAGAGCTGTACTGCTCATAATTATGTTTTCTATTGCATTTGGATCAATATCTCGAAATAAGTATCTCAAATACATAATTAGAATCTTGATATGAGAAGAAACCAATCTTGCATTTCTCCACTCATGGGAAACTAAATGCAAATGTTGGGGAAAAGTTCACATTGAGCCATTCATGGATTCAAGATTTCATGTAGACTTACAACATTTTTTACAAGTGGCTATTTGTATGCACTAGAATGTAATGCAATTTAGAGCTATTTAAGCTGTAGCTGTTGGAGTTTGAGGTCTCGAGAAGCACATGCATGACAAAAGGAAGAAGAAGATGCTTGGAGCACAACACAACACATAATGAACTACCAAGTACTATACAAAGATATGTAACCTAGGCATGTATACAAGTCGAGGAAAAAAAAACCTCCTAAATAAGGGAAAAAGTACCCTAGTCGTCCTAAGTGTGCTCATATACATCACTATTGAAATATATAAAAACATCCCCCTTCGAAGTGACGTGGTTAATAAGAGCTAACATTCATGTATAAGGAACTGCCAAGCTATGTGGAAAGAGATTAATCCATAGAAGCATGTAAGCCCAAAGCTGTGTAGTAAGCTTCAAACTTCTCCCTACGGATAGCCTTTATGAAAAGATCTGCAATGTTATCATGTGTGGGCACATATGCCAAATTGATCTATGCTCCAAAGAATCTCTCCCTAACATAGTGATAGTACACTTCAATGTGCATTGTGCGAGCATCAAACAGAGGATCCTCACAATTGCCAATGTGCTCTAACTATTAGTGAGGACGGTGGTGGTAGAAGATTGAACATCACCCAAATCAACCAAAAGGCATCTCAACCATGTACAAACACTCAAAAATCGATGTGAAAGCTACCCTATAATCAGTGTCTGTCCCAACTAGAAGTGGCCATAGTAGGATGCTTCTTGCTCAACCAAGATATGCATGAGCTACCAAGCATGAAGCAAAAACCACCAGTGGACACATGCTTGTTATAGTAAGCAACCCATTCTGATTATAAAAAAAAATCATGTTACCCCATGCGATAAGATAATCCAAGTAGCGATGTAGCACTCAAGTAGAAAAAGATGCACTTAACTACCTACCAATGCTTGACACCTGGGCAATGCATAAACTTGATCATCTAAGAGACCAAATTGAATATCAAGCCATGTTATGCATAGGAAAATCAAGCATCCATGATAGAGAACAACATCAAATGCATCTCCAACATCTTGAAAACTCAACCATAAACTTGTTCCCATAGGAGTGGCAAGATCTTTGCAATGGTCAAGGCCAAATCATTGCAATAATGTATCAATATTTTCTTTTTACATAAAGCTATCCCCCTTGCCACTTGCATAAACTTGATACACATATAATGATGCAAAAATTCCCCAAATCTCGCATCTCAAGGGAGTCATGCATATCAACCTTAAATTCAGAAACGTGCTACCCATTAGGACTAGTGAGCAACATATCATCAACATATAGAACAATGATAAGAAGTACATTATCTCCATAGTCAACATATAATGTGCACATAGTTGGATTGTTGTTGAATCTTACTTGCTTTTCCCCTTTTGTGAGATAGCAAGTGATTGCTTTTCCTCAATCAAACCACTCCTATTCACTCTAGATTACTCTTCTTGCAAAAGAAGAGGCCCAACCACATCAAATGCATACACATTGGGATTCCCTTTTGCAACGAAACAAAGTGTAGTGACAAAACTTTGAAAAGGTTCTGGTAATCCTTTCAACAATGTAGAGATGAATGATGCATCTAGAATAACCTCATCTATGCTTTCAAATTCCTCTTTCAAATCTTTGATGTGTGTCACATACATATTCACAAACACATTTTTAGCCATAGATACATTCTCAAGTTGCTTCCTCAAGTATGCAACATGTGCTTCATTATGTGCAACATACAAACAAGCAAGAGTGTCCCATGCCTATCTGGATGTAGAGCATGACCAAATGTGTGGAACTATATGATGCTTCATAGAAAGTGTAAAAGATGCATGACCTTGAGCATCTTTCCCATCACATCTAATCTACTCTTGTGTAGCTGGAGAAGGAGTAACCACTGTCCTTGAAGAAGAAGCTCCATCTATGGCAGTAGACTATGAAGTATAAGAACCAATAGGTATTTGATCTACATCTACCACTATGTTCCAAAGTCTTTTTGCAACAAGAACATGCTTAATCATGTAAGAAAACATTAGATAGTTGGTCCCATGAAGCTTATGTTTAGCTTGAAGGATGCCAGTCAAGTCATTGCTTTGCACCATTTCACTAATGAACAAGCATGTGACAAAGTCTTTACATCAACGAAAGTTGAAATGAATGCTGAAATTTCAACTCACAATCCGTCACTGTGATGATGATTCTAACTACATAAATGGATTCAAAATGGGGGTAAAATCCCACTAAAGCTCATGGAAATGCTTTTTGGCGACTAAATTCAATCTTCTATGCTTCGAACTCGATTTGCACTGTTAAAATTACACGCATGCCATGACACAAAAAACCAAAAGTTGAGAAGGAGCTCAACCTACTCTGATACTACTGTTGGGATGTGTGTGTAGAAGTGCACAATACACACAAGAAGAAAAAAACAAGGAGCACAAATGTGGCAAGACACATGGAGAACATGGATGGCTGGAATAGCTTTGTCTCTTGATTATAATTAGAACTGAAGTAAGAGCTATATAATATCCCTACGCACAAAGTACCACCATATATCAGTGAATCATGTATATGGTAACATGGGGAAAAAATCTCTAGCTAGCACTAGAGTAAAAATTACCAATGCATAGGGAAAAGGTTCACATCAAAGCTACTCAAGCAACACATAAGTATAATGCTAAAAATGTGAAAGAAATACCAGTGAAAGTAGTCAAAATGATCTTACGAACTACCATTATAGGATAAAAGGATTTGTTAGTGCATGCAGTAGTATTCCCTTTAGGGGTAGCATTAAATTATAATCACAGGTACTTCAGATGAAGGAATCAAGGAGGTAAAGAGATTACTTGAAAAAGAATTCAAGATCAGTGACCTAGGAAAGTTGTCATACTTTCTTGGAATGGAAGTCACTTATACAGATCATGGCATATTTGTGTCACAAGAAAGGTATCTTCTGAATCTATTGAAGAAGTTTGATATGGAAAATTGCAGAGAAGCTTCAACTCCACTTGAAGTTACTCACAAGCTCAGTAAATATGATGGTGCAGACTACAAAGATATGAGGAAGTATCAATCTCTTGTGGGTAGTTTGATTTATGCTACACTAACAAGACCTGATCTTAGTTATGTAGTGGGAGTTTTGTCACAATTCATGCATTGTCCAAAGGACCCACATTGGATTCTAGGTCAAAGAGTTCTCAGATATATCAAAGGAACTATAAAGGAAGGATTATATTATCCTTTTACATCAGATTTGAAGTTGAGAGCCTATAGTGACTCAGACTGGGCAGGTAACCAAGATGACAGAAGATCAACTCATGGTTACATGATATACATTGGTGATAAGCTTGTAAGTTGGTGTTCAAAGAAACAACATATAGTAGCATTATCATCAACTAAAGCAAAGTACAAAGGACTTGTGGTAGCAGCTAAGGAACTCATATGGATGCAGACATTGTTCAAGAGCTTAGGCATTGATCAAGGTACACCTACAATACATGGAGATAATATGAGTTCACTTTATCTTGCAGCAAATCCAGTTTTTCATGCAAGGACAAAGCACATAGAGATAGAGTATCATTTTCTTAGAGAAAAGGTAATGGAGAAGGAGATTGAAGTGGAGTACATTTCTACTAAAGATCAGTTAGCAGACATAATGACAAAGAGCTTGGATGGTGTGAAGACCAACAGATTCAAAAGCATGACAGGAGTAAAAGAAAAGAAGATGATATGAAGAAAGAGAGAATCTCAATTAATGATTGAGGGGGAGCTGTTGGAGAAACAATCACTAATTGGACATATATTTGAAGGTCAAATCTTAGGAAGAAAACCCCATGCCTATGTGAAGGGACAAATTCACAAGTGTATCATATTTGTAAAGTTAGTTCACTTTAGTTCTAGAAGTTTTTTAAAAAAATCATGAGAATACGAAAATCTATATAAGTTAGTTTGTATCAACTGACGTGGCGAGAAAGAGAGAGAGAGAGAGAGAGAGAGAGAGAGAGAGAAGTAGAAGGAGGAGTTCAATTTATACGACTCAGTATAGTCGGGCTTCTCTGAGTGAGAAAGCATCTGTAAAACTTCTGAGTTTTCATAGCTATGAGAAAGAACTGAGTAAAGTTCTGTGTATGAGTCTCTCTCCATCATCTCCATGCTTGCCTACTATGTGATGAGTTAGAAAGATCAAGTTTTCCAAGCAACTCGATGCCTGGCATCGAATCTCTGCTGATAAGTCATATTTTCATTTATCTTTTTCATTCAGTGCTGAAGTGTTTGAAAACATGATGTTGTTGGAGCAACTGGATGCCGAGCATCAAATTCTAGTTGATAATTCATATTCTAAGTGTGCATGAAATCACCTATTGTTTTGGAATCCAAAAGATCAAGGTTTTATGCGGGAAGTCGATGCCCGGCATCGAATCCCTGCTGAAAAGTGGCAAAAAACACCCCAAGTCGATGCCCGGCATCGAATTCTCGTTGCAAGTCGATGCCAGGCATCGAATTTTAATTTTAGTTAGGCACTTTTTACTATAACAAGCAAGATTTCCAGTTTTGGAAGGTCATACAGGGTCATCTTGTGAGGGCCATAACTTTAGTTCTAGAGATCTGTTTCATGCGTATGATAGCTTGTTGGAAAGCTCTACTCTTCTAGTTTCAGCCTATACCGCTTCATGGAGAAATAATATTGGAGCTAAGAGAAATTAGCAAAATACTGAAGGTATGTCATTTTGGTGACTAGGAATTTCTGTAGAAGCAAAGTTCTCACTTTAGGCTATCATTTCTCAAAGTTTGGAGTGGCAATGAGTTAATGGTGACCATAGAGGTGTTCTAGTGTCACATTAATTCATTTCTTGTGGTGTTTCATACATCAACATATCTATCTATCTATCTATCTATCTATCTATCTATCTATCTATCTATCTATTTATCTACTTTACTATCAATCAATTAATCAATCAATGTACCTATTATCTATCTATCTATCTATCTATCTAACTAGCTAGCTATCTATCTATCTATCTATCTATCTATCTATCTATCTATCTATCTATCTATCTATCTATCTATCCATAACTCAATCAATCCATCGATCAATCAATCAATCAATCAATCAATCAATCAATCAATCAATCAATCAATCAAGCAATCAATTTATCTATCTATCTATCTATGTATCTATATATCTATCCATCTATCTATCTATCTATCTATCTATCTATCTATCTATAAATCTATCTATCTATCTATCTATCTATCTATCTATCTATCTATCTATCTATCTAGGCAGCGTTGTTTGGAGGTACTTCTCTTAATAAAAGTTGAATTCATTCCTTACTTTTCTTTTGACTTCAAAGCAGTCTTTCGTATTTCAAGAATGTGGGAGAGATGCTTTGGAAAACTTTGATCGGAAAGAAAGAAAGCAAAGCACAAAGGGACGACCTAGAAGAGCGAGGTTGTATGCGAGAGTTGTGGGCAATTACTAAGCCCAACGGAACAGTATCGTTACCAAGAGCTCCTTGGGTGCTTCGCAGGATGGAAGAGCAACAAGTGAAGAAAATAATTTCAGAGTTTCGTACACCTACTGGATGCATGAGATGTCTAAAGACTGCTTTCACACGAAACGACTATCTTGCAGGACTCAAGTCTCATGATTGGCACAAGTTTTTATAGTTTGTGCTCCCTGTAGCCCTAAAAGATTGTCTTACAGAGGATGTACGAAAAACCATTTATAAAATTAGTTCTTTAGTACGGTGGATATCTTCTAAAGAGATAAATAGAGATAGCATAGAGAGTGCGAAACTCAATGCTATCGAGGTTGTTTGTATGGTAGAGAAATACTTTCCCACAAGTATTCTCACTATTCAACTTCATTTACTGGTTCATGTAGTAAATGAAGTTGCAATAGCAGGAACTCTCCATAGTCGATGGATGTTCTTCTTAGAGCGCTTTATGAAGACATTAAAAGTGTTTGTTTGACAGAGAGCACGTCCACAGGGTAGCATGGCAGAGGGATGGCTTGTACAAGAATCTCTTGTATTCATTACTGAGTTTCTACGTATATCGGATCCCAAAATGCCTCGCTTATGGAGCGATGATGAAGATGTTCGTCTCGTAGGCGATGAACCACAAGGTAAAGGATTGCAAAGAAAAATGGATGCAGCTTTTAGAGAGAAGGCAATGAAGTTTTGCATAGTTAACTCTGAGCCTATGCAAAAGTGGTTAGAAAGGTATGAACTTGCCAAGGAAACTAATGCAAAGGAAAGAGCTCAGTTTCGAAGAAATCGTTGTACTCGATTTTTGCCTCTTCTAGAAAATCTTCGACCTCTCCCACCTTTTCCAACGAGCAGATGGCTAGATGCAGTGGTTTCACAAGCAAAGGCAGCAGGTGAAGATATCTCTGAAGAAGAAGAAGAACTCGCAAAAGGATGTAATTGGGAGTATATCAAATACGGTGCACTATGGTCTCATGGACGACACTTTCGAATCGCACGAATCGATCAAAACCAGTCTACTTTTGATAGTGGAGTGATGGTGAATTTTTTGCGAAAAAGTAGAGCGAGTGCAAGAGATGATAATGCTCTAGAAGGCGAGTTAGATTATTGTGGTGTGATTCAAGACATCTTGAAACTATGTTTCAGAAAGTTTGATTACTTTGTTTTTGACGTGAAATGGTTCAAAGTAGTCACCTTTGGAAGAAACGCAACAGTGAGACGAGATAAGAGCGGTTTGCTTCAAGTCCACTCCAAAGATTATGGACAGATGAAAGGGATACATTTGTACTTCCCGAACACTGTGAGCAAGTTGTTTTTATACCAGATTCAAAAGACCCAGAGTGGCTATTTGTTTTACAAGTCACTCCACGTAGTAGACAAATTTTTGAAAATGCAGATGTAGAAGAAAGTCCATCTCTAGTGGACTCAGAGATTCATTCGATAGTTGAGGAGGAAGAGATCATTGTTGCAGAAGAAGAGGTCATTGAAGAAAAGGTCATTGTTCGAGAAGACGAAGCAATAGACAATGATCAGGAGGAAACCAACATAGCAAGCGATTTAGAAGCCATCAATTTAGAGATAGATATTCTCGGTGCATCGGATCTTCAAGAGGATGCTAGAATAGAGGACTTTTGAATAAAAGACTTGTACGTACTAATTTTTGGTTTTTTTTGTTTATTCCCTATATTATTTTTCTTATCGCATGCTAATTATTTGAGTTCTTTTATTACAGAGCACGATGGGAGACAGTCCTCGATTCACTCCACAGTCCATGACAGAGGAGTAGTTTTTAGAGTTCATCTCTCAGGTTCCTCCTGTGTATATGGCCGCTGCATCATAGTATTGGATCGCTCGTGGTAGCACTCCTCCTGGCCTCACTCCTGCCAGCCTTACTCCTGCCGACCTCACTCCCGCTGGCCTCACTCCCACCGGTATAACTCCCACCGGTGTCACTCCTGAGGGTGGTGCTACTCCCGTAGGAGGTATGTCTCCTAGCTTTGTGACTCCACCACGACCATCTTTGCAGCCATCTCCTACTGGATCTACTAGTAGACATGTGCGTTTGATACCTCAGCGCGATACAGGGTCTGGCCCGTCTCGTAGATCGAGGTCACGCTCTAGAGCAGGAGGTTCTAGGAGTGGATCTACAGGTAGGTCTGGAGGTGGAGGAGGCGGTTGTTGTGGAGGCAACGTGACGGACGTTGTGTCGCCCGCTTCTACTCCTAGGATGAGTACCTCAGATGTAGGTATGCCATGCAGTACACCACGCACTACATCACACAGTACACCACGTACACCTTGGGGTGCTCATGACCATGATGACTCCAAGGTGTATAGTATCCGAGATGGAGCTCCGGTGATGGATGCGGCTGGCAAAGCAATGCGTGCACGCATACGACAGCTTTGCTCCATCCAGTTTGGACACTCCATCATGCGGAAATGGAGTGAACAGGATAAAGATCGGAAGAATTGTATCACACAAATGATTTACGACGAGTTCTGACCAGCCGATGAACAGTCGATTGTCAGTTCAGAGTGGATTCTGCATACCGCACGTGAGGTCATGTCGCATCGACGATTCGAGGCTCGTGATGCATTCAGAGAAGGCTTACCAAAGCTTATGTGGTTAGATGCTAAGGAGTGGGACATGATTCGTGATGAGGAGCAGCAGACTCCTGATCGATATCGCCAGCAGCGAAATGCCACAGCCAAACGTCTAGACACGATTGGACCGTCATATTTGGGCAGCGGCGGATATGACACGATGCATCATGAGTTTGTAAGTACCATTTCATTTATAGAATTTATTTGTGTTAAATTTCTCATATATATTTCTCTAATCTTTTTATATTTGTTTCAAGAGCTGGCAATGGGTCGTCCTCCAACATGATCGGAGGAGTCTTATGGATATAGCCATGGGTTGATTGCACTATTGTAGGACTTGGAGGGACGCGGTCCGGTAATTTCATGGGAGCGTTTGCGATGAGGTAATTAATTTATAAACTTGGTTTTTACTTGTTTGTAATTTTCATGTGAATTTATCTCATTCCATTATTTTTCTTTGTTGCAGGACTGTTGATATGGAACGTTCTTTGCATGTGTATGGCAGTGGAAGACCAATACTTTGTATTTGATATCCATATGGCAATACATTGTTTTGCCATATTTTGTAAAAGCATCATATATGACAGTGGTTTTCCACACTCTTGTACATGCTTCATTATTGAAATATATAACTTCTTTTGTACATGGTTCATTTTTCATTTTGATTATCGATCTCTTTTGTGTACAATAATACTCTGTTTCATGAAATCATATTTCCGTTGTCATTAGAGTACACATCACATGTACTCGGTTTTTTTTGGGCAGAGTGTATTGTCTTTTGTTCAGCAACATCATGGTAATGTTGCTGTAGCAAAAGACAAAACATTCTGCCTAGAAACAATTTTGCAGGTATGGTCATCGGTATAAACGACGGTACTCCCAGTAGTGTCATCGGAATAACCGTCGGTACACCCAGGAGGCGATGCAACAGAAACCAATTACCGATGCGTATACCGACGTTTATACCAACGCATATACCGACGCTTTTATCGACGTCTAGACCGACGCCTATACCGACTCTTTGGTACCGACGCGGAGAACGACCTTTACACCGGTGTCGCGACAAAATAAAGCCGCGTTCATTTTCCTTGGTAAAAACATCGGTATACCATCAATCTATTGTAGTGTTTGATACCTTGCATGGATGATATTTTAGATGCATTATGAGATGGTACTAGTACTATATACTCTTAAATAGACTCAAAAAGGGGTTATCATTAGGTTAGAGTTATGAATGATATTATACATAAAATAGATTTTTGTACTAGATTTAGTCATTACGAAGATTTTGTAATGTCTTTCAACTTAACTAATGCTTCTTCTACTCCTATGATGTTCATGGATGATATTTTTCATCCTCGTACTGGTCAATTTATAGCTGATTTTATGGATGATCTCTTCATTTAAGTAAGAGTTTAAAAGAACATGAATGTCACTTACATATAGTTTTTGAATGTTAGATGAGAATTCTTTGTATGTAAACCCACACAAGACACAATTATGTTTATATGAGGTTGAGAACTTGTGACATAATTTCCCCAGATGGAATTAGAATGGATCCATGAAAAGCTTTTGTAATCCTCTATTGGCTCATTCCCCAAAATGGGTACCATTTTTTATCAGTCCTAAAATTCATTAGAGGAAAAAAATGAACCCTTGATGGGTCTTGTAAGATTCCCTAATTTTTAGGAATTAAGCTTAATTCTGTTTTTGTTGAAGGGAACAAAGTGCATTTTATAAGATACTTTTTAGTAGGCTAGAGTAGGATTTTTTTAAGGCTATACTAGGCCTCCCTCTTTCTTCTTCTAGAGAGAGAGAGCAAGAGCATCTACTTTCCACATCATCAAACTCATGCATGTATTTGAATATTTTATTTAAGTCTTATTTTCAGTGTATATTAACTCAAAAGGGCCTGTTTCTTTAAATATATATCAGAGGTCACTTTTTTGGGTCCATTTTCTAAAGTTTCTTTTAGAAAAAGTATAATTTTCAAACTCCTTCCAAAAGTAAGTGCCACATCATCAAATCCGTGACCATACTTCCCCCAAAAACTAACTTTTTTTCAAATTTTATCATTTTCAGCCATACATAGTGAAAAAATACACTTTAATCCATACACATACAAGAAAACACATTCTGAGCAAAACATATGCTTTAGAGTCCCTTCCAACCAGTTTTTCATCTTTGTTTTTGATATTGTTAGTCATTAGCAAAGATGGTGTTGACATGTATCACAAAATTCACAATAGAATGTCCTCATGCTCCTGCATCAACAAGTATCCATGTTCGTGTGCCTAGAGATTTTGCTCCAAATACACAATGCAACAATGAGGCCAATTCTCAACATGAACGTCGTGCAGCTGGAGAAAAAAAATTTGATCTTTGGATGCATGATTGACTTTATCCTCTTGATCCAATATCTTCTTACCATCCAACATTTCGTAACCTCTCAACTTTACTTCAATTCATTAGTGTAGGTGAAGGTCGACTATTAGGTTGCTACAAGCGATTATCTACATATTCACATGGTACTGCTAAGTATTGGTTCCAACAATATCAACTCCATCATATGAGGTTGATCACTTTAGAAAGCAAAATCATATCTTTATGAAAACAACTTGTAGATTTTGAATAGGAAAAGAGACTGCACTTGGCATGAGATACAGGAAAAGCGAATTGTCATCCTTTGAAGCTCTTTTAGTAGGTGGCGGAGAATGTAAACCACATATATATGCAATAAGGTGAGTGTTTTTACTTTTATATGTTTCTAATAAAAAATTGTAATGGAATTTTTCATTGTGTAGGTCATGTATTCAAGACATAACTGTTTCATCAACAACACAAGACCAATTCAAGCTGATGAATAGCTATATAAACAACAAAGAAATCACTTATGCTATAGACATGCCCATACGAAAGTATATTAGAGTTTTTGTTGAGGCTAACTTCTTAGAGAAGTTAAAAAACCTTATCAAAGTGCAAGATGTTCAAGCAATATGTGAGGAATTATGCATCAGTAGAAATGGATATATTGCAATGTACACCCTTTTAAGGCAAGTCTTACCAGCCTAAGGTATTTCTCAAAGTATATTTCCTTGCCCATATAAAGTGTCTATCAAAACAAAACTTCAAATGAGGATGTGACTTGTACTATTGGACAATATTTATTCATAGAAGATACTAGGCCTGCCTTTGTTTATCATCCAAATATTCCCAAGAAGGAATCAAAGACCCTATCTACAAAAGGATTTACTTACACTAAATTCAACAATATATTTTTGGATCTTCACAAGCTTCAACAAGCAACAGTTCGCTTTTATAGTTCAACAATCAAGGGTACCCGTAATACATTTTATTTGGTATTGAAGTTTTATTGCATTCAAGTATCATATTAAGATAATGTTTTCTCTTTTGTGCAGATTGTAATGTTAAGTTAAAGCTCATACCAAAGCTTGATGAGTGCCAAATCATAAAGGATGGGAAAATGGAAAGGTTGAGTGTGATGCTACTGAATGAAGTTATTGACCATGTAATGAGTGATGAAACTTTAGGATCCACTTCACATTTTACTTATAGTGTGCAATAAGAGAGACATATCTGGTAGTTAGGTGCTATGGAAGTTCCCAAAGAAACAAACAATGTTGTTTTGTGGATTTCTAATAGTACTCTTGGATTATAGAAGTAATCTCTTCCCAAATACATGGGAAAAATCTTTCTGTAGATCATATAGGTGATTTTAAGATAGAATGGCATTTGGGTGGAGATCTTGAGAGTATAAAATGCATGTTCGGTTGTACACAAAGGATCTACGAGACAGTATAAACCTGCAAGGACATTGATGAGAGTTGATGACTCGAACGAACTTGATGAAACAGACTCATTGAATCGCAGGGAATGGAAGATATCACTTTTGAGGTGTCCAATGTTACAAGAACCAACTCGTGATAAAATAAGAAATGATTGGAACCCCACTATTCCATTTCCATTAGTCAATCTTCACTTTTCTACTTTGCATGAATTCATGAGGATCTTTGATAGGCTTTTGAAGTTCCATATTGAATATGCATTTGCAATGAAACCACTAGAGAGGTCTACAATAGCAATCTAAAAAATAAAAGATCTTTTGAACTCTATTGGTTGTCATGGTGTCCATGTATCTTTAGTTGTTAAGAACTATGGTGAGTCTCAAGAGATTTTACAACAAGTTTCAATGACTCGGAAGAAGGCAAAAAATTTCTTGAAAGGAGATGTAAATAGTCAAGATGATGGGAAATGGGAGCTTTGGAAGGACCTCTGTTCAAGTACAACAGACAATGATAGTCGGGTTGATCTCATTAATAAGCGAAAGAAGGTTTGGCAAGTTCCACAAGCAAGATCTAGAAGGTGGGGGAAAACATGTTAGTACTTCTTGAAAAGAATGAAACAGCTTGAAAAATCATTTCCCCATTGAAATTCTTTCTTTGTTTTCTTTTTGTGTCAATTATTATTAATCCATAGAAAGTTTTGTATGTTCTTATTGCCTTTTGATTTTATTCCACATCATTTTATTGGTTTTTCATTTTACCATAGAACAAACATATCACAAAATCAAGTTTATGTTATATCTCTTTCTCTTCACAGATTCGTTGTTTTCAAAAAAAAAATATATAATTTCAAGCACATTGAGTTATGATTCTTGATTGCTTTAACGTCTAGGTATGTCCTTTCGAAAGAGAACTTGATACTTAGAACATTAATCTACCTCTAACTTAAATTATTAAGATGATGTTAATCAAGCATTAAATTGAATTCGAAGTGCTCATATCCTTTTGTCTCTCCTTCTTGTATTGTGAGTTTACCACCATCTTAACCTTTGTTGCGTTGATCCCTCTTTCTCTCTCTCTCTCTCTCTCTCTCTCTCTCTCTCTCTCTCTCTTCTTTCTTCATGTATCTGACAGCTCCTCTCTCTCTCCATCCACACTCATCCTCTCTCTCTCGGAGCACATTTTCTGTAGTGCCATCATTCTTCCTTTCATCTCTCTCTCTCTCTCTCTCTCTCTCTCTCCTCTTTTTTCATCTGGATTTTTTAGCGCCACCCATAAGTTAGCATACTGAATCTCCCCCTCTCTCTCTCTCTGTGCAACTCCATTGCCATGATAGCGGTTGTCCCTATTTTCTCTCCACATCATTACCACAATGCTTGGCATTCTTCCTCTCTCCCACTACTCCTCCACTTGAAGCCGTTGCTCAGTTTGTGTAGCACCATTGAGAAGACACGTGCTTCTCTCTGATATGCCGTAAAAATTGCCACTAGCAAGCTCCCATCTCTCTCATGCAGTCAGTTATCATCGAATTAATCGTATATGTCTATGGTTAATGAAGACATTAAGGTACATAGTAGAGTCACAAGGTGTGCTAATCCTACCTCTTCCGATTTTGCTCAAAGATGTCCATCACATAGGGACTAGAAAAATGGCTTCGGCATAATAATCTCATATATCATAGTAAAGATCACCATATACAAGATAACCATGGACATTAAGGGTAGGCGTGATGAGCCCTCGATGCTACACCTTCTTCATTTCTCTAAGTGCTCTACCAAAAAATATGTGCAAGAAAATGGATGAACAGAAATGGACAAGAATCATACCTGGAAAGAAGTTCCACAAGCAAGATTGAAGAGGATTAACAAATAAGTTTAGTCACCTATTTGTAGGTCCTCCTCCCCTTGGACTTTCGTCTAGAAAATTCTAACCTCCTTACTCAACTTTCTAATTCTAGATACCTCTCGCATGGTCATTTACTATTTTGGAAAAATCACAGAACTTATTTATACTTTTGATTTTTTTCCTTTTTATTTTTTCTAGACTAAGGTTTTGGTTTCACACTCTATATACAAGATTTAATTAATCTAAGGGTTTGGAGTTAGGATAAAAGCCACTTTTGGGGGTCTAGGTTAGGGATTTTGGTTGGGAAATTTAGGGTTTTGCCCACAACTAAGTCAAACATGTGAATTCAAGGGTCTATTTACACTTACGAGCAAAAATCCTAGGATTCTCTAAGGGTTCAAGTTCGTTTTTCATGGGATAAAGTCACGTTTTCAGGGATTGTTAAGGGTCAAACCTAGGTAATATGGATCAACAGTTACCTATTTGCACACTCAATTCTAATGTACATATTCAATTTGGTTTTGTATCTCATAATCAATTAAATCAGCCAAAATATGCACATATTATATCCCGTTCTTGGCCAAAACATCACACAATTATTGAAAAATCAAGAAACTTTGAGAAAAAATCATGCACACTTCCCTAAGGGATTTCGTCTGGACATTCACCCC
The DNA here is from genome assembly GCA_020310875.1 of Ceratopteris richardii. NCBI lineage: Eukaryota > Viridiplantae > Streptophyta > Polypodiopsida > Polypodiales > Pteridaceae > Ceratopteris > Ceratopteris richardii. The sequence goes on along the minus strand of CM035420.1, from coordinate 63,447,292 downwards.
CACTAAACCTGCACATCGTCCCGATGGACCAACCTACAAGATCCAACAAAAGCATATCACTATTCTTTTTGAAAAATCTTTTTACTTTTTATGTTTTTCTTTTAAAAAATCAAAGCGTGATCTCATGCACTCCATGAAGCTTTATAAAGATTGGTATAAATTTTAGAAAATTAAGCAGGTTCAAGCTTTACAAATATCATACTATGTTCTTGCTTTTGCAATATGACGAGTAACCATATGAATAAACCGTTGGCTTTCTAGATCTTCTGTTTGCTCAACTGGTTCAGATCTAGCAACTCATCCTAAGTACTAGTATATGTTAAGTTCCTACTAACGGATTTTGTAGAATATATCCAGTTTCCCACTATTTATTTGCTACTGTCCAACCCTCCATTAGATCTCTTTCTTTTTCTTTTTCATTCTCATTTTTCTTTTTCTCTTTCTTTTCTTTTTCACTTCATCTCAGCTCAAGATTTATTCTTTAGTTTTTTATTTCACAAATTGTCCTATGTCGAAACGGGATCTGACTCGTGGACTTGTCCGCCGGTCCAAGTTTATCCCACCTCTCTACTAACCTGACATAGCGCACGACATACACAACATCAGTGCTGCATGAAATCAACGTCAGCTTGTGGCTCTTACCACGTGGCCAGAGTGAATCCACCTGCCTACCGACGCATGCAGGTGCATGAAAACATATAGGTTAGGCCTACGACGAAACTAGCTACGGATCATGGCCTTGGTCACCTGATCAAGATGGTTCCACCTGCCTACTAGCCCATCATAGCACTCTAACAACATGCACACACATACAAGCTCGCTTGAGTATGAAGGTTTTTCATAAATCATGATCCATATGGAGGTAAGATCTTGCAGGAAACAAATAGTAGGACCCAAAGAATCCCACTCACTAAGTGTTCAAATCAATCAGCATATACATGAACTCAGTTTAAGCATGCCATCACATTCCCAAGCTTTCACTCTCAGAAGTCTCTAGTCTGCTAATTGATTTCATTCATATAATTTCTAGTCGCTCATGCTTCATACAAATCCATAATAGATATTTTTTGTCTTCATTCTACATGATTTTCTTGAATTAATACCTATCTTTATCATACATATAAATGCAATGCATATGCTGTATCATAAAGAAAACATATTTCAAATAAGAAATATTCCACCTGATCATTTTGCTTGATCTTCATCATTGATTGATATAGTTTTTCTTCGATTTCATGATTTATCATTCTTCATCAGCATCAGCGTCAATATCATCAACATCCTCCAGTATCATCATCAACCATCATCATCATCATCATTCATCATCATCTATCATCATAAACCATCATCATCATCAATCATTAATCATCTTCATCATCATCCATCATTATAAACCATCTTCATTCATTAATCATTATTCATCAATCATCATCCATCAATCATCATCATTCATCAGTCATCATTCATCATTCATTAATCATCAATCATTATTATCATATCATAATCATCAATCATTATAAATCAGCAATCATAAATCATCATCAATCAATGATCAATCATTATAGTTCATCATCATCAACATCAATCATCATCATTATCCATGATCATCAATCATAATCATCCATCAATCATCACCATGCATTTTCACCAATCTTTATCATTCAATAGCTCTTGATTATTGTAATGCATTTTCATTATGATTCTACTTCAATCATCATTCAAGATTTGCAAATATATATTGGAAACTCAGATTTTTATTTCTCTTATTCTTTCTCAAAGACGTAGAAGACTTCGCAGTCGCCTTTACATTCCCCTCAATTTGCGTAATAACATCATCAAGCAATTGTTTTTCTACTTTCTTAATTCATTTATCAGATTTTACATCTTCTTGAGTTTCTTCTCTACTCTTTTCTTGCTCAATTTGTTGGTCAAGGTTTAATTGAGATTGCAATTTTGCAACTTTCTCTTAATCAAATAGATTCTCATTAGTCAAACGGTTTTGATCAAATGAAACATATATATCATGGTCTTTCTCTTGAATTGCTCTATCAGATTCTCTTTTATGATCAATTTCCATTTGTTCTCTCAATATCTGTTCAATATTATGTTTTTCAACCTTTATCTGTATACCTTTAGTTTCTTCAGTTGGCTTCTCTTGACTCTCAATAGATGTCATTCTTATTTGTTCATCAGATTTATTTTTCTCCAGTCTTTTAGGTTTCCACATCATTTGAATGGACTTTGATCTAGTTTTGGTTTATTGAAAATATTCCTTGATGCTACCTTTTCCTACATTCAAATTCAAAGGTGATTCGTCTTGGTATTTACAATTTTTTCCTTCATGCTCACTTACAATTCTATGTCTGTATGCACTTTCATATGCTAGACAATCCCAGAACATATGTCCAAATTGATCACACCAAAAGCAACGTATAGGTCTCTGCTCAACCCAACTTAATTTCCTAGGTATCACTCTAGGCGTGGGTCTTCTAAGACTTAATGACTGTTTGTGTGCAGATATGCCTTGGACTTTTACCTCATGCTCATTATCACATTTCCATGTTTATAGGTCTTTAAGTTGGTTAGACAACAAGTCAACCTTATGTTGCAATTAAGAAATACCAGAATCCATTTCATTTTTTACATCTTTAATACTTATGTCCATTAGCTAGATAGTGTCAGATATTGCATTTATTGTTTGCATTAGGGTCATCATAATACTAAATTTTTATTTTATAGATTCATCGCATTAATTTCCATTTTCTTAAATCACTCTTTGTATTTTCTAAACTGTTCCTCAATCATTTTATTCATTTTAGTTTCTTCTGCACAGACCTATGGACTAAACTAGTGCAGATCTTGAATGCTCTAGCTCAGGCAACTAAAAGAGTCTTTATGTTCCAAGTGTGTATGTGAAGCAATGCAAAAAACTCAATGAACCTGAAATGCTTGTAACTGGAGTCTCTATCCGATGCCGAGGATCCTGTCTTCTCTTCTTAAGGAGTGGGTGATGCGTGGAGGATCACCGGGCAACCACCTCGCTTCATGTCGGGTTCAGGTGTCGGTAAGGAATTCGATGAATGAGAAGAGCCAGTGCAGCGTTGGATCAGGCCCCTGGTGTGCGCTGTTCCCATGTCCAGCAAGCGATGTCTGCGGTTGGGTGCCTTGCCCACTCTCTAGTGTGGCGATCATCGTAAGGCCCCTACCCTCTCGAAAGAGACAAGCGGATATTTGTGTGCATAAGACCGGAGGCATCAGGAGCAAGAAATTCCAAGTACCATGCTAAAACACCGAAGTCACGGGATCGGTGTGCAAACAAAGCTCAATGATACAATGTAAGTGTAACCGAAGTTGTCCAATAAAATGTGAATGATACAATGATGTCTGCTACAGTGTGGGTCGGTGGTATAGAAATCCACTACAGTAGGGATGGGCGGATACAAATATATGCCAGCGCTACAGTGCGGATCGGCCAAATATAATGTAGACCTTCCGCTACAGTGCGAAAAGATGCCCACGCATCTCCACTTCAGTCTTCAGTCAGCTTTTTCTTTTCTTCGGTCTTTGGTCCAAGCTTTATGTCAAGTCTTCTTCAAATAATTGTCTTCTCTTCATAAAACGCAATAGCCTCCGATCACTCAGTAACCTAGAGAAGAGATCCATAAAGAAGTTCGATGAGGCAATACTCTTTACTTCGATCTTCAATCACTTTCTTCACTTCATATAATCTCCAAAATCATCAATCAGCCCAACCTAGAGGGAAGTTCCACAACCAAGATCCACAAGGTGGGGGAAAACATGTTAGTACTTCTTTAAAAGAATGAAACACACTTGAAAAACATGTCCCCTTTGAAATTCTTTCTTTGTTTTCTTTTAATGTCAATTATTATTAACCCATAGAGAGGCTTGTATGTTCTTATTGCCTTTTGATTTTATTCCGCACCATTTTATTGGTTTTTCATTTTACCATAGAACAAACATATCACAAAATCAAGTTTATGTTATATCTCTTTCTCTTCACGATTCGTTGTTTTCAAAAAGAAATCATATAATTTCAAGCACATTTAGTTATGATTCTTGATTGCTTTCACGTCTAGGTATGTCCTTTCGAAAGATAATTTGATACTTAGAATGTCAATCTACCTCCAACTTAAATTATTAAGATGATGTTAATCAAGCATTAGTTGAATTCAAAGTGCTCATATCCTTCCGTCTCTCCTTCTTGTCTTGTGAGTTTCCGACCGTATTAACTTTTGTTGCCTTGATCCCTCTCTCTCTCTCTCCTTCTTTTCCTTTCTCCATATTCTCCATATATTTACAGCTCCTCTCTCTCTATCTCTCCTCTTCTGCTTTCCCCATGTATCTGACAGCTTATCTCTCTCTCTCTGCGTCCATGCTCATCCTCTCTCTCCTGGAGCGAGTTTTTTGCAGCGTCGTCATTCTTGCCTTTCATCTCTCTCTCTCTCCCCCCTCTTTTTTCGTCCATATTTTGGAGCGTTGCCCATAACTTAGCATACTAAATCTCTCTCTCTCTCTCTCTCTCTCTCTCTCTCTCTCTCTCTCTCTCTCTCTCTCTCTCTCTCTCTCGTCAGCGCGTGGCTCCATCGCCATGATAGCCATCGTCACTATTTTCTCTCGGCATGATCGCCACATCGCTTGGCATTCTTCGTCTCTCCCACTACTCCACCTTCAGCTATTGCTCAGTTTTTGTACCACCATCGATAGGACACGTGCTTCTCTCTGATACTCCATCAATATCACCACCAACCAGCTCCCATCTCTCTCATGCAGTCAGTCATCACCAAATTAATCATATATGTCTAAGGTTAATGAAGACATTAATGTACAAAATAGAGTCTCAAGGTCTGCTAATCCTACCTCTTCCAGTTTTGCTCAAAGATATCCATCACATAGGGACTAGAAAAATGGCTTGGGCATAATAACCTCATATATCATAATAACAATCACCATATACGAGATAACCATGGACATTAAGGGTAGGCGTGATGAGCCCTAGATGCTACATCCTCTTCCTTTCTCTAAGTGCTCTACCAAAAAATATGTGCAAGAAGATGAACAAGCATACCTGGAAAGAAGTTCCACAAGCAAGATCCACGAGAATGAACAAATAAGATTAGGCACCTATTTATAGGCCCCCTCCCCTTGGACTTTCTTCTAGAAACTTCTAACCTCCTTACTCAACTTTCTAATTCTAGATTCCTCTTGCATGGTCATTTACTATTCTCGAAAAATCACACCCTTTCTTTCTATTTTTGATTTTTTTCATTTTTATTTTTCATAGACTAAGGTTTTTCTTTCACACTGTATATACAATTTTAATTAATCTAAGGGTTTGTACTTAGGATAAAAGCCATTTTCAGGGATCGAGGTTAGGATTTTTGGTCCGGGAAATTAGGGTTTTGTCCACAATTAAGTGAAACATGTGAATTCAAGGTTCTATTTACACTTAGAGCAAAGTCCTAGGGTTTTCTAAGGATTCGAGTTCGATTTTCATCGGATAAAGTCATGTTTTTGAGGGTTCTTAAGGGTCAGACCTAGGTATTTATGGATCAAAAGTTAGCTATTTACACACACAGTTCTAATGTACATATTCAATATGCTTTTGTATCTCACAATCATTTAAATCAGCCAAAATATGCATAGATTATACCCCGTTCTCGGCCAAAACATCACACAATTATTGGAAAATCAATGAACTTTGAAAAAAAATCATGCATACTTCCGTGAGGGATTTCATCACGATAGTGCCCAACATGGATGAAACGCCACAAGAAGCATCAAACCACAAGCCACTCTTCTAGACAGAATTCGGGTGCATGGACACACTCTGGTCGCATTCCATCATAGGGGGATGAAGCTTCACAAAAGAGAGATGTAACACAAGAAATGCAATATTCCCCACATCTGATGATGAGCCCCCACAGAGGACACCACTCAAGGAAAGGCCCAAACAATGAGGATGGATACAAGCTGTATTGGAGACAACATCAAATTTAGAGAGTTCCTCTGATGAAGAAAATGTTAACGAGCCACCATGGATCCATGATCATGTCTACGTGAACCATCCAATAACACAATGAGGCAAGACACTCCCCGCAAGACAAGGACAAAGACCAACCGATGAAGAAAGAGAGCAAAGTCAGGAAGAGAAAGTTAATGATGAGGCACGACCATCTAGGCATGATCCAAGAAGAAAGAAGAGCCATCAATGGCATCATAGACCATAACTACCACAACCCGACATCGCCCGAAGTGCAAGAGCACCGCAAAGGCACAAAAAGCACACCAGAGCCTTTGCGGAGATTCAACACTATCAAACGTTTAAGGAGCTTCTTCTTCCATGAAAGTCATTTGCAAGAGTTGTGAAGGAAGAGATCCAAAGCTATTGGATTGGACTTTGTATCCAAGGGATAGCCATTGAAGCCCTCCAAGAAAGTGCATAGGTGTATCTTATCTCAATGTTGGAGGACTCTAACCTATGTGCCATTCATGCAAAGAGAGTTACAATACAACCTAAAGATATGCAGCTAGCTAGAAGAATTAGAGGGAATAACCCTTAACATTTGTACTCCCTTGTTTGGAGAACTTTTTTTATATCCCAAATGATGAATATAATCTTTTTTTTTGTTACATTTTCTCTCCCAAGTATTTGTCTCTTAGTGTACATATTTTGAAGTCTGTTTCTCCTATGTATCTAAAATTATTTTTTTCTAGTACTTCTTTAAAGCTTTTTGCATAGTTTAATTAGTATTTTTGCTGTATTTCTTGTAAGTGATGTTGCTTAATATCCATGCAATGGCTTAGAAATGCAAAAGAGTTTCTGTGGCAGGCCTTTTTTTGCATTTCTAAGCCATGAAACCACATTCCATGCATGTTGGAGCATATGATTGGCCTTAGATAGGGTGCAATTCATGCAAACCCTCTGACCAATAGATAAACCATGTTGATGAATATTCAAATGTACTTATAAATTGTTGCATGCTTACATGCACCCAGAGGAGTCTAAATATTCTCTAATCATTGCACATAAGAGGAGTCTTCCACACTTCCCCAAGTTTTGGTTGTGATTGAGGGACATAGATTTCCAATATAGGGCAAATAATGCATAGAATGCCCTAGGAATGCAAAAAAACGGCTTGCCACAGAAACACGGGGATGGGCCCTGGAAAACTTTCATAGGGTCGATCCCTGAGTTTCTAAGGTAGGCCTTTTTTTGCATTACTAGGCCATTCTATGCATTTTGGGCAACAAAACGTACAAGAAATAATGAAAAAAAGACTCATTAAGCTCTCGAAACGTTCTAAGATTGTGAAAACCATAAAAACACAATAGATTGAATGCACATGGAAATTGAAAAAAGAATCATTGGTATTATAGACTTTTTACAATTGGCTCTTGGCCTTGAGCCTCCCCACTACATTCTTTCTTCTCTAAAAAGATAGTGGCAATTGGTAAGTCAAAACTGATTGGGATATTAATTGAGGGTCTATCAATCCAAGACCTAAAGCTATTCCTATTTTACCTAATATTTTTCCTCTAAGGTTAACTCCTAGAGTAGTAAGGGCAAAGGACTTCCTAACTAGAACTATACAATTGGTCCCTTGCATTATTGTAGATAGGCACCAAACTTTCATCAAGGCCTTCAGATGCCAAGTCATGAAGTGCCCTTGAGGGGAAAAGTCCTTGTGGATTATGACATCATCTTCCTTTGGAAATTTCCCAATGTAATGTGCTAAGGTAGAGCCACTACCATTGGCAACATACTCACCACCACTCCTTGCTGCAAATTTATCCACTTCAATTGCTATCCTCTCCTCTTCTCATTGCATCTAGTGGAATTGAAGAGTGAGCCATGCCACTTTGCTCCACAACAGGGGATGTTGGAGTCTTCTTCTCCAAAATTCTTTCCCTTGCAACGGCTAGATCTTCTTCAGTGGCATTTCCGTTGGATCACTCAAAATCTCTTCACGTAAAAATGCTATGGTGTCTGCAACTGAATCACCAAGTGGAATTGTTGTCTTTTCAAGTATGTCAGAACTGTTGTCCATGGGAAATCTGCGGTCAATCAAAAAATACTTAGGCATTTGTCGAGGTGTAGACCGAATGTCTTCTCAATATCATGTAGGAACTAAGTAACCTTGAATCCCACATCAACATATGAAAGTGCTTGCTCATTCCTTGAATCCTATGTGGATTGCTTTTCTCTAGGCAATAATCTGATAGTAGTACCACTAACTCCTGATGATGAAGTGGTTCCTTCTTCTTCACTCACCTCTTATTGAGTAGAAATAGGAACAAGGGGTTTTCTAAAAGATGAAGTAGCCTCTTCTCTAACTTTTCCTGGCCTTGGATAAGTGTCACTGACAATATTACACAATTCTTTTGATAGTAAGAAATTCATCATCATAAAATTCCACATTGGATAATTAAACATTTCCTGACCCTTGTCTTCATTCTCAACTCTATAATCACTCATCTCGTTAAGGGTGTATGTCAAGTATGTTGTGATACTAGATGTTCGGAAGTGGGATGGGCCTTGATAATAATAATCATAGCTTTGTAGGTTCTTCAAGATACATGAATCTTAGCATACACACCATAAGTCTCAAACATGATGAGTGAGAGATAGAGAGAGAGGTGGACAAGTCTCTTAAAGGTGTATGATAAGCTAGAACCCTCACCAACACTATCTATATTCAAGTGTCAAATTCCAATGTGTGAATATGATATAGATTGACAAGATCTGAATCTAGGCAACAATAGGAACTAGATACAATAAACAATGTGCAAACTGCATAAGAGGTATGAAGAGTGGGTATGTGTGTGTGTGTGTGTGAGAGAGAGAGAGAATATGAAGAATACGAAGAGTTTACAATTGTTTTACAACAAGTCCTAATTCTAACTTGGGTTATAGAAAGCCTAAATCAGAAACTAGTGGCCCAAAAGTAAGGAATAGATGTAGGCTTGTTACTCATAGTAACTCAGTAACGTGGTGACGGTTGGATAAAAGTAACTCCTCCAAGATCACCAGATGTAGAGCACACCTCCTTCAAGAATGTAGAACTCTTCCTCCAACAGAACACTTCAAGGCCATCTCCTCCCTGAGTTCATGAACTCCTTGAGGTGATGATTGAGAAGATCTTGAGAAAATATCACATAATGAGGCTATGCTCCCTTTATATAGTTCTTAGGCCTCATGAAAAGCAATCTCTGGCAAAGAAAGATCCTCATCAAATTGGCAGCATGCAGAAATCAAATCCTAAAGAGCTACATGAAAGTCAAAACATCAACTGCTGCGCCCATAGAGAGTATAACTCACCCAACTATTTGAGAGGACTTTATTCTATCCATGATGCCCACATGAGCTGGTTGTTCGGGATCCTATAAAGGATACGTCAAATAAGTACTCTATTGGATATTTTTGAACTAATCTTGACATTGTTTCCAACAATCTGTATTGTCTTGAATAAAAAAGAAAGGGGTACTAAATTTGGCGGGAAATTCTTTGTTAGCATGGCCTGTGATGTTTGATTCTCATTTGTATGTTTTGGCTTCTAACAAGCTTTTTTATGCGCATTCACTTCCACACAAACCTAATGTTCGAGACATGTTGTTCCATACTTTCCAATTCAACATTATCGTTCTATTCTTCAATGGTATAAGGGCTTTCCAGTGAGACGTCTTCACGTGAAACCTTTTTGCAGGCCTCGCTACCAACGCTACAGGAATTCAGCGCACAAGAATGCCGAAAGTTGAGGACGCTTCCTACGGAACTCGGCTCCTGCATGCGAGTGTTAGCGTTGAGGGGATGTGATGTCCTTTCCGAATGGCTTGCGACCAACCAGGCAGCGTTGTTTCGAGGTACCTCTCTTAAGAGCGCTTGTTAATAAAAGGCACATCGAATAAGTCTGAAAAAGTCATTCCTTACCAGATTGTCGTAGCACTTGATCATAAAGTTTAATCTCCGATTTTGTGAGGGTAGCACACAGCTCTCCAAAGTGTGACACACAGCTCGCAGTCTTCATTGCAGAGAAAAGAAGAAAAGAAGTTATTTTCGTTGTAGAACTTCCATTTCTTCCTCCTTTGTTTTTGGCCAGGTTGACGAGTTGCCTTTCACCTATGCAAGATCTCAGCCAATGAACATCCAATAAGAGGATACAAAACATCTTACGACACGAGCATTGCTTTGAAAACAATAATCCCTCAGCAGAGTTTTGTAAGCAGCCCATTCACTTCAAAAGAGCTTTTTTTAATGCTCAAAATCACTCTTTTTTTTAAATCAAAAACACGTTTTTGTTAGTAGACTTTTGACTTTCCCAATTTATGGTCCTAAATCTACAATCTGTCTCTTACCTCTAAGTTAGTTTCTTCTCTTTGAGGGTTTCAATAGGCATATCATATTAAGTTTAGCAAGTGAAAGCATATCTTCCAATATCTACGTTGTAAGTGGTTGATACATTTGGAATGTAGTGATGGACACATCTGTGTTGGAGGAGATGGTGGATAGTCTTCAGAGATGAAGTGGTGCGGCTAAAACCTACTTCACACCAACCAAGAGCAAGTGTAGAAGAGTCTAGTGGGACACTTTAGCTTCCTCACGATCATAAATAATCACCTATGTTCCTTGAAACATGATCCATTAATAATGAACCTTGCTTTGAACATGATAGCAATTAGCCTAGTTCCTTTTGGTGATGACTAACTGAATTAGACAACTACCAATCATGAGTGATTTCAATAAAAGAAATGTACTACACATTGAGTATGATGTTTAACAAATCATAGGACTTCCCAGACATTTTCGGGATGCATCAAAGTACAGACCAGATAGTAAAGACATAATGATATCTCAAATGAGAGAAGCAATGATAATGTGATTTCATAGCTATAATCTAGGATGCATATCAAATCTATGATGCATTAAATCACGACAAGTGATCAATCATACATTGAGAAAAAGTTCTGAGAAGATCATTGTACTAATGTAGTCATGGCACAGATGTGAAGTAGAAATATAATCAAAATTTATGTATTAGATCACATAGAAATACAATGTCATTGGCAATAATCTATTGCACAATGTGAGAGTAGTGGACGAGCTATGATGTGAGCACTCAAATCACATAGGATCCCTCTCTATTGCTCTCAAATAGTCGGGCTACCATGTGACTATTTTGATCCACCTTTATAGTTGAGTTTAGAGCCAATCTTTGAACTCAAATTCAAATGTTTACCTAAAAGAAAATCATAAACTATAGGATATATTCTCTCATCAATCATCTACCAAATAACTCGAGATTTCATGATTCATAACTCCACATGGAAGTAAGGCTCTTTTACAAAGGTAAATGTAATTGATTTTACAAGGGATTGATCATATATGAGACCATAAGACATATGCTAGTTATCCAAGTATGTGGGCTTGGATTCTCTTGCACCAACAACCCCCCCTCAATGCTAACATTCTTATTTTTCACTTTTCTTTGATCTCCTACAAACCAATCATCCACTTGAACCCGCTTATCTTAGTTCAATCTCAAAACTTTGTGAGTATATCTGCACTTTACAATTGAGTTGATACATAGGATAATTGAATGTCCTTGCTAAGCAATTTCTCCCTTACATAATGATAGTGCACTTCAATGTGTGAAGTCCTTGCATGGTATATAGGATTAGCAATCAAATGAAGTGAACTAGTATTGTCTCCAAAAATCATTGGAGTGTAAGAGAGTAATCCCAAATCTATGTATAGTTGCTTGAGCCACATAGCCTCTTGAGTTGCATTTAATAGGCCTCTACATTTTGCCTGTGTACATGAGAATGCCATATTTGGTTGCCTTTTTGATGACCATGATATTAACTTTAAACCTGCAAAACACAAGTATCTTGAGGTGCTCCTCCTATCAACCTTGGAGCCAGTCCAATCTGCATGAGAATACATTTTTATGCCCAAGTCAAAACTGAATGGGTAAAATTATCCTTCATTTTTGATACCCTTTAGATACTTTAGTTCCCTCCTCGCAGCTTCCATGTGAGGCTTTCTTACTGCATGCATAAGCGAGCTTAATGTACTTTCTCCATAAGCAATGTCTACTCTTGTTACGGTTTCATAGTTGAGACTCCCAACAAGTTTTTGGTAACCTGTAACATCCTCAAGAATTTCTCCTTCATGACAACTAATCTTATGATTGAGTTCCATGGGTGTACTTGTAATTTTTGTGTTCTTCATCTTGAATTTTACCAACATATCATGCATATACTTTCTCTGAGTAATGAATGTATCAAAATCTATATACACAAGTTAAAGACCAAGAAAGTTAACAAACCTAGATCAATGAGTTTAAATTCTTCCATTAGTTGAGTTTTAACTTGCTTGATGCAATTAGCATCATTCCCAATAATGATAATGTCATCAACATAGACACATAAGTAGATCACTTCTGAGTTGGGCTTCTTTATGAATAAAGAAGAATATGCTTTAGTGGCCACAAATCCTTGATCCTACAAATAGGTAACAAGCCTATGGTTTCAAACTCTAGGAGCTTTCTTGAGGCCATAGAGTTCCTTCCTTAGCTTGCATACATAACCTGGTTTATCCTTGTCTTCATACCTTGGTGATTGAGCCATGTATACTTCGTTTGAGATCCACCCCTTTCGGAATGCATTCTTAATATCTAACTGATATAAGTTCCAATTTTTGGAACTTGCAACACTTACCAAGACCCTAATGCTTGGTACCTTAGCCACATGTGAAACGTTGTCTTCATAGTCCACTCGATGGGTTTCTGCAAACCCCTTTTCCACTAACCTTGCCTTGTACTTGTTTATAGAACCATCTAAATTTTTCTTGATTTTGTATATCCACCTCCATCCTATTATCTTCATGCTTCGCTTCATGGGAACCAAATCCCAAGTATTCTTTTTCTGAAGTGCTTCAACTTCTTCTTGCATGGCTTCTCTCAATTCTTTCTTCTTATTGGCCTCTTCAAATGAAGAAGGTTTTTCTGTCATAGAGTCTTTAGTGATATACATTATTGGAATGCTCGGTGACTAATGATGTGTCATAGCTATACCTTATGGGCATTTTAATCTTCCTTTGAGATCTCGTCAATGCGTGATTGGAGGACTCTAGAATGTCTTCCAATTGTTCAATCTTGGTCTTGCCTTTTGACTTCCAAGCTTTGAAGTCAGTTTTCTCTTCATCCTCTGAGTTGACATCTTCTGGTAATTGATGATCTTCTTTAGTGCGAGTTCGAAAGTCACTTTCCAAATCATAAGGAAACTTGATCTGCCTACAATCATCTTCAATCCGATAATTATTTTCATCAAATGCTACATCCCTACTAACTATAAATCTTTTGTTAGTGGGATTGTGTAACCTATAACCCTTCTCGTTTTGGATATAGCCAATACATACACACTTCTAAGCTTTTGTATCAAGCTTCCCTCTATCTTGTGAGGGAATATGTGCATAAGCAATGCACCCAAAGATTTTGCAATGGTCAAATGAGGTCGTGCTACCACTCCATGCTTCAAAGGGTGTCATTCCATTCAAGGATTTAGATGGGAGCATGTTAACAGAGTATGAAGCTATGGAAACAACCTTTGCCCATAGGTAATTGGGTAGTTTCTTCTTATTCAACATTGATGTTGGAACCTCTACTATCAATCTGCTCCTCCTCTCTACCACTCCATATAGTTTAGGAGTAGATCTTTTTCTACCTTCTCTTTTTATACCTCTATCATGTAAGAATCAATCAAATTCATGTGAAAAATACTCACCACCTCCATTAGATCTGATCCTCTTCAAGCTTTTCCATGTCTTGTTCTCAACCAGTGCCAAATACTTTTTGAAACATGTAAATACTTCATCCTTATGATTCATGAAGGTAAAGAATTGTCCATCTACTATAATCCCCTATAAATGAAACATAGTACCTTGAACCAAAGATTGATGGGTCTTTGCTAGGACTCCACACATTAGCATGCAAAAGCTCCAAGTAATCTTCATACATGTATCCCTCTCTATTGAATGGCTTCCTATGAGCTTTGCCAAACTAGCATGCTCCACATTTGTATATCATGTGTTTCTTTGAAACATTTGGAATGCCAAGCATACTTTGATTACTGCGTAGTTGTTTTAGTGTTATTTCTCCTATATGACCTAGCCTTTTGTGCCATATCTCTAGTTCAAATAGAGTTTGATCTTTGTAAATGAAGAGAGCAATGTTGCCATATCTCTAGTTCAGATAGAGTTTGATCTTTGTAATTGAAGAGTGCAATGTTTTTGGTCTCTTTAATCTCAAATATAAAGAGTCTATCAGATTTCTCACCTTTTGCAATCCTCTTGAAGCCTTCTTGAGGGTCATCCACGTATGCTCCATGCCTGGTGAATCTAACCTGGAAGCCTTTCTCAACAATTTGTCCAACACTGATTAGGTTTTTTGTTATGGTTGGTACATATAAATCCTTACTTAAGAGGTTCATGTTACCATCATAAGCCTTTAAAAATTTCCAATTTTCTTAACAGAGTGTCTAGTTCCACCACTATGTACACTTCATGCTTCCCATTGGGTTCCTCAAGATTAGAAAGCAATGCTACATTTCTACCCATATGATCAGAATAACCAGAATCAATATAGAAACGATGCTCATCATCTTTACCTTATTTGGATGTCATGTTAATGATGAGTAAAGAATCCTCTTGGTCTTCTATGTAGTTGTTATAATCTCTTCTTCCTCAAAAACCACCCTAATAATTGTTTTTGTTGTAGCCTTGGTGTTGTGATTGTAATTGCTTCCTTCATTGTTGAACCTACCTCTGGATTATCCATAGCTCCCTCTATGGATGCCTCTTCCGCTTTGATTCCTTGTGTTCTTGAAGCATTCTTCTATGATGTGGTTGGTTTGGCCACAAATGTTGCAACGTGGAGTGTTGAAGGATCTCCCCCTGCCTTGCTTTCCTCATTTGCCCCTTTCTCTTGTACCTCTTCCCTTACCTGTTAAGTTAACTTGAGAGGTACTAGCCTCTTCTTCATTCTTTTTGCTTTTACCCTTATCCTTTTTATTATTATCTGTATAAAGGGAAGAAGATTGGTTACCTCTAGAGTTGTCACCATTCTTGTTGAGATTTCTCTCATGGGTGAAGAGTTGCCCCATCAAGATGTTGAGGTTAGGAATCTTCATATCCATACAAAGGTCCATTGATGTGGTGAAGGACTCCCACTTATCATCTGCTTTGATGCCAATGACGATCTACCTTAGAATGTGTTCTTCTTCTATCTCCTCTCCAATGCTTGCAAGCTAGTTAGCCACATCCTGCATCTTGGTCACATAATTGGCTACACTGTGTTTTGGTTGCTTTATCAGGGTTGTAAACTCCATCCATAGCTACTTCTTCCTAGCTCTTGTATTTGATGAGGAACATGAAGATATTACTTCTTAGTCTCTTGGGAGGTCTTGTAATTCCTAATGTGAGGTAATAAAAAATCACATATTGAGTTTAATAGATAAGACATGCCAAGGGCGTCCTTTGCATACCATGTGGTCAACCTTTGTTGCTCTTCCCTAGTGGGGTGATGTTTGCTCCTGAATGATGGCATCTCTTCATCTCTTGAGATGTATCCATATAGAATTCTCCCTTGGAGGTAGGCTAGCATTTTGCCCATGCTGGGTAGTTGCCTCTATCCGATTTGTCAATGAATGATAGAAATCCATGTCCCATCTTGCTTATTTCTGCTTTGATACCACTATTGGAGGTGATGTTGGACAGTCTTCAAAGATGAAGTCGTGTTGCTAAAACCTACTTCAAAGCAGCCAAGAACAAGTGCTAGAGAATGTAGTGGGCCACTTTGGCTTCCCAATGATCATAACTAATTACCTATGTTTTCTGGAACATGATCCACTAATCAAGGGATCAAAATAGATGATTAGGAAAATAATACAAGCTATAGACTTGCTATTTTAGTCTCCATACCTTTTTGGTATAATCAACAATGATCTAAGCATGATAGCAATTAGCATAATAGCTTTTGATCATGTCTAGTTGACTTAGACGGATACCAATCATGAGTGATTTCAATAAAAACGATGTACTACACACCGATTATGATGTTTAGTAAATCATAGGACTTCTGCAATATTTTTGGGATGTATCAGAGTACATACCAGAGAATAAAGATACGATGATATCTCATGATTGAGAGTACCCATGATAATTAGATTATGTAGCTATAATGTAGACAGTATACTGAACCTATGATGCCTTAAATCATGACAAATGATCAATTATACACTAAGAAAAAGTTTTAAGAAGATCAATGTACTGATGTAGTCATGGCAGAGAAGTGAAGTAGAAATATAATCAAAATGTATGGATTAGATCACATAGAAATACAATGTCATGGGCAATAATCTATTGCACAATGTGAGGGTAGTGATTGAGCTATGTAGTGAGCTCTCAAATCACATAGGATCCCTCTCTATTGCTTTCCAAAAGTCGGGCTACCACATGAGACTTTTGATCCACTTTTATAGTTGAGTTTGGAGCCAATCTTTGAATTCAAATTCAAAGGCTCAGCTAAAAGCAAACCCTAAAGTGTACGACATATTCTCTCATCAATCATCTACCAAATAACTCGAGATTCGATGCTTCCTAACTCCACATGGAAGTATGGCTCTTTTACAAAGGTAAAGGTAATTGATTTTACAAGGGATTGATCATATATGAGTCCTCAAGACATATGCTAATTATCCAAGTATATGAACTTGAGTTCCCTTGAACCAACAATTTTCAATCTAGGAATGAAAATGGAAATACATATTTTTCAAATTGCATTTATTCTTCTTGGATAGATTTTAGGCTTTCACTTAGTTCTTGGATAGGTTGAGGAGTAGACTTATTCATGTCAAATCTTGAAGTCTTTTCTCTCGGCTTCTCTTGTCTAGTATCAAGAAGTGGGAAAGATGGTTTTCCTACTAGTTCGTGGGCAAGTTTGATTGCACATCTATAACCCTTCTTATCCTATGCAATGAGGTGCAATTGAGGAGTTAATCATCGGCCCCTCCTCACCAATGTTCTATTTTGATTTTGTGAAAATGGCCTTCACTACCTCATGAAAGGTGGGTAATCCTAATCTGAGCGAAAATCCATCTCATCTCAAGTAGCCAAGGCCCACTAGTGACAAGAGCAAAGAGACCCAATCTTTGAGGAAGAAAATCCTTCGAGGGACTCTTGGCTAGGAACAAAACCATGAACAATGAACCTGCCATGTATGAATCTTCTTTAACGAGTTGAGTGAATGATCCCTGGATGACCTAGCTCCAAGGGAAGGGTGATGGCTAACCAAGAAACCTTAGAGTGCAAAGCATTGCCATCTTGGCCCGACCAAGGAAAATTCCTTATTAGTTGACAAATCTAGCTAATATAGGAACACAAAAGGATCCAAAAATAGGTTACATACCAGGTCATAGCCAAGAGAACTTAGTTAGCAACCACAACATTCCCAACCAAGGACAACCGAATAAAACCCCACTTCAAAAGCTTCCCCTTCATGGATAGATGGAGAGGTGAGATTTGCTCCTCAAGAGCAAGATCAAGAACAATGTGGCAACCAAGATACCTGATGGTTGTGCCAAGAGGAAGGTACCAAAATGTCTCACAAGGAAGTCATCTAGAAAAAGCATGTCAACGTCCATGTCCTCTTGAAAGGCAAGATGAATCCTAGCCCCAAGGACCTCCCCAATACCTAATGAGAAAGATAGGGCCAATACCATCAAGACCAAGAGAGTTGTCCCTTGTGAACCCACATAAATCATAAAAAATATCACTACTTGTAAGAGGATCTAGAAGCATAACCTGTATCTCAATAGTCAACAAACACTATAGATTTTGCAAGATACACCTATTGCATTCATGCAAAGTCCTAGATCGGGTCTCCTCAGTCAAGAGGGTGTGGTAGAAGTGAGTGGAAATATCCTTATGCTCCACACACTTAGTAGCAGAAGAACCATCCACTCTCCAAACGTGCATGATGCAAGTCCATGATTAGCAAGTTCAGATAGATGAAAAAATGCATGAGAGGTACAATCACCAATCTGAGATCAATGAGCACCCTGTCTATGATGGAAAAATGCAAATCATGAGCTCCTATTGAGCATGGGCCACCTGCGAGCCAATCCACTCATATTTAGGATGACAATCCAAGAGCCACTACAAGGAGGCACTACTACTATGTAGGATGCACTTGCGCATGTGGAACTAAGCAAGTCGATGGCTATTCTCCTCGTATAAGGAGGAGCTTATCATTTGCAAACTCATTTCAAGGGACTAAGTCTAGGACGCCTTATCCTAAGACAACTGATACCAAAGTGGATTTATTTGATCATAAAGGGATGGATCAAGCTTGACTTGCTCAAAAGTCCTCAACACCATGGGAGCTCTAACATCATCCTTAGTAAAGGAAGCAATTATTGTGGCATGATAATAAAAGCAAGAGCTTTCCATAATGCATGCCTTTCCATCATACTCAGACAATACATCATTGCCAATTATACGATCATTTTGAGAGAGGTTCATCCTGTTGGAGGTGGAGAGATGTCAAACTGAGTAACCATGGTAGTAGAGCGATGAAAAGACCAATCCTTTGCTTGGGATGTGGAGCTCGATGGATTAGAGTGTGGCGAAGGAGGTGGAGGTGCTCTGTGCGATGGTAAATAATGAGTCTGCCATTAGGACTAACATCAATTCTTGGAGGGGGAATCATTTTCAAGATGACCAACCTTTGTAACTGCTATTCTCCAACTTTTGGCTAGTCAGGCCCCAAAGGATGCTACAAAATATTCATTACATGAGAAAAGAAAATCTCTATCAAAGACTCAGGCATCTTAAGGAGGAGGTGAACAAAAGGAACTCTCAATACCAGACAAGACTACAAAAAATCAAAGGCCTACTAAGATATCAAGTAGAAATTCAAAGAAAAAATCTACAAGTATATTTAAGAGAGTGATGGGTTGGGAGGGTGACAAACCGATTAAAGAGATGTGTCCCCTCCTAAAGAAGAAACAATCTAAAGATGTTGTCCCCTTCTTGATAGACACCAATGGGATCGAATGCAAGACGGAAGAAAAGCCTAGGTCAGTGATTGTGAGAAACTCTTTCCAACTCCTTTGGGTCTTGAAAAATCTCTCTCTCGCTCCCCATAGGCATGTTTCCATGGCGCCCTTTACTAGAGTTAAATAAAAAAGAATCCCACATAATTAGAAAAATCTTCTTGAAGCTCTTATTTCAAATTTTGAAATTCTTGAAATCATTGACATGTTTGCTAATGGGAGAACCCGAGCCTTTATAGACATATCCATGAGTTTTCCAAGAACGTTGGATAGGTGGTAGCTAGTCTTCTCTACTTGGTGTGACAAGAGGTGTTGTCATTTGGAGCACTTCTCGAATGTCTGAATAAAGGCATCATCAAGCTTATCTACATAAAAGGAAACAAAACCAAGATTGAGAATTGGCACTGGATAATGATGCTACAAACAGGATACAAGATCCTTGCTGAAGTTATTGCCAACTGAATATCTTGCCACTTACAAAGTTGGTTAAGTGAGAACAAGAAGGGCTTCATCAAGGGTGGTACCATCTTGGACGCCATTGTTGATATTTTGGAAGGTCTTGAATTTGCTATAGATTCTACTCAAGTTGTTAGCTTCCTTAAGATTGACTTCGACAAAGCGTATGATAGTCTACATTAGGACTCCATTCTTCAATCTCTTAAAGACCTCGGTTGTGGTAAAAAATTCACCAAGATATTGCCAACTGAATATCTTTCCACTTAAAAAGTTGGTTAAGTGAGGACACGAAGGGCTTCATCAAAGGAGGTATCATCTTGGAAGCTATTATTGATATTTGGGAAGGTCTTGAATTTGCTAAAGATTCTGCTCAAGTTGTTATCTTCCTTAAGATTGACTTCGACGAAGCATATGTTAGTCTTCAATAGGACTCCATTCTCCAATTTCTTAAAGACCTCGGTTGAGGTAAAAAATTCACCAAGATGATCTCTACCCTAGCGGAAAATGCAATGGTGCAGATAAATATCAATGGCCAATTGTCAAAGACTATCAGACTAAAATGCTTTATAACACAACGATGCCCATTGAACCCTATGCTTTTTGATATTGCTACGAAGGGGCTCAATTGCCTAGTGAAGCATAATATGGAATTAGGCCATATTCAAGGTCTCTTGCTCCCTCTCTATCATGGCCAGAAGATCATGAGGCTTTTTGAGGATGACACAAATGCCTTTGTGCATAATGATATGACCAGCATTTGATACCTTTGGCGATGCCTAGGCACTTTTTGTGTGGCTTGAAGGTCCAAAATAAACCACTCGAAAACTTTTTTAAGAGCCATTACTAGACATCTGCACCATTATATAGTTGAAAAGGCTTGTCAAATGATCCATAGGGGACAAATCTTCTCCCTCTTAGGTATTCCTAGTCAACATGTAAAATGGGCACCCTCTATTGTGATCGAGAGGGGAATATATGTCTTGTTATTTAAAAGCATTTCTGCCTAAATGTGGGATAAAACTCTAGTGTGCAATTCCATATACACCTCAACAAAATGTAGTTGGTGAATAGAGGAATAGGTCACCTATGGAGGTGGCAAGCTGTATGGTCAAGAGTCAGGCTTTACCATATAGTTTTTGGCTTGAGGTTGTTATGTGTGCAGCGTATATACTTAACAGGTGTCCCACAAAACCACTGTAGTCTATCACTCTATATGAGGCTTGGCATGGCCGCAAGCCATCCGTAGCTCATTCATGTGTTTTTGGTTATCTGGCATATGAATTAGTGCCTAAACAACATCACAAAAAGTTGGATGATAAAGCAATAAAATGTATTCTTGCTATGTAGAGTTCTGAAGGAAAAGGCTATCATCTGTATCATCCAATAACTAGATGCATTTAGGTTAGCCGTGATGTGGTTTTTTTGTTGAAGATGCTATTTAACACTTACTTTCATGTACTTAGTAGACATCTATTAGCTGCCAAGACATGAATGGTACTTTGCTGCCTCTTTCTGCAGGTGGATATTCTAGTGCTGGTCCTAATGAGGCAACTTCTTAGTCTTTGCAGGTTTCATGTGATGATGTAAATAATTGAATTTTTTATGTAGATTTACATGATGCACTTGTTGATGAGAGAGTTGATATTGAGAAAACAAAAACTATGCCAAAATGGCTTGTGTAGACTTAAAGTGACAAATAATTAGATGGACCTCTATCATATTGTACTCGATTAGTCTCTCATAGTGCCTCTTTTGCATCAGATTGCTATGTTATGGCTACATCTAGCCTCTGTGATGAGAATGAACCTCTTTATTTTGATGAAGCATAAAATTCAGAAAATTGGATGGCTATTATGCAATCTGAATATGATGCTATAATGAAGAATGATACTTGGTCTTTATATGACTTGCTTCTTGGCAAGAAGGCCATTGGCACAAAGTGGGTATACAAGCTGAAGCATAAGCATGATGGAACACTTGAGAGGTATAAGGATACGCTTGTCGCAAAGGGTTATGCATAAGAAAGGGGCATTGATTTTGATGAGACCTTTGCACCGACATGCTGAACTACTACTGTTCATAGCATCCGTGCAGTTATAACTCATCATAGTTGGAATGTACATTAGTTGGATATTAAGGCAACATTTTTGAATGGTGACTTCCATGAAGAAGTGTATGTTTTTTAGCCCCATGGCTTTGTGTAGAAAGGGCATGAGAAGCACGTGTGCAGGTTAAACAAGGCATTATATGGTTTAAAGTAAGCACCACGTGGTTTGTATGAAAAGATACATGCATATCTCATTGCACATGGTTTTGAGAGCAATCCAATTGAAAGCACCTTATATGTTAAGTGTGGTAATGATGTGCTTCTGATCATTGTGGTTTATGTTGATGACATGCTGCTCACTCGTCCTCATGAGAGGCATACTGCTGATTTTAAGGAAAATTTACATGCCTCATTTGAGATTTCTAATTTGGGGAATTTGCATCACTATTTGGGCATACAGTCTATTCATGTTGATGATGGAGATTTCCTCTCAACAAGCATCATCACACTTCTTTTAGTTTCTTTCCAATGAATGTACAATACGAAGATGCAATCAACATCTTACAACAAGAGCGTTGCTTGACAATCAAGCAAGCTTTAAAAAAATGGATCCATGAAAAGCCATTGTAATCTTGTGTTGGTTTATTCCCCAAAATGAGTGCCATGTTTGATCATTCCTAGGATTGTTGATCTTTTATAGGGATTTTATTGCTCCTACTCATATATAACTATAATATTGATGGATTAGTTACATAATAATCTAAATTTTGTGTGGGAGAGTTCACAACAATGAGATTCTCAGTCACTGAAACAAGCAGCTTCAAGTGTTCTAGTTCGAGAGTGGTAGATCCACTAAAAACCTTTCAATTAGAAAATGATGGTAGTGGCAATGCACCTAGTCTCATCTTGATTCATATTCTTTAAATAAGTGCTCACAGACACTCACTTCACCAATATGTAGGCTGAAATCTATTCTCACCATATCAACCAATAAAATTGCACTTAATATTGCTTGGAAATGGGTACCTAAAAAGTCCCATATCCGGAAGAGACTCCATTAAAACCCTTAAATATAATTAAAGGCCAAATTTATTATGCTAGAAGAAAAACATGGAGATTCAAATCTTGTACTAAACCCCCTCAATAACTTTGTGAATCCCTTGGACAAGATAAATGCATTTTGATTTCAATGCACATCCACAATATGCATATAGGAAGTCAACACTTGATGACACGATCAACAACTAACTCTCACACCTATAATGTTGGTATTAGAAGGGGAACAAGTAGTTGTATGAAACTACTAATAGATGGTTTGGGGAACTAGTCTTGAACGCTTTTTGTGTAATTACATCCATTGTATTTAGCTGTTGATTATATGATGTGCCCATCCAATGTGCTCTTATGTGGGCTCATTTCAACTCTTTAAGAGCTGATGATCTAATTCACCTCATGAATCCAAGGGAATGTGAGGCAGCACTCCATATGTCCAACCACAAAGCGTCCACATGACCCCAGACATCTCACCAATAGGAGAGAACACAATGCCACCATTCACTATTCCAATCCCAAGGTCTTGTTCTGAAGGAACTTTAGAAATGGTACCCTTTTTCTCGACCTCAACCATCAGATTTTGAATTCACAATTCTCTATGATCTTGAAGGGATGGAAGCATTTGATTGTGCGCATTTTTTTCAAACTATGCGATTCTTGCAAACTATGTGATTCTAGCAAAGACATGTGGCATTGTTGAGCAAGTTGCTTAATGTTGCAATAAATGCCTATGCAATATGATCAAGGAAGATTACATACATGATCGAGGATCGATCAATCTATTTAGATTCCAATCACAAATTCCATAAAAAATACAACCTCATCCCTTGAAAAAAGAAGCTTGAGTACTTCAAAAATACCATCCCTCTCCCCTAAGACATCATAGTTTTATGAGTCCCATAATCTCTAGTTGCCCCTACACACATGAGCCATCACAACTATTACCACAAAACTATGTGCATTCATCTTCTACAAACCCATATCCCACTTGCTACTCTTCTCATCCTTCAACAACCCATTGTTTACCACCCCACCCACTATCCAACTTTCTAAACTAAGTGTAGGTCAGCCTGCCCCTACCCAAGTAATCATTGGTCAAACATACTCTCTCTCTCTCTCTCTCTCTCTCTCTCTCTCTCTCTCTCTCTCCCTCCCCCCATATGCATGTTTGCATGGCGATCATTACTAGAGTTAAATAAAAAAGAATCCCACATATTAGAAAAATCTTCTTGAAGCTCCCATTTAAAACATTGAAATTCTTGAAGTCATTGACAAGCTTCTTAATGGGAAAAGCCCGAGTCTTGACAACCATACCAATGAGTTGGCATCATCAAGCTTATCTACAAAAAAGGAAACAAAAACAAGATTGAGAATCGGCACCTGATAATGATGCTAGGAATAGGATACAAGATCCTTGTTGAAGTTACTGCCAACTGAATATCTTTCCATTTACAAAATTGGTTAAGTGAGGACTAGAAGGGCTTCATGAAGGGTGGTGCCATCTTGGAAGCTATTGTTGATTTTTGGAAAGGTCTTGAATTTGCTAAAGGTTCTGCTCAAGTTGTTATCTTCTTAAGATTGAATTCGACAAACTGTATGATAGTCTTGAATAGGAATCTATTCTCTAATCTCTTAAAGACCTCGGTTGTGGTAGAAAAATCACCAAGATGATCTCTACCCTAGTGGGAAATGCAATGGTGTAGATAAGTATCAATGGCGAATTGTCAAAGACTATCAAACTAAAATGCTTTATCATGCAAGAATGCCCATTGGCCTCTGTGCTTTTTGTGATTGCTATGAAGGGGCTCAATTGTCTAGTGAAGCATCATATGGAATTAGGCCATATTCAAGTTTGCTCTCTCTCTATCATCACTAGAAGATCATGAGACTTTCTGTGGATGACACAAATGCCTTTGTGCAAAACGATATGACCATCATTTGATACCTTTTGCTGATGCCTACAAACTTTTTGTGTGGATTCAACGTACAAAATAAACCACTCTAAAACTATTTTCACAGCCATCACTAGACTTCTGCCGCAATGTCTAGTTGACAAGGGTTGTCAAATGATCCATAGGGGACAAATCTTCTCTCTTAGGTATTGCTAGTTAGCATGTGAAATGGGCACCCTCTATTGTGATCTAAATGTCTTTTGATCTAAATGCATTTCTGTTTGAATGTGGGATAAAACTCTAGTATGCAATGCCATATACACCTCAACAAAATGTAGTTGTTGAACAGAAGTATAGGTCAGTGATGGAGGTGGCAAGCTATATGGTCAAGAGTCAGGCTTTACCACATAGTTTTTGGCTTGAGGTTGTTATAAATGCAGCATATGTACTTAACAGGTGCCCCACAAAAGCACTATAATCTATCACTCCATCAGAGGCTTGGCATGGTTGCAAGCCATTTGTAGCTCATTCGCGTGTTTTTGGTTATCTGGCATATGATTTATTGCCTAAACAACATCGCATAAAATTGGATGATAAAGCAATAAAATGCATTTTTGTTCGGTATAATTTTGAAAGCAAAGGCTATCATCTGTACCATCCACAAACTAGATGCATTCACTACAAGAAAAAGGGGGGCGTAGCGACGCCCCCGAATCGGGAAAAAAACGAAAACCGTCGCTTATGCGACGAAACCGTCGCATAAGCGACGGTAAAAATTTCGGATTTCTTTTTTTGGCCGAGCCTCGTCGCATAAGCGACGATAGCGTCGCATATGCGACGCTAAACCAGGAGCGTCGTTAAGAGCGTCGCATGTTAGCGACGCACTTAGCGACGATGGCAAACTGCAGAGCGTCGCATATGCGACGCTCTGGAATGTAAAAAAAAAAATTCAATTCTCCCGGCACATTTGTGCCGGGCCTTGAACGCGAGGAAGAACACAGACCGAGAGAGAGAGAGAGACATACAGCGCGCGAGAGGGAGAGAGAGAAGCGAGACATACACAAGGTATGCGCACACACGCACTCACACACACACATATACACGCATAGACACACACACACATACGCAGACACACACACACATACACACAAATACACACATAGACACACATAAAGAAGATGCGCACACACATACACACACATAGACGCTCACACACATACACACACATATACACTCACAGACACATACACACATAATGATGCATCCACACACATACACATGCATACACACATAGACACACATATACACACACACACATATGCATACACACACACATAGAGAGACATACACACACATACACATACATGCATACACATACACACATAAACATATACACACATAAACACATACACACACATAGACACATAGACACATAAACACATACACACTCATAGGTACACACACATACACAGACACACATATACACATATACACACATATACACACACACATGCATGCACACATACACATAGACATAGACAACACACACATATACACACACATACACACATAGACACATGCACACGTAATGATGCATACACACATACACATGCATACATAGACACACATAATAATGCATACACACACATACATATGCATACACACACATGCGTACAAACATATACACACATATACACACACACATGCATACACACATATACACACACATATACACATATACACATACACATGCATACACACACACATGCATACACACATACAAACACATATACACACACACATACACACATAGATACATACACACGTAATGATGCATACACACATACACATGCATACATAGACACACATAATAATGCATACACACACATACATATGCATACACATACATATGCATACATACATGCATACACATACACACTTAGACACATAGACACACATAGATACATACATACACATAAACACATACACACTCATAAACACACACACATACACATAGACACACACACATATACACACACATACACACATAGACACATGCACATGCAATGATGCATACACACGTACAAATGCATACATAGACACACATAATGATGCATACACACACATACATATGCATACACACATGCATACATACATGCATACACATACACACATAGATACATACACACACGTAGATACATACATATACATAAACACATACAGACTCATAGACACACACACATACACATAGACAACACACACATATACACACACATACACACATAGACACATGCACACGTAATGATGCATACACACATACACATGCATACATAGACACACATAATAATGCATACACACACATGCATACAAACATATACACACATATACACACACACATGCATACACACATATACACACACATATACACATATACACATACACATGCATACACACACACATGCATACACACATACAAACACATATACACACACACATACACACATAGATACATACACACGTAATGATGCATACACACATACACATGCATACATAGACACACATAATAATGCATACACACACATACATATGCATACACATACATATGCATACATACATGCATACACACACTTAGACACATAGACACACATAGATACATACATACACATAAACACATACACACTCATAAACACACACACATACACATAGACACACACACATATACACACACATACACACATAGACACATGCACATGCAATGATGCATACACACGTACAAATGCATACATAGACACACATAATGATGCATACACACACATACATATGCATACACACACATGCATACATACATGCATACACATACACACATAGATACATACACACACGTAGATACATACATATACATAAACACATACACACTCATAGACACACACACATACACATAGACAACACACACATATACACACACATACACACATAGACACATGCACACGTAATGATGCATACACACATACACATGCATACATAGACACACATAATAATGCATACACACACATACATATGCATACACACACATGCATACAAACATATACACACATATACACACACACATGCATACACACATATACACACACATATACACATATACACATACACATGCATACACACACACATGCATACACACATACAAACACATATACACACACACATACACACATAGATACATACACACGTAATGATGCATACACACATACACATGCATACATAGACACACATAATAATGCATACACACACATACATATGCATACACATACATATGCATACATACATGCATACACATACACACTTAGACACATAGACACACATAGATACATACATACACATAAACACATACACACTCATAAACACACACACATACACATAGACACACACACATATACACACACATACACACATAGACACATGCACATGCAATGATGCATACACACGTACAAATGCATACATAGACACACATAATGATGCATACACACACATACATATGCATACACACACATGCATACATACATGCATACACATACACACATAGATACATACACACACGTAGATACATACATATACATAAACACATACACACTCATAGACACACACACATACACATAGACAACACACACATATACACACACATACACACATAGACACATGCACACGTAATGATGCATACACACATACACATGCATACATAGACACACATAATAATGCATACACACACATACATATGCATACACACATGCATACAAACATATACACACATATACACACACACATGCATACACACATATACACACACATATACACATATACACATATACACATACACATGCATACACACACACATGCATACACACATACAAACACATATACACACACACATAGATACATACACACGTAATGATGCATACACACATACACATGCATACATAGACACACATAATAATGCATACACACACATACATATGCATACACATACATATGCATACATACATGCATACACATACACACTTAGACACATAGACACACATAGATACATACATACACATAAACACATACACACTCATAAACACACACACATACACATAGACACACACACATATACACACACATACACACATAGACACATGCACATGCAATGATGCATACACACGTACAAATGCATACATAGACACACATAATGATGCATACACACACATACATATGCATACACACACATGCATACATACATGCATACACATACACACATAGATACATACACACACGTAGATACATACATATACATAAACACATACACACTCATAGACACACACACATACACATAGACAACACACACATATACCTACACACATACACACAGATGCATACACACACATACACATGCATGCACACACATACACATGCATACACACACATACACGTATATATATATTGATTTCTAACCATTTTGTTTTATATGTTAGGTATTATGGATCCCAATAAAGAGAGAAAGGCGAAACTCACTCTCATAAAAAGTCTTATGAGAGCAAGAGTTCCGTCAGATACTCTAGGGGCCATAATGCGGGACTACGCAGACATGTCCGATGAGGAGCTGGATTATACGATCCAGATGCTTACACGATCAGACGAGGGCTCTTCTGCGGATCCACATGCAGGAAGAGAGCTATCTGCTCATAGGTATGTTTTTTTTCATAATTTGTTTTAATGATATTATAACACATATTTTTATTTATTTCTATCTATCTATT
This sequence comes from Ceratopteris richardii, assembly GCA_020310875.1. Taxonomy (NCBI): domain Eukaryota; kingdom Viridiplantae; phylum Streptophyta; class Polypodiopsida; order Polypodiales; family Pteridaceae; genus Ceratopteris; species Ceratopteris richardii. The sequence continues at coordinate 63,417,920 of CM035420.1, read as the reverse complement.
TTTAGGACACCTATACCACCTCCAGCACGTGATAGTAGAGCAGAGTTGCCTATGAGGACATGCATAGGCACCTTAGGACTAGAGTGCGACATAGAGCCGGAGGGGAACATTGTGTACATAGGGAATGGATTGGAGTTCAAGAGAAGAATGCGGGCACTATGCGACTCTTACCTGCGCTTTATCCACTTACCATGGAAGTAAGTAAAAGTTTTACATATAAATTGAAATGTATATCTTATGTTTTATTTACATTATGTTTTTTATTTTTGTAGTGAGCATGATGAGAGGGATAAAAAGTACGTGCTTAGTTCACTTGAGACAGAGTTTGGGACAGGATGGTCCCTTAAGTGGTGTTTAAAAGAGATGCGGACACTTATGGCTCATCGTCGCGACAATGCACGGTATGTATGTATATGAGAGAGAAAGAGAGAGAGAGAGAGAGAGAGAGAGAGAGAGAGAGAGAGACAGAGCTATGTATGTATGTACGTATGTATGTATCTATATATGCATCTATGTATGTATGATGTCATTCCTAAAATCTATTACTCTATGTTTACTGAAAGGCATGTATATTAACTTATATATGTATTTAATATACATGTTTCTATTTTTGTAGTATGTATGTATGCATGTGTATCATGTATGTATACATCTATGTGTTGTGTATAAATGTAATATGTATATACTATGTGTATATATACATAAAAATATGTGTATTACATTACACGTATGTATGTAGTATATATTTACTGCTATGTATGTAATATAATATAATCCATGTATGTATGTATGTGTGTGTGTATATATGTATGTATGTATGTATGTATATATATATATATATATATATATATATATATATATATATATATATATATATATATATGTGTATATATATATATATATATATATATATATATATATATATATGTATATATATATATATATATATATATATATATATATATATATATATATATATATATACACACACATAAACATATAAAAAAATCTAAAATAAAAATTGATTTGTACGCAACTTTATCGCAACTTGGGGTTCGCAACTTGAACCCGTTGCTAACGCGTTAGCAACCCGTTGCCTACGACGTTGCCATCCCGTTGCTAACCACTATGAGAGAGACAGAGAGCACTAATCTCGATATTAGGGTTTTGAAATCCCTAATTTAAAAACTCTAATTCAACCTTTTAGCCATATGTTTGAAGTATATGTACACCTCCGACGTCCTACTAGAGAGATGTCTCTCCTCCCAACCTTATGCCTCTATATATAGCTACTCGAATCAATGAGGATCATGATTCATAATATATGTAAAGATATATACACATCATGTAGATAGGATACATAAATATAAAATGGAGTAGATATATTATGCTTCACACATACATGCCTAAATGCACACATAAATATATATATACATACTAACATATTTAGATGTACATATTTACACATACATGTACATGCCTACATGCACACATAAACATATATATACATGCATACATATTTACATGTACATATTTACACATAGAGACATATACATATATACATGTACACAATTATAAACACTTGCATATAGTACGTACATGAATACATGTATACATATATCACACACATGCAAACACATACATATACATGTAATACATATATATGCATACTAATATATGTATACATATAATACACATGAATACACACACATATGCATACATACATGATAAAAATTTACTCCTCGAAGATAAAGCTATATATAAAATAATTAGGCATACCCCCGAGCTTCATGTTCTAACTTAGAAGAACATGATTTCATCTCTCTAGTAGGATTCATCGTTATTCAAGTTAATAAAAAAAACCTATTATCTGATATCCATTCAGAAGCTTCAAGTTACTATCTAATCTGCTCATATGTTTTCATTATTGCCATCATTTTGGTAAGACATCAATATAGTCTCATCTTCATTATCCTTATTGATTTCATTTATTTCTTCTATTGTTAAATCTATGTTCTCATGAATCACATCATCTATTGGTGGATTAATATCTATTTCTGGTAATTCCTCTTCCTCATCAGTAGAATCAGCATGTAGAGAATTATCCTCTTCATCAAAAAGATTAGTATCATTATCACGTATAATGAGTCTAATTTCTATTCCAGACGTTGATGTATCAGTATCTGATGTTGAATCATCAAGAGGACTTTCTTCAATCTCTCTAACAATAAACTGTTCAAACAATGACCTACCTCTAGGTTGCACATGAATGACTTGCCACCAAGGATGAGCATCTGGGTTTTTATAAAAAAATGCTTGTTCAATATGCCTAGGAAGAATATATGGTTCTTTAGTAGATCGCATTACCTTGGAAGAATCAATTGCCCAAAACCCAGATAATTCCTTTCTTATTGTAGAATTACTACCTTTATACTCCGCTCGATACCAGTCAACCTTCAAAATGACCTATCACAATATATAACAACTTTGAATATAGATCTTTCAACTTTGCATATTGCACAGGCTTAGTTTTGCGTAGCCTCCTCATGGAAGCTTCTGATAAATGAGGTCTTATTGATAATTGTGAATGTTGTGGATGAATATCATCAACATCATACGTTGGAATCTACACATATAAATAAAACTCATTAGTATTCCATAAATGAATAAAAATTAAACTTCAAATATAAAATTAAGTATATAACTTATTAAATATGGATAGAAAATTTTTATTCTCTCTAGCTAAAAGGTGCTCTTGGAGGTCTACGCCATCCATAATTCACTAATAGTTCATCACCAGCATGTAATGTAGTAATAGCATTGACAACTATGTATCTTGATACATCTCTACTCATGTATGGTGATTCATGACTATTTTCACGCTCCTCAAATGTGCAATTAGTCCTTGAACTATTATGTAACCCTCGACTACTATTTATTAAACCTGCTATATTTCCATGTGTGTAAGGTCTTCCATCAATATATAATCTTTCATTTTCTGCATGTAAAATCCTTCTACTAGTAAGAGATGCTGCGTTCAAGCATATTCCATAAGTACTCATGCTTTGAACATAACGTGAAAGTCGATGCCAATCTCCCCATCCATATATAGGACCACAAAATGACATAAGAGTGACTTCAGAGTTCGGAGGCACATACAAATCCTCTACAATAAAGAGACCACGACCAGCATTAGTAATAGTGGATGGAGCAATCATATAGCGATTACCCCAAAAGTTGAAAACCTCTCCATCTAAAGGAAGTGGTCCTCTATTCCATCCTCCATATCTTCTTCTATCATATGTTTGTACTAAAGAACGATCACGAGCTGGCAATGGATAATCTCCAGCCGTTTCATTCTCTAAACCAGGAGGTAGAGGATTTCTAGAAACCTCTGCTTGTAATTGATGAACAGCAAGTCCATGACGTGTACGAGGTATATTAACATTATGAGAAAAATCATTATCATCATCATCATCGAGCAAGTATTCCTGTATATCAATAATAATTTGATTTTATACATGGTTTTTAAATAAAAAAATGACATTAATATATATAGAAAATACATACCCAAGCATTATCACGTTGACTAGGTGATGGTGCATGCTCAAAAGTACCATACTCTGCCTCATGTTCAATACATTCCAATCGTGGTCTTCGATACGTGCCATAACAAGAGTTACACCAACATATAATATGCTCTTGATAGTAAAATTCATCATAATTCCTATCGGAGGACACATGTGAAGTCGTTGCATGGGTAGGAGGTGGTGGAGTACCCTCTGATTGATCAGAATCTGCACATCATAAGAAACATAAAAAAAATATATAAGTTATGTATCCATCAAATATAGTTAAAATTAAATATTTCATATACTTACAATATAAAGTCGTTGCACGATGAAGAGACGGTGGTGGAGTTCCATCTGATTGATCAGAATCTACAAATAATGGTATTTGATATTAATAATTTGATTATCTACATAAATAAAAAATTCACATATACATATTTACACATACACACATATTCACATATACACATTTATACATACACACATATTCACATATACACAACACATATTATTGTGGGATAAATGCATGTATTTTGTATGAATGAGTGTATATGCATGCATGTGTGTGTACGTATATATGTGGATATGTATATGTGTGTTTATGTTATATGTATGTATATGTGTATATATATACATATATGCATGCGTATATGTTTGCATGTATATGTGTATGTGGGTATGTGTATGTGTATGTGTATGTGTATATGCGTGTATATATGTGTATGTATTCTGACATTTTTTTCTGTTTGAGATTAAATTAACAGGAGATATTGTATGGTCGAAAAAAATAAGAGGCGAGCTAACATACCACCTGAGTCGTGGCAGTTTTTTCGTAGACAGCTACGTCTTCAGGAGTCATTTCCTCAGCAGAAGGTACACAAATTAATAGTTTATATTTATAATTTTTAGATATTTTAGTAATTTTTTAATTTAATTTATGTATTTTTTCCTTGAATAAACAGGCTGCTGCAAGGAAGAGAGTGGAGTCGGGCCACACATCGCACTTAGGCCAAATGGGCCATAATGGTTTTGTAGCTACGTTTGTAAGTATATGTGTTATTGTGAGTATATTTTTTATTTTAGTTAAAATGCAAGCAACTAATGTTTTTTATTTGTTTCATTGCAGCGAAAGGATTATGGCCGATATCCTACGAAACACGAGATCGAGTATGCTACACATTTTGGATATCGGCGTTTGAGCGAGTATATACAAGATCATCCTGATGCCTTTGTGAGTATTTTTAAATTTTATATAATTATTTTGTTGTTATGAATGTTTTAATTATTTTATTGATTTATGTTTGTTATATGTAATACAGGAGTATTATGGGGAGACAAATATGGATGAGGTGGAGAGACAGACACAGGAGGGACGATCTCGATCGTCACAGGGTGATCATGAGGATGAGGATGAGGAAGATCCATCTGATCATGATATTGCTGATGATGATGATGATCATGATGACGATGATTAGGATTTTAGACGTTGATTATGACATTGGATTATGTATTTACATTGATATATACATATATTTATCTATATATTTTTCATTTCAGTCATGTTTTGAATTGTGTGTATGGTATTAAGTAATGAAGAGTTTTGTTCTATTGATTTTTATTATTGTTTATATTAAGCATGTGTTTTAATACTTTAATTATATAATTCATTCATATGTGTGTACCTAAGTGTATATGTATGTGTGTGTATATGTATGTATGTGCATGTGTATGTGTGTGTATATGTATGTATGTGCATGTGTATGTGTGTGTATATGTATGTATGTGCATGTGTATGTGTGTGTATATGTATGTATGTGCATGTGCATGTATAAGTGCATATGTGTGTATGAGTATGTGCATGTGCATGTGTATGTGTGTATATGTATATGCATGTATATGTATGACTCTATGTGTATGTGTGTGTATGTGCATGTATATGTGTATATGTGCATGTGTATGTGTGCGTATATGTATGTATATGCATGTGCATGTATAAGTGTATATGTATGTATCAATATGTGCATGTTCTTGTGTATGTGTGTGTATATGTATAACTCTATGTGTATGTGTGTGTATGTGCATGTATATGTGTATATGTAGGTATATGCATGTGTGTGTGCTTCTTCGTCATGTATAAGTGTATGAGTGCATATCAATAAGTGTGAGTATGGTATGTAATGAAAATAACACAATTCAAATGATCTACAAATAATAGAAATTGTACTTACAATTGTGATCCATAGTTTTTGCTTGGTTAGCTTCTTGAATAACCTGCAATAAAAAGAGAGAAGAGAGAGAGAGAGAGAGAGAGAGATCTAGAGAGAGAGAGAGAGATCTAGAGAGAGAGAAAGAGATCTAGAGAGAGAGATATATCTAGAGAGAGAGAGTGAGATCTAGAGAGAGAGAGATCTAGAGAGAGAGAGATCTAGAGAGAGAGAGATAAAATTCAAAGAGACAAAGATGTAGAAAGAGAGAAACAAAGACAGAGGGAGACAATAACAGAGAGCTTAAGCAAAACAACAATTCTGCATATACTTGCTTCAGCTCGTAAGCGCAGCGCAATTGCGAATGTTGGAGAGCTCTTCGATCGGATGCGTGAAAATGCCGATTGCAGAGCCTCCAACGTTTTAATTTTTGTCCGAACAGATCGTCGTATAAGCGATGCAACCCGTCGTCGTATAAGCGATGCAATAGACCGTCGCATAATGGACTGTCGCACAATGGACCGTACCGTCGCTAATGCGACGCTACAAGACGTCGCTTATACGATGCTAAAAAGCGTCGCTTAAGCGACGCCCTTGACAAGCGTCGTTTAAGCGACGTTACGCAAAGACCGTCGCAAATACCGTCGTTTTTTGCGTCGTATAATCGACGGTCCGCGCTCGACGGTAATTCCGACGCAAGTTGCAATTTTACAGCGACGAAATTCTGTCGCGTTAACCGTCGCTACACGCCCGTATTCCTTGTAGTGATTCTACTTAGTCGTGATGTTTTTTTTGGTTCAACATGCTATTCAACCCTTACTTTCATGTACTAAGTAGACATCTATTAGCTTGTATGGTACTTTGCTACCTCTTTCTACAGGTGGACAATCTAGTGCTCGTCCTAATGAGGCAACTTCTTAGCCTTTGCAGGTTTCATGTGATGAGGTAGATCATTCCATTTTTTATGCAGATTTACATGATGCACTTGTTGATGAGAGAGTTGATATTGACCAAGAAAAAACTATGCCAAAATGGCTAGTGTAGACTAAAAGTGACACCAAATTAGATGCACCTCTATCATATTGTACTGATCAGTGTCTCATAGTGCCTCTTTTGCATCAGATTGCTATTTTATGGCTGCGTCTAGCCTCTATGATGACAATGAACCTATTTCCTTTGATGAAGCATAAAATTCAGAAAATTGGATGGTTGTTATGCAATCTGAATATGATGCTATAATGAAGAATGATACTTGTTCTTTATGTGACTTGCTTCCAGGAAAGAAGGCCATTGGCACAAAGTGGGTATACAAGATTAAGCATAAGCCTGATGGAAAAATTGAGAGGTATAAGGCTAGGATTGTTGCAAAGGGTTATGCATAAGAAAGAGGCATTGATTTTGATGAGACCTTTCCATTGTCATGTCGAATAACTATTGTTAATAGCATCCATGCACTTGTAGCTCATCATGGTTGGAATGTACATTAGTTGGATATTAAAGCAACATTTCTGAATGGTGACTTGCATGAAGAAGTGTATGTTTTTTAGCCCCATGGCTTTGTGTAGAAAGGGCATGAGAACTAGGTGCACATGTTAAAGAAGGCATTATATGGTTTAAAGTAAACAGCACGTGGTTTGTACGAAAAGCTACATGCCTATTTGATTGCACATGGTTTTGAGAATAGTCCAATTGAAAGAAACTTATATGTTAAGTGTGGTAATGATGTGCTTCTGATCACTGTGGTTTATGTTGATGAAATGCTGCTCACTCGTCCTCATGAGAGGCATATTGCTGATTTTAAGGCTAAGAAAGAAGCATATCTTGGCTGAGAAAGAAGCAGAATACTATGGCCACTTCCAATTGTGAGGCTCAGTATAGGGCAACTTTCATAGCGATTGTCGAGTGTGTATGGCTTAGATGCCTTATGGCTGATTTGGGTGTTGGTCTTCTTCTACCGCCATCTTCATTGACAGTTAGATTGCATTGGCAGTTGCGAGGAAGCTTGTGTTCCATGTGCGCACTAATCACACTCAGGTGCATTATCCTTGTGTCACGGAGAGGTTCTCTAATAGAGAGATTAGCTTGGCATATGTGTCCATGTAGGAGAACATTGCATACCTTTTCACAATGGCTCTGCCTCAAGAGAACTTTGATGCGTTTCGTAGAGCTTTGTCTTTACTTCCTTTTGTGGAGTATTTTCCACATAGTTTGGCACTTCCTTATACATGACTTCCAGCTCCTTGTTCATTGTATCACTCCTAGGGGTGATTTGTTGATATATATTTAGGTAGTGATGTGTGTGAACACACTAGGACTGTCGAGGTACTTTTTTCCCTCTTAAGGACATTTTCCCCCCGCCTTGTACATACACCTATTTCTCTAATGGGTGATATAGCTTTGTACATTATAAAGGTAATACATTCAGTATTGTGTGTTGTGCTCCAAGCTTCTTCTTCTTCCCCATACTCTTCATGTGTTTTTGAAGAAGTCTAACTCCAATAGATTTCCTCTCAACAAGCATCATCACACTTCTTTTAGTTCTTTTCCAATGAACGTACAATAAGAAGATGCAATCAACATCTTACAACAAGAGCATTGCTTGACAATCAAGAAAACTTAAAAAGATGGATCCATGAAAAGGTATTGCAATCCTGTGTTGGCTTATTCCCCAAAATCAGTATCACTTTTGATCATTCCTAGGATAATTGATCTTTTATAGGAATTTTATTACTCCTACTCATACATAACTATAATATTGATGGATTAGTTGCAGAATAATCTAAATTTTATGTGGGAAAGTTCACAAAAATAAGATTTTGAGTCATTGAAACAACCAGTTTCAAGTGTTTTAGTTCGATAGTGGTAGATCAACAAAAAAAGTTTCAATTAGAAAATGATGCTAGTGGCAATGCAGCTAGAATAATTTTGATTCAAATTGTTTAAATAAGTGTTCACAAACACTCACTCCAACAATATGTAGGCTCAAATCTATTCTCACCATATCAACCAATATAATTACACCTAGTCTTGCTTGGAAATGGGTACCTAAAAAGTCCCATATCCAGGAAGAGACTCCATTAGAACCCTTAAATATAATCAAAGGCCAAATTTATTAAGCTAGAAGAAAAAAATGGAGATTCAAATCTTGTACTAAACCCCCTCACTAACTTTTTGAGTTCCCATGCACAAGATAAATGCATTTTAAGTTCAATGCACATCCACAATATGCATATAAGAAGTCAACACTTGATGACACTTGATCAACAACTAAGTCTCACACATATAATGTTGGTATTGCAAGAGGAACAAGTAGTTGTATGCAACTACTAATAGAGGGTGTGGGGAACTAGTCCTAAATGATTTTGGTGTAATTACATCCATTGTATTTAGTTGTTGATCATATGATGTGCCCATCCAATGTCCTCTTATGTGGGATCATTTCAACTCTTTAAGAGTTGATGATCTAATTTACCTCATCAATCCAAGAGAATGTGAGGCAACATTCCATATGTCCAACCACAAAGAGTCCACATGACCCTAGACATCTCACCAATAGGAGAGAGCACAATGCCACCATTCACTATTCCAATCCCAAGGTCTTGCTCTGAAGGAACTTTAGAAATGGTACCTTTTTTCTCCACCTCTACCATCAGATTTTGAATTCACAATGCTCAGTGATCTCGAAAGGATGGAAGCATTTGATTATGAGCATTTCTTGCAAACTATGCGATTCTTGGATGTTGAGTTCTTTCATGATGCCAAGATCATTTCGGATTCGACCCACATGTTTGGCCTATCGAAAAATACTAATCCTAAAAAGCTAACCCTAAAACATGCATGTGTGTATGTATATATGATGTATGTGTATGTGTATGTGTTTGTGTATGTGTGTATGCATGTGTATATGTGTGCATGTGTGTATGTATTATGTGTGTATATGTGTAAAAGTCAAAAACCCTAATCCTAAAAGCCTAACCCTAAAACATGTATATGTGTGTTTGTGTGGATGTATATGTGATGTGTGTGTATTTGTATGTGCATGTATGCATGTGTGTACACATACATGCGTGTACACATGTGTGCATGTATGTATGTGTGTGTATGTATGTATGCATATGCATATGTGTATGTAATATGTATGCATATGTGTGTATGTATCTCTATGTCTCTCTCTTTCTCTCTATCTATATCTCTCTCTTTATCTCTCTCTCTCTCTTTCATCTCTCTCTCTCTCCCTCTTTCTCTCTCTCTCTTATTTTCTCTCTCTCTGTCTCTCTTATTTTCCCTCTCTCTCTCATTCTCTCTCTCCCTCTCTTTCTCCCTCTCTCTCTCTCTTTCTCTCTATCTCTATTTATAATAAAGAAAAAACCAATCACTTACATCGATGTAATTCTTTCGAATGCTCTCATGAAAGCTCAATTGACAGTACATTTTTGTGAGCAGGCACGATCGGTATAGATACACAGTATTGTAGTCACCATGAAAGAAAAAAAAATGACAAATGACAATGGTGAAGGACTAAACCACTCTTTAGTTCAAACAGATGATTAGAGTATAGCCAAAAGCAATGCTCCAAAAGCTGATGCTCTCTGCTAACATGTCAATCCAGAAGTAAACAAAATCAATACAAGAGATTCATCCAATACCATGAGCACAAATAAATGAAGACTTGCACTGATCAGTACAAAGATATGAAGAGTTGCTCTGAGGCAAAGAGCACGGAAATATCACTGACTCACACTGAATGACAAAACGGAGCCACTTCTTCACACTCTAGTGCTATTAGCCCTCCAGTGGGAAGCCCACGCTCTGTATCCTCACCACAGAGTGACTTCCTACAGTACGCTTGTAGTCATATAGTGCAAAGAGAGGTCCAAAAGAGATGCCGGAATAAGCCCTTGTACGTGTGTCTATGTATATATCTCCAATGAGTACTAGTCGCTTTCTTTTATAGGCTGCAATAGGCCAAGAGGGCCTTGCCAATTTCCCTCGTTCATTGAATATGCTCTGATTGATTGCCCCAAAAATGGAGGGGTGGATCAAATATGATACCCACCAGCTTTAAATTAAATCCTCAAAAATAGTAAGTCATCATAAATGGCGGCAACACTCATTTACCTTTTTACACTTTTATTGTCGCTTTTGAATATAAGATAAGGTTTGTCTGTTAACCAAACAGATCCATTGGATTGGACATCTCGGTTCATTTATGAGCTCCTAAGCAAAGATTGTAGTATCCTCATTATGTGATGCCCTTGATATTGTAATGCCCCTCAGAAGCACATCCTTCACATAATTCACATAACTCTTGTAGTATCTTTTGACCATCTGACCATGAAAGAAATCTTCTTTTGATGTCACAGAAGCTCCAACATCTTTTTTTGCCTATCTTACATATTGAATGGTGGAAGGTGGTGGGTGGTGTGGGTGGAGTTGAGGTGTTGTAGGTGGAGTGTGTGGAGGACGGATGAAGTTGAGGGTGGGTGGAGGGTGGGTGGAGTTGGGGGAGGGTGGAGTGGAGGATGGGCGGAGTGGAGGGTGGGTGGAGTTGAAGGAGGGTCGAGTGGAGGGTGCGTGGAGTGGAGGGTGGGTGGAGTTTAGGATGGGTGGGGCTGAGGATGGGTGCAGTGGGGGGTGGGTGGAGTGGTGGGGGTTGGTGGGTGGTGTGGGTGGAGTGGTGGGAGGTGGTGGGTGGTGTGGGTGGAGTGGGGGGAGGTGATGGGTGGTGTGGGTGGAGTGGTGGGAGGTGCTGGGTGGTGTTGGTGCTGTGGGTGGAGTGGTGGGAGGTTGTGGGTGGTGTTGGTGGAGTGGGTGGGGTGGTGGGAGGTTGTGGGTGGTGTCGTGGTTGTGGGTGGTGTTGGTGGTTGTGGGTGGAGTGGTGGGAGGTGGTGCGTGGTGTGGGTAGAGTGGTGGGAGGTAGTGGGTGGTGTGGTGGGAGGTGGTGGGTGGTGTTGGTGAAGTTGAGAGAGCCGTGGGTGGTGTGGGTGGAGTGGTGGGTGGTGTGGGTGGAGTGGTGGGAGGTGGTGGGTGGTGTGGGTGGAGTGGTAGGAGGTGGTGGGTGGTGTGGGCAGTGTGGGTGGAGGTTGTGGGTGGTGTGGATGGAGTGGTGCGAGGTGGTGGGTAGTGTGGATGGAGTGGTGGGAGGTGGTGGGTGGTGTGGGTGGAGTGGATGGAGTGGTGGGAGGTGGTGTGGTTTGTGTTGGTGGAGTTGGGGGAGCCGTGGGTGGTGTGGGTGGAGTGGGGGGAGGTGGTGGGTGGTGTGGGTGGAGTGGTGGGAGGTGGTGGGTAGTGTGGGTGGAGTGGTGGGAGGTGGTGGGTGATGTGGGTGGTGTGGGTGGTGTGGGTAGTGTGGGTGGAGGTTGTGGGTGGTGTGGGTGGAGTGGTGGGAGGTGTGGGTGGTGTGGGTGCAGTGGTGGGAGGTGGTGGGTTTCTTGACTTAAGAAGCGGCCCTCCCTTAGAGAGTAGGTCATCCATAGAGTTCTCACTTTCAAATGTGACAAAGCCAAAGTCTCTAGAGTGCCCTCTTGCTCGATCATGCCTTTCTACTATTCTCCCATAATTCTAAAAGAAATCTTCGAAAAGAAATCTTCGAGCTCCTCTTTTATAAACGAAGTGCGAAAGCAACAATAATATCATCTTAGTTCTCCAACCTCTAACTATCTTCTCACGAGGTATAGACCTTCTTAATTTCCACCGTTTTGCCATCCAAAATGGTGTAGGAGGGGGACGCGGGGACTGTGGGCGAGGACTCGCTACCAGAGCTGCAGGCCTCTCTACCAAAGCTGCAGGACTTCCAAACGCAAAAATGCTGAAACTTGAGGACGCTTCCTACGGAACTCGGCTCCTGCATGCGGGTGTTAGCATTGGTGGGATATGATGGGCTTTCCGAATGGCTTGCGACCAAGCAGGCAGCGTTGTTTGAGGTACTTCTCTTATGAAAACTTGAAGCGCATGTAATGATTCTGAAAAAAGAAAGATTCTACGGAAACAGTCATTCCTTACTTTTCTTTTGATTTCAAAGAAGTTTTTCGTATAATTTTCTTTTTCTTTTTCAAAGCAGTCTTTCGTATCATTTTCTTTTTCTTTTTCACTCCACTTGTTTCATAGCAGTTTTTCGTATTGAGTGATAACAAAGTTGTTCGTAGCATGCACCTCGCAGTCTTCGTTGTACAATGTCCATTTCTTCCTCCACTCTTTTGTATCCTATGAGAGATCTCAGCCAATGAACATACAATTAAAAAGATACAATCGACATCTTACGACACGAGCATTGCTTTAAAAGAATCACATCTGAAAATCATACTTGTCTCTCCAGCTTCAATGAAAACACTCATCCCTTGTCAGACTTTTCATTTTTGTCAATAGACCTTTGACTTCAAAAACCTCTCCCAATGATATGGTTTTTCCATTTAATGCTCAACATCATGAAGGGTGTGAACTTTTTTTTAGATTCATTATGCTGGAGGTGGGACTTTAAGTTCCAATACCTTTGGCAGCCACTTATCGAGATAAGGAAGTTTGTGCTTGTGTACCGAATCCTAGGTTGACCATTTGGACTACTTGGTCCTATGAAATCAAGACCCGATCATTCGAATGGAAGCCATCCTGTAGATATGACTAATGGTTGGAAATTCAATTTGGTTGGTGTAGGAGCACATCTCTGGAAAATCTGGCATCCTTTAGCGAACTTGATTGCATCGCAGTAGATATGAGGCCACCATAGTCCTTTGTGTATGAGTCTGTGAGCCAAATCTTCCCTGTCTAGATGCCCTTCCCTGTCTGCTGCCTCCAAAAAAAAGTTTACCTCCTCTGGATAAACACATTTTCTCAAGATACCATCCTGACAATATCTATATAAATTCCCATTTATAAGTGAGTATGCTTTGGTTTTAAGGAGTAATCTTCTCTTTTCTATAGGTGTTAGGTGTTCTAGGAGTTTTCTAGTAGTGAGACAATAGAGAATTCCATCATACCATTCAGCCTGAGTTGCTATTAGGAAGAGATTACTATCCACCAATTCATCATTAATACCTGTTGCCTTCTCACCCATTGCAGTCTTGGATACCTGATTTGCCATGTAGTGCTCCCTTCCTGGCTTAATATGAATATCAAAGTTGAATTCTTGAAATAGGAGTAACCATCACCAAACCCTTCCTGCCACTCTAGGCTTGTTTATCAAGTACTTGAAGGGCTGATGGTCGGATATGACTATAAAATGTACACGAAGAAGTTAATGCCGAAACTTTTGAAGTGAAAATACAATAGCCAATCCTTCCCTTTTAGTTGTACTGTAGTTCCTTTCTACCTTGGTAAGTAGCCTACTAGCATACGAGATAGGTCTACCAATCTTGTGTGATGACGGTTGAGCCGAAACCGCACCAACACCATGAAGACTGGCATCTGTATGCGCATGAAATTCTATGAACAGTTGGGAACACTTAAAACTAGAGCACTACTTAACCTCAATTTTAACTCACAAATGTTGTCTCAGCTTCAGGACTCCATGAGAAGGGAACCTTTTTACTGGTAAGTCTTGACAAGGGCTTAGCTATTTCTGAATACATTCGTATAAATCTTCTATGGTATCCTGCATGGCCCAAAAAACATTGCACTTCCTTTGGGGTTTGTGGAATAGGCACGAAAAGGATAGCAGTAACTTTTCCAAGGTTAACCGTTATCCCTTTAGCAGATATTATTTTTCAAGAAGAGTGTCCTTAGTGACCAAAAAGTTACATTTAGCAGGATTCAACTTCAAACTTGTTGTGAGAAATTGCTCAAAGATTTCCTTTAGATTTTCCAAATGATCATGGAAATCTTGAACTAGTGCTCTCCTATCTTTGCTTGAAAACACTGAAAAGTCATCCATGAAAATGTGTAGAAAGGTTGCGAACCATTTGCCCAATATGAGATACATTGTTCTATTAAACGAAGCTAGTGCATTTTTCAATCCAAAAACCATGCGGGTATAGACATAAGGGCCCCATTGAGTAACAAAGGCTATTTTGTCTCTATCATCAGGATGGAACACTATCTGATTGTAGCCACTAAAACTATCCTAGAAGTTATACAAAGTCTGTCCGGCTACTTCCTCAAGAACTTGCTCTGTGAAGGGTTGAGGAAATCCATGTTGAACAGTTACCTTATTGAAGGCACGAAAATCAACGTAGACAATTATTTTTGCACTATTTTTTTTGGGTACAATAACCATACAAGAAAGCCACCTAGAATGTTCTACTAGAACAATTATACCTGCTTCTTCTAGTTTTGTAATTTCCAACTTTACCGTCTCTGCATACTTTGGATTGAGTCGATACGGCCTACTTCTTGCACGCACGGCTCCCTCAACTAAGGGTATTCAGTGTAATTCAAGATCCTCTAGTATCCCTCTTAGATCTTTGTAGGACCATGGGAAGACATTTTTATAAGAAAAAAGTAAAGAAGTTACCTTCTGCAATAAACAGGGATAATGCCATAGCCAAGAGGCCAAGTGGACTACTTGAGGGTTCTCTTCATCTCCTAGATTTACTTCTTGAACAAGTGTTTCAGTAGTGGTCTTACTTGAGAAATCATCCCCACTGTATTTAGGATGGGAATTTAGGTTATGCTCTACAATATGTTCTTTAGTCCATCCTCGAGGTATATCTGAAAAGGGGAGATCTTCTCTACATTCTAGCTCCTATCCTTCCTTCTCTAATACTTCTTTATTTTTTCCCCTTCAAAGTCTGTATTTTAGTGCAAACTCTCATTCTCTTACTCCTTGTGAACTTCATGGCCTTTTTCTGCAACTCCTTTAGCTACAACTTCTTCCTCTATTTCATTGATTTCCACGTGCAACACTCTGCACTTTCCATCATCCAATTCAATAATGTATCTTCTTTTTGGGATAAAGAGGGCATTAACTGTGTGTCCACAATCTACCTAGTAGTTTTTCCTATGTCAAATCCTTCTTCCAAATGTAATTGGAATTGGCTATTGGTGTTTATTGAGATCCATAGTTTGTTTTTCCTCCAATCTTGCAAAGCTTTTGCTTGTCTTACCCAAGGCCTCCCTAGGAGTAAAGGGTAAGAAGTCTCTTGTTCAAGTTCAATAACAACAAAATCTAGAACAAAGTGATAACCCTGTAGTATCATCAGTACCTTTTCAATAATGCCAAGTGGCGCAACGTGATGTCAATCTACTAGTGTAACTGTGAATGGTACCATCTTGGTGGGGTTCAAATTTAGTTTCCTCATTGTGAAGTCTGGCATCAAATTGATGCTAGAGCCTCTATCTATGAGCACACCTGTGAGAGCTTCATCCTTTATAAAAACAGATAACCTTGAGCTTTGATAGTTTGCCAAGGGTGGAGGGGGAAATCAACCATGAAACCATCTATGCTAGGTGGTTGGCTCAAGTAAGTAGAGTGTATAATCTTCAATAAGTCACTTCTTATTTTTTAATCCATCTTTATGAGTTCGTACAAACTAACCTTGTGATGAATACCTTTCAAGATCTACTCAATGTTTACCACACATGTGTCTTCTTGTAGACTTGTTGGTTGGTCTCTTAGTGAAGTAGCCATCCTTTCATCAGCTCCTTCAATATCTGCTTGGCGCTTCCATTCCTTCTTCCTTTCCTCCTCCCTATGCTCGAGGCCTTGTTGTTCCTCTCTACAAGTTGTTGTCGCTTGTTTGGCTCTAGTCATCATGGGCATTGAAGAAGATGAAACAACATAAGACTGAGCTGTCATACCTTCTATTTGTGGGGAGACTCCAATCATGTGAATTGGAGTAGGGTGGCTTCTTGGGCAATCTTTGGTATAGTTATCCTTAGCCTCTGGACGATGCTAACAAGGAGGTGCATCTTTTGGAAGGGAACACCTATTTTGCATATGGTTGTACTCACCACAACAATAACACATCAATGAACTATTATATATAGGCTTCCTTGGACGGTTCTCCTCTCTATTATGTGCATTTTGAAGTACTAGCATAATATGAATCCAGAGCTTGAGGGTTACGTCTTTGTGTACCCTTGAGGTAGTAGCAGTCTCTAGCTTCATGGCCATCCTTTCCACATAGTAGAAGGTCACATAATTGCAAATGAAACTCTTAAAAAATTAGAGACCCTCACCCCCACCTAAGGCACCGATAAAAGAGGAAATCACTACAAGGAATACGGGCGTGTAGCGACAGTTAACGCGACAGCATTTCGTCGCTATAAAATTGCAACTCGCGTCGGAATTACCGTCGAGCGCGGACCGTCGAATATACGTCGCAAAAAACGATGGTATTTGCGACGCTTACGTTTAGCGTCGCTTAAACGATGCTTGTCAAATGCGTCGCTTAAGCGACGCTTATTTTTGCGTCGCTTAAATGATGCTTGTCAGATGCGTCGCTTAAGCGACACTTATTTTTGCGTCGCATAAGCGACGGTTTACTTCGTCGTGTAAGCGACGGTGCAGACCGTCGTATAAGTGACGCTAAGCAAATGTCGTTTATACGACGACGCGTTGCATCGCTTATACGATGATCTGTTGACGGACAAAAATTAAAACGTTGGAGGCTCTGCAATCGGCATTTTCACGCATCCGATCGAAGAGCTCTCCAACGTTCGCAATTGCGCTGCACTTACGAGCTGAAGCAAGTATATGCAGAATTGTTGTTTTGCTTAAGCTCTCTGTTATTGTCTCCCTCTGTCTTTGTTTCTCTCTTTCTACATCTTTCTCTCTTTGAATTTTCTCTCTCTCTCTCTAGATCTCACTCTCTCTCTCTAGATCTCTCTCTCTCTCTAGATCTCTCTCTCTCTCTAGATCTCTCTCTCTCTAGACCTCTCTCTCTCTAGATCTCTCTCTCTCTCTAGATCTCTCTCTCTCTCTCTCTCTCTCTCTCTCTCTCTCTCTCTCTCTCTCTTTTCTCTCTCGTTATTGTAGGTTATTCAAGAAGCTAACCAAGCAAAAACTATGGATCACAATTGTAAGTACAATTTCTATTATTTGTAGATCATTTGAATTGTGTTATTTTCATTAGATACCATACTCACACTTATTGATATGCACTCATACACTTATACATGATGAAGAAGCACACACACATGCATATACCTAAATATACACATATACATGCACATACACACACATACACATAGAGTTATACATATACACACACATACACAAGAACATGCACATATTGATACATACATATACACTTATACATGCACATGCATATACATACATATACGCACACATACACATGCACATATACACATATACATGCAAATACACACACATACACATAGAGTTATACATATACATGCATATACATATACACACATATACATGCACATGCACATACTCATACACACATATACACTTATACATGCACATGCACATACATACATATACACACACATACACATGCACATACATACATATACACACACATACATATACACTTAGGTACACACATATGAATGAATTATATAATTAAAGTATTAAAACACATGCTTAATATAAACAATAATAACAATCAATAGAACAAAACTCTTCATTACTTAATACCATACACACAATTCAAAACATGATTGAAATGAAAAATATATAGAAAAATATATATATATATATATCAATGTAAATACATATAATCCAATGTCATAATCAACTAAAATCCTAATCATCATCATCATGATCATCATCATCATCAGCAATATCATGATCATCCTGATCTTCCTCATCCTCATCCTCATGATCACCCTGTGACGATCGAGATCGTCCCTCCTGTGTCTGTCTCTCCACCTCATCCATATTTGTCTCCCCATAATACTCCTGTATTACATATAACAAACATAAATCAATAAAATAATTAAAACATTCATAACAACCAAATAATTATATAAAATTTAAGAATACTCACAAAGGCATCAGGATGATCTTGTATATACTCGCTCAAATGCCGATATCCAAAATGTGTAGCATACTCGATCTCGTGTTTCGTAGGATATCGGCCATAATCCTTTCGCTGCAATGAAACAAACAAAAAACATTAGTTGCTTGCATTTTAACTAAAATAAAAAATATACTCACAATAACACATATACTTACAAACGTAGCTACAAAACCATTATGGCCCATTTGGCCTAAGTGCGATGTGTGGCCCGACTCCACTCTCTTCTTTGCAGCAGCCTGTTTATTCAAGGAAAAAAATACATAAATTAAATTAAAAAATTACTACAATATCTAAAAATTATAAATATAAACTATTAATTTGTGTACCTTCTGCTGAGGAAATGACTCCTGAAGACGTAGCTGTCTACGAAAAAACTGCCACGACTCAGGTGGTATGTTAGCTCGCATCTTATTTTTTTTGACCATACAATATCTCCTGTTAATTTAATCTCAAACAGAAAAAAAATTCAGAATACATACACATATATACACACATATACACATACACATACACATACACATACACATACCCACATACACATATACATGCAAACATATACGCATGCATATATGTATATATATACACATATACATACATATAACATAAACACACATATACATATCCACATATATACGTACACACACATGCATGCATATACACTCATTCATACAAAATACATGCATTTATCCCACAATAATATGTGTTGTGTATATGTGAATATGTGTGTATGTATAAATGTGTATATGTGAATATGTGTGTATGTGTAAATATGTATATGTGAATTTTTTATTTATGTAGATAATCAAATTATTAATATCAAATACCATTATTTGTAGATTCTGATCAATCAGATGGAACTCCACCACCGTCTCCTCATCGTGCAACGACTTTATACTGTAAGTTTATGAAATATTTAATTTTAACTATATTTGATGGATACATAACTTATATATTTTTTTTATGTTTCTTATGATGTGCAGATTCTGATCAATCAGAGGGTACTCCACCACCTCCTACCCATGCAACGACTTCACATGTGTCCTCCGATAGGAATTATGATGAATTTTACTATCAAGAGCATATTATATGTTGGTGTAACTCTTGTCATGGCACGTATCGAAGACCACGATTGGAATGTGTTCAACATGAGGCAGAGTATGGTACTTTTGAGCATGCACCATCACCTAGTCAACGTGATAATGCTTGGGTATGTATTTTCTATATATATTAATGTCATTTTTTAATTTAAAAACCATGTATAAAATCAAATTATTATTGATATACAGGAATACTTGCTCGATGATGATGATGATGATGATTTTTCTCATAATGTTAATATACCTCGTACACGTCATGGACTTGCTATTCATCAATTACAAGCAGAGGTTTCTAGAAATCCTCTACCTCCTGGTTTAGAGAATGAAACGGCTGGAGATTATCCATTGCCAGCTCGTGATCGTTCTTTAGTACAAACATATGATAGAAGAAGATATGGAGGATGGAATAGAGGACCACTTCCTTTAGATGGAGAGGTTTTCAACTTTTGGGGTAATCGCTATATGATTGCTCCATCCACTATTACTAATGTTGGTCGTGGTCTCTTTATTGTAGAGGATTTGTATGTGCCTCCGAACTCTGAAGTCACTGTTATGTCATTTTGTGGTCCTATATATGGATGGGGAGATTGGCATCGACTTTCACGTCATGTTCAAAGCATGAGTACTTATGGAATATGCTTGAACGCAGCATCTCTTACTAGTAGAAGGATTTTACATGCAGAAAATGAAAGATTATATATTGATGGAAGACCTTACACACATGGAAATATAGCAAGTTTAATAAATAGTAGTCGAGGGTTACATGATAGTTCAAGGACTAATTGCACATTTGAGGAGCGTGAAAATAGTCACGAATCACCATACATGAGTAGAGATGTATCACGATACATAGTTGTCAATGCTATTACTACATTACATGCTGGTGATGAACTATTAGTGAATTATGGATGGCGTAGACCTCCAAGAGCACCTTTTAGCTAGAGAGAATAAAATTTTCTATCCATATTTAATAAGTTATATACTTAATTTTATATTTGAAGTTTAATTTTTATTCATTTATGAAATACTAATGAGTTTTATTTATATGTGTAGATTCCAACATATGATGTTGATGATATTCGTCCACAACATTCACAATTACCAATAAGACCTCATTTATCAGAAGTTTCCATGAGGAGGCTACACAAAACTAAGCATGTGCAATATGCAAAGTTGAAAGATCTATATTCAAAAGTTGATACAGTACAAGATTTGTGTGACAATGATGAAGATGATGGCATGGCAGATTTTATTGAGGATTGGTATCAAAATGATAGTGAGAGCATGGATATTTCTAAAAATGAGAAATATCTTCGAGAGGAATTTCTAAAGCATGTATATGAAGGAAGTCATTTGACACGACTAAATGCGAGCTTACTTATTCTCAACCTTCAAAATCGTTTGGATGGAGTAATGTATCTGTTTCGACACTATTAAGGTATAAATTTCAATTTTCTATCTATTTATATATATATATATGCATAAATATATATACATATATAAATACATGTAGGTTTTTATTCTTACTTTAGATAAGGTTATAAGAACAAGAACTTGAATTGAATGGAAACTTTTTATCCACGCATCTTTTAAAACTATTAATGCATCTTTCCAAATATTCGCAATCGTGACCTCGATGAGTCGCATGCACAGAGGTTACTCAAGAGACAGCAATCTGATTATAACCTCTGTGCATGCGATTCATCCAGGTCACCATTATATGAACATATGTGTGAATTGACAGGATACGATTATTTTGCGTAAATATTTTGAAAGATGCATTAATAGTTTTAAAAGATGCGCGGACAAAAAGTATCTATTCAATTCAAGTTCTTGTTCTTACCTTATCTAAAGTAAGAATAAAAACCTACATGTATATATGTATGTATATTTATTTACCTTTTTTAATATATCTTTTTTTGATAAACTTACAGGTTATTATCTGAAAAGTTTTTACCAAGTCAAAATATTCTTCCTACCTCACATGATGAAATGAAGAAGATAATCAACAATCTTGGTATAGATTATCAATGTATACATGCATGTCCTAACGATTGTATTTTATATAGAGGTGAATATGCAGACTCTTTGACATGTCCCAAATGTCAATCTCCTCGATATAAGGGTGAAGAAGGTAAAATCCCGAATAAGGTATTGAGACATTTTCCATTGGCTCCACGGATTAGACATATGTTTCAAAGCCCCGAATCATCAAAGCTTTTGACTTGGGGACATGATCACAAAAGTACTGATGGAATAATCAGAATTCCTCATGATAGTGTTGCTTTTCAGCATATTGATTCTACATGGCCTGAATTTGCACAAAATCCACAGAATCTAAAGTTAGGAGTTGCATTAGATGGGGTTAATCCATTCTCCATGAAATCCAGTAAATGGTCAACATGGCCAGTGGTAGTCATAAACTACAATCTTCCGCCATATCTTAGCATTAAAAAGGAACATTTAATGCTTTCACTTTTAATCCCAGGCAAAAGACAAGTTAAAGATATGAATGTATATCTTGCTCCTCTCATTGACGATCTTCAAGAGTTATGGAGAGGTATTAATGTCATTGATATATCGAAAAGCATCAATGAAAGACATATTACGATTCGTGGTATTGTGGCTTGGACTATTCACGATTTTCCTGGATATGGCGTTTGTTCAGGTATTCATGTAATTTTTTTATTCAATATGCATGTAAATAAATATGATTTAATCTAATTATATTTTTATCCTTTTCCATGATGCAGGAATATCTACTAAGGGTTATAAAGCTTGTCCATATTGTGGTGATTGGTTGAGATCAATCTATAGTAAGAATCTCAACAAAAATATTTATCTTCCACATCGACGATTCTTGCCTGATGATCATCCATTAAGATCTAAAAGAGAAGCGATACATTTTAATGGAAAGCTTGAAACAGGCCAGTATCCAAAACCTATGACGCCTATGGATTGGTATAAAAAATGGACAGATGGACCTCTGATAGATCCAGAAGCACAAATCTTCAGTGATGATTCAGATAATGAGTATGTGAACAGAGGTAAAGGGAAATTGGCACTCGCAGAGAACATATCAATATGGTATTCTTTGGAGTATTGGAAAGAGTTAAAAGTATGTCATCTTCTTGATCCTATGCATATATTCAAAAATATTGGTTATTCACTATGGCAGCATCTTGTTGGACTAAAAGATACCACAACATCAAGGAATGATTTGAAAGATAAAAAATCCAAACCAAAGTTATGGCCAGTTTTTGATAGACATCGACAAGAAACGACTTATGCATCTGCTCCTTGGGTACTTACAACAAAAGAGATACAGACTATCAACAATAGAATTCAATTGATCAAGACTCCGACAGGATATGGAGCATCGTTTCAAAACATGTTTACTATGGATGATAAGAGCTTATCTGGATTAAAGACCCATGACTGGCATAACTTTTTGAAACATATTTTACCTTTGGTTATCGATGGATGTACAACGAAAGGAGTACGAGATGTGATCTATCGTCTTGGATCACTTATAAGGTAATTATGATACTTTTATATTTAATATGTATGAATATTGGATATCTTTTATTTTTTAATTAACTTCTTTACAATTGTTTTTATGATTTGTATAGGTGGATTACATCCAAAGAGATCGATAAAAATTCGATCCCACAAAAAAAACGTGAATGCAAAGAGCTACTATGTTTGATGGAAAAAGAACTTCCTACTTCATTTTTTGATATTCAAGTTCATTTACTAGTCCATCTTGTAGATGAGATAGAGATTGCCGGTGTTGTCAACACTCGATGGATGTTTTGGGTCGAGCGATTTATGGGAATACTAAAAGGTTATGTGCGACAAAGAGCAAAACCAGAAGGATCCATGGCAAAGGGTTGGATGCTTGAAGAGTGCATGTATTACGTTAGTGAGTACCTTGAAAGAGTTCATGAAGAAGCTCCACGTGCATGGACCAACAAGTCTTCTTCAAAAATAACAGATGAGGTATTATCAGGTAAGGGGGTTCCATTCTTATTTACATTTCAAGAAAAAAATGATGTTTCTACTTTTGTAGCATATAATAGCGAATGCATGCAAGCATTCGTTAACGAGTACGAGGAACTTCAAAGTCTCCAAAGTAAAAGGCGAAAAAACAAAAGATCTAGACGTAATCTCGATAATAATGAGATTACAGATATACCTTCTTTCATGGATTGGCTATATAGTCGTTTGCAACGCGCCAACGCAAATAATGAAGAAATCTCAGATGAGCAAAGAGAGTTAATGATAGGTTGTGAACAAAAGGTAATTTTATTAAAATATATATTTTATTTTTTTCATATATGTATGTTAGTTTCTATTTACTAATTGAATTTATTTTGCAGGCTCGAATGTTCACTAATATGTGGGCTTTTGGACAGCATATTAGAATCAAAGCCATTGATTCTTTACGTAAAACAGAGGATTCTAGTATTGTTGCTTGTTTCAAGCAACTATCACGTGCTAGCTCAAAAGACACGAACCTTATAGATAGCGAACTTGGTTACGTAGGAACTATTGTTGGTATCTACGAAATTTCATTTCGTACATTCAAACAGGTAGAGAAAAGTTTATATATATTTTTTAGAGTTAGTTATTTTTTTAAGCACTTAATAATGGGACGTTTTTGTTGTTATATATTTTGATAGGTCATTTTGAAGGTTGACTGGTATCGAGCGGAGTATAAAGGTAGTAATTCTACAATAAGAAAGGAATTATCTGGGTTTTGGGCAATTGATTCTTCCAAGGTAATGCGATCTACTAAAGAACCATATATTCTTCCTAGGCATATTGAACAAGCATTTTTTTATAAAAACCCAGATGCTCATCCTTGGTGGCAAGTCATTCATGTGCAACCTAGAGGTAGGTCATTGTTTGAACAATTTATTGTTCGAGAGATTGAAGAAAGTCCTCTTGATGATTCAGCATCAAATACTGATACATCAACATCTGGAATAGAAATTAGACTCATTATACGTGATAATGATACTAATCTTTTTGATGAAGAGGATAATTCTCTACATGCTGATTCTACTGATGAGGAAGAGGAATTACCAGAAATAGATATTAATCCACCAATAGATGATGTGATTCATGAGAACATAGATTTAACAATAGAAGAAATAAATGAAATCAATAAGGATAATGAAGATGAGACTATATTGATGTCTTACCAAAATGATGGCAATAATGAAAACATATGAGCAGATTAGATAGTAACTTGAAGCTTCTGAATGGATATCAGATAATAGGTTTTTTTTATTAACTTGAATAACGATGAATCCTACTAGAGAGATGAAATCATGTTCTTCTAAGTTAGAAGATGAAGCTCGGGGGTATGCCTAATTATTTTATATATAGCTTTATCTTCGAGGAGTAAATTTTTATCATGTATGTATGCATATGTGTGTGTATTCATGTGTATTATATGTATACATATATTAGTATGCATATATATGTATTTCATGTATATGTATGTGTTTGCATGTGTGTGATATATGTATACATGTATTCATGTACGTAATATATGCAAGTGTTTATAATTGTGTACATGTATATATGTATATGTGTCTATGTGTAAATATGTACATGTAAATATGTATGCATGTATATATATATTTATGTGTGCATGTAGGCATGTACATGTATGTGTAAATATGTACATGTAAATATGTTAGTATGTATATATATATTTATGTGTGCATTTAGGCATGTATGTGTGAAGCATAATATATCTACTCCATTTTATATTTATGTATCCTATCTACATGATGTGTATATATCTTTACATATATTATGAATCATGATCCTCGTTGATTCGAGTAGCTATATATAGAGGCATAAGGTTGGGAGGAGAGACATCTCTCTAGTAGGACGTCGGAGGTGTACATATACTTCAAACATATGGCTAAAAGGTTGAATTAGAGTTTTTAAATTAGGGATTTCAAAACCCTAATATCGAGATTAGTGCTCTCTCTCTCTCTCATATACATACATACCGTGCATTGTCACGACGATGCGCCATAAGTGTCCGCATCTCTTTTAAACACCATTTAAGAGACCACCCTCTCCCAAACTCCGTCTCAAGTGAACTGAGCACGTACTTTTTATCCCTCTCATCATGCTCACTACAAAAATAAAAAACATAATATAAATAAAACATAAGATATATATTTCAATTTATATGTAAAACTTTTACTTACTTCCACGGTAAGTGGATAAAGCGCAGGTAAGAGTCGCATAGTGCACGCATTCTCCTCTTGAACTCCAATCCATTTCCTATGTATACAATATTCCCCTCTGGCTCTATGTCGCACTCTAGTCCTAACGTGCCTACGCATGTCCTCATAGGCAACGTCTCTGCTCTGCTATCACGTGCTGGAGGTGGTATAGGTGTCCTGAAAATAGATAGATAGAAATAAATAAAAATATGTGCTATAATATGATTAAAAAAATTTATGAAAAAAAACATACCTATGAGCAGATAGCTCTCTTCCTGCATGTGGATCCACAGAAGAGCCCTCGTCTGATCGCGTAAGCATCTGGATCGTATAATCTAGCTCCTCATCGGACATCTCTGCGTAGTCCCGCATTATGGCCCCTAGAGTATCTGACGGGACTCTTGCTCTCATAAGACTTTTTATGAGAGTGAGTTTCGCCTTTCTCTCTTTACTGGGATCCATAATACCTAACATATAAAACAAAATGGTTACAAATCAATATATATATGTGTACATATGTACGTGTGTATGCATTAAATATGTGTATGTATGCATGTGTGTGTATGTATGTGTGTGTATGTGTTTGTGTATGTGTATGTGTGTAGGCATGTGTATGTGTGTGTATGCATCATTATGTGTGTATGTGTCTATGTGTGTATGTGTCTATGTGTGTATGTGTGTGTATGTGTGTGTGTGTGTATGTGTGTGTATATGTGTGTGTGTATGTATGCATGTATGTATGTATGTATGTATGTATGGATGTATGTATGTATGTATGCATATGCATTATGTATGTATATATATGCATGTATGTGTATGTGTGAGTATGTCTCTCTATGTGTGTGTATGCATATATGTGTGTATATATGCATATATGTGTGTATGTGTGTGTATATGTGTTTGTATGTGTGTATGCATGTGTATGTGTGTGTATGCATTCTTATGTGTGTATGTGTCTATGTGTGTTTGTGTGTGTGTGTCTATGTGTATGTGTGTGTGTCTATGAGTGTGTATGTGTTTATGTGTATGTATGTATCTATGTGTGTGTATGTATCTATGTGTGTATGTGTATGCATGTATGTATGCATGTGTATGTGTGTATGCATCACTATGTGTGTATGTGTCTATGTGTGTGTGTATGTGTGTGTGTATGTGTGTGTGTATGTGTGTGTGTCTATGTGTATGTGTGTGTGTCTATGAGTGTGTATGTGTTTGTGTATGTGTTTATGTGTATGTATGTATCTATGTATGTGTATGTGTCTATGTGTGTATGTGTATGCATGTATGTATGCATATGTGTGTGTATGCATATGTATCTGTGTGTATGCATCATTATGTGTGTATGTGTCTATGTGTGTATGTTTGTGTGTGTGTGTGTGTATATATATGTGTGTGTATGTGTATGTGTCTATGTGTATGTGTCACTATGTGTCTATGAGTGTATATGTGTCTATGTGTGTGTATGTGTCTATGTGTGTGTATGTGTCTATGTGTGTTATGTATGCATGTATGTATGCATGTATGTATGCATATGTGTGTATGTGTGTGTATGCATTATGTATGCATATGTGTGTATGCATTATGTATGTGTATGTATGCATGTATGTGTGTATGTATGTATGCATATGCATATGCATTATGTATGTATATATATGCATGTATGTGTATGTGTGAGTATGTCTCTCTATGTGTGTGTATGCATATATGTGTGTATGTATGCATATATGTGTGTATGTGTGTATGTGTGTGTGTATATGTGTTTGTATGTGTGCATGCATGTGTATGTGTGTGTATGCATTCTTATGTATGCATGTGTATGTGTGTATGCATCATTATGTGTGTATGTGTCTATGTGTGTATGTGTGTGTATGTGTGTGTGTCTATGTGTATGTGTGTGTGTCTATGAGTGTGTATGTGTTTATGTGAATGTATGTATCTATGTGTGTGTATGTGTCTATGTGTGTGTGTATGCATATGTGTGTATGCATATGTGTGTGTATGCATATGTATGTGTGTGTATGTATCATTATGTGTGTATGTGTCTATGTGTGTGTGTTTGTGTGTGTGTGTGTATGTGTGTGTGTATGTGTATGTGTCGCTATGCATCTATGAGTGTGTATGTGTCTATGTGTGTGTATGTGTATATGTGTGTGTATGTGTCTATGTGTGTTATATATGCATGTATGTATGCAATTGTGTGTGTATGCATTATGTATGCATATGTGTGTATGCATTATGTATGTGTATGTATGTATGTATGCATGTATGTATGTATGTATGTATGCATATGCATATGCATTATGTATGTATATATATGCATGTATGTGTATGTGTGTGTGTATATGTGTGTGTGTGTCTATGTGTATGTGTGGAGTGTGTATGTGTTTATGTGTATGTATGTATCTATGTGTGTGTATGTATCTATTATATGCATATATATATGTGTGTATGTGTGTGTATATGTGTCTGTATGTGTGTATGCATGTGTATGTGTGTGTATGCATGTGTATGTGTGTATGTGTGTGTATGTGTGTGTGTGTATATGTGTGTGTATGTGTGTGTGTCTATGTGTATGTGTGTGTATCTATGAGTGTGTATGTGTTTATATGTGTATGTGTCTATGTGTGTGTATGTGTCTATGTGTGTATGTGTATGCATGTATGTATGCATATGTATGTGTATGCATGTGTATGTGTGTGTATGCATCATTATGTGTGTATGTGTCTATGTGTGTATGTGTTTGTGTATATGTGTGTGTCTATGTGTATGTGACGCTACGCGTCTATGAGTGTGTATACATTATGTATGCATTATGTATGTGTATGTATGCATATGCATTATGTATGCATATGTATGCATATGTATGCATATGTATGCATGTATGTGTATGTGTGTGTATGTCTCTCTATGTGTGTGTGTATGCATATATGTGTCTGTATGTGTGTATGTGTGTATGTGTGTGTATATGTGTGTCTATGTGTGTATGCATGCGTATGTATGTGAATGCATCATTATGTGTGTATGTGTCTATGTGTGTATGTGTGTGTGTATATGTGTGTGTATGTGTATGCGCGTCTATGTGTATGTGTGTGTGTCTATGAGTGTGTATGTGTTTATGTGTGTGTATGTGTCTATGTGTGTGTATGTGTCTATGTGTGTATGTGTATGCATTATGTATGTGTATGTATGCATGTGAATTATGCATGCATATGTGTGTGTATGCATGTAAGTATGTATGCATGTACACATATGCATATGCATTATGTATGCATATGTGTGTGTATGCATGTAAGTATGTATGGATGTACGCATATGCATATGCATTATGTATGCATGTATGTGTATGTGTGTGCATGTCTCTCTATGTGTGTGTGTGTGTATGCATATATGTGTGTGTATGTGTGTGTGTATGTGTGTATGTGTGTATGTGTGTATGTGTGTGTATATGTATGTGTATATGTGTGTGCATGTGTATGCATTATGTGTGCATGTGTGTATGCAGCATTATTTGTGTATGTGTGTATATGTTAGTGTATTTGTGTGTATGTGCGTGTGTGTCTATGTGTATGTGTGTGTGTCTATGTGTGTATATGTGTGTGTATGCATATGTATGTGTGTGTAAGTGTGTGTGTGTGTGCGCATACCTTCCTTCAAGTAGATGTGTCTCTCTCTCTCTTGCGTGCGTGCTCTCTCTCTCTCTCTCTCTCTCTCTCTCTCTCTCTCTCTCTCTCTCTCTCTCGCTCTCGGTCTCTTCTTGCTCTCGCGTCCAAATCCCGGCACAAATGTGCTGGGAGAATTGAATTTTTTTTTTAACATTGCAGAGGGTCGCATATGCGACGCTCTGCAGTTTGCCAACGTCGTTAATAGCGTCGCTACCCAGCAACGCTACTAGCGACGCTTGTGGTTTAGCGTCGCATAAGCGATGCTATCGTCGCTTATGCGACGAGGCTCGGCCAAAAAAAAATCCTAAGTTTTATCGTCGCTTATGCGACGATTTCATTGCATAAGCGACGGTTTTCGTCTTTTTCGTTGCATAATCCGATTCGGGGGCGTCGCTACGCCCCCCTTTTTCTTGTAGTGAATCATTTCCATTCCATGTGGAGCAAAACTTTGAAGATGAATTTGAGCCTCAACTTGCTCCAAGAGACATGATCACAGAAGAGGGACATGATATGTTTGAAACTCCATGATCCCCATGGCTTAAGCACGTAGAATGCATTTGACGCACTAAAGAAGATCTCATAGTTATTCAATCTCATGCTATGAAAAATATTGAAGAAACCGTGCTCGAGTCAGCTTATTCTAGAACATAGCTTATCATTGTTTGATGAACCAATTACACACAAAGGCACAATCTTTTAATCAAACTAACAAAAAACTCTGTTAGAAATTTATCTAGAAATGCAAATAGTGGCATCCACGCAATAAGTTGGTTATACATTTCCATAGAATTCATAATGGCTATACCTAGGACACCTTAAAAAATAATGCTATTCTTATGATGGTCGATCGTTTGATCAAAATGGCATACTTTATTCCTACTACGGAATCAGTGGATGCTCTACAAGTTATAGAACTACTTATTCAAAATATTTCTAGATTGCATGATCTGCTTAGATCCATAGACACACGGTCAACCGAAAGAGTTGATTAGGTATTCGAAGGTATGCTATAGGTATATATTTGAGAGAAGGAAACAAATAGGGACATTTTTCTTCCATTAGTTGAGAGTTCTTATAATCGTTGGAAGGACAAAACTACTAAGTTGGCACTTTTGAGGTTATTTATGGGTTTATTCAGCAGAGACCAACTACAATTGGTTTACCCCGAAATACTCTGAGTTCTTCATAATTCCCTAGAGATTTTTAAGCTAACTAAATTTAACCTTCAAGAAGTTGTTGAAAGTCTGAAAGCATTTTGTAGTTCGACGTTGCACTTCGCAAACGTTTCAAGAGGCTGATTGTGTATTTTGACATTCCCACTTCGTGCTTCAGTGAGAGTGGGTGAAAATCCCACGTAATTCACTAGATTCTGTGGACCTTGGACACTAATCAAGAACATTTGTAGAAAGAATTGCTTGTTGAGACCTAGGCTTGACATTGTTTCCAAAAATGTGTGTTGTCGTGAATAAAAAAAGAAAGGGATACTAAATTTGGCTGGAAATTCGTTATTAGCATGGCCTGTGTGATGTTCGGTTTTTAGTTGTAAATTTTGATTTCTGACCAGCTTTTTTTTTTTAACGCATTCACTTTCAAACAAAGCTAATGTTTGAGACAAGTTGTTTCATACTTTCCAGTTCAACACTATCGTTCTTCTTCAAGTGAAACATTTTTCATCCTATTTTATGCTGATCTTTCGCCCACGCACAGAACTTTCGTCCTTGGAGGATCTGGACCTTCAAAAATGCACATCTTTGGAGACTCTCTCCTTCCTGCCGACAACTCTGCAGAAATTGTGAACGTGAGTAACGGCCACGCTCCTTGGACTTGGACGTTCTATTTTAACTTTGTGCTTCCACAGTCACACATTTACATTCAAATTTGCAGGCCTCGCTACCAAAACTGCAGGAATTCATCGCCCAAAAATGCCGAGACTTGAGGACGCTTACTCGAGTGTTAGCGTTGAAGGGATGTGATGGGCTTTCCGAATGGCTTGCGACCAAGCAGGCAGAATTGTTTGGAGGTACGTCTCTTAACAAAAGTTGAAGCACATGGAATAAATCTGAAAAAGAAAGATTCTACGGAAACAGTCATTCCTTACTTTTCTTTTGATTTTCATAGCAGCTTTTCGGATCATTTTCTTTTTCTTTTTCACTCAATTTCTTTCATAGCAGTTTTTCGTGTTGCTTGATCACAACGTTGTTCGTCTCACACACCTAGCAGTCTTCGTTGTAGAGCCTTCCTTGTAGAATTTCCATTTCTTTCCCCATTCTTTTGTATCCTATGAGACACCTCAGCTAATGGACATACAATCAGCCAATGAACATACACTAAGAAAGATACAATCGACATCTCACGACACGAGCATTCCTTTAAAAGACCCACATCTGAAAAAGATAGACTTTTCACTTTTGTCAGTGGACCTTTCACTTCAAAAAACTCTCTCAATGATATGGTTTGTCCATTTAATCCTCAAAATCACGATAGATGTGAACTTTTTTCTAGATTCATTATGCTGAGGGTGGGACTTCAAGTTCCAATCCCTTTGGCACCCCCTCATCCAAATAAAAAAGTTTGTGCTTATGTGGTGAATCTTACACTTTGGATCAATGGAGAGTTAGAAGTTCAATAGTACAAATTGATGTCTACCTTTGTGATGATAAAAGCAAAGTGTAAATGCCTTTATTTCGTACATTTTGAACATAAGGAGTTATTATCTTAACATACTCACACTAGTTTGGAAGCTCATCTAGATTCTAGAATAAAAGCTAAATTTCAAAACTTGTTTCTTTCAAAAATACCTTCAACACAAGATTGTGCTAGTAGTAAGAGCTCATCCATTGGACAAATCCTCATATCAAATGAGTTTTGAGGAGGAGGTAGAAGTATGTCATAGGATTGAGAAATACCTTGACAAAGGACTTATGAAATCAAGCTAGTCACCTTTTGCAGCCCCACAGCTTTCGTTTGCAAAACGGATGGATAATTCAAGATGTCTAGAGACTAAAGAGCATTAAATTATGTTACAATAAAGCATAGATATATGATACCTTGCATGAACGATATTTTAAATGCACTCGGAGATTTTATTATATACTCTAAAATAGACTCAAAAAGTGGTTATCATTAGGTTAGACTTATGGATGATGTTGTACATAAAATAGATTTTTGTACTAGATTTTGTCATTATGAGGCTTAACTAATGCTCCACCTACTATAATGATATTCGTGAATAATATATTTCATCCTCTTATTGGTCAATTTATGGTTGATTTTATGGGTGGTGTTTTCATGTACAGTAAGAGTTTAAAAGAACATGAATGTCACTAACATATAGTTTTCCAAATATTAGATGAGAATGCATTGTATGTCAACCCACACACAAGACATAACTATGTTTATATGAGGTTGAAAACTTACGGCATAATTTCCGCATATGGAATTAAAATGGATTTATGAAAAGTTTCTGTAATCCTTAGTTGGCTTATTCCCCGAAATGAGTACCACTTTCGATTATTCATAGGATTACGGATCTTTTATAGCAGTTTCATTACTTCTACTCACATATAACTATAGTATTGATGGATTCGTTGCAAAATAATCTAAATTTTGTATGGGCGAATCACAACAATAATATTTTCAATCATTGAAACAACCAGCTTTAAGTGTCCTAGTTCTATTTGTAGTGGTAGATCAACAAAAAACATTTCAATTAGAAAATGATGATAGTGGCAATGCACTTGGTGTAATTTTGATTCAAATTATTTAAATAAGTGCTCACATACACTCCCTCCACCAATATCTAGCCTAAAATCTATTCTCACCATATCAGCCAATAAAATTACACCTAGTATTGCTTGAAAATGGGTACCTAAAAAGTCCCATATCTGAGAAGAGTCTCCATTACAACCCTTAAATATAATCAAAGGCCAAATTTTTAATGCTAGAAGAAAAAATTGGAGAAGCAAATCCTGTACCAAACCCCCTCACTCAACTTTGTGGATTCCCTTGCACAAGATAAGTGCATTTGGAGCTCACTACATATCCATACATATCCAGAGTATGCATATAAAAAGTCAACATTTGATGACACTTGATCAGCAACTAACTCTCACACATATCATTTTGGTATTGCAAAGGGAACGAGTACTTGTTTGCAACTACTAATAGATGGTTTGGGAAACTAGTCTTGACCGCTTGTTGTGTAATTAAATCCATTGTATTCAGGTGTTCATCATCGCTTGTTGTGTAATTAAATCCATTGTATTCAGGTGTTCATCATATGATATGCCCATCCAATGTGCTCTTATGTGGGCTCATTTGCAACTCTTTAGAAGTCGATGATCTAATTCACCTTATCAATCCAATAGAATGTGGGCTCGCAGTCTTCGTTGTAGAATTTCCATTTCTTCGTCCATTCTTTTTGGATGGCTTGAGTTGACTTTCACACAATCTTTTGCTTTTGTATCCTCCTATGAAAGATCTCGGCTAATGAACATACATTAAGAAGATACAATCAACATCTAGTGACACGAGCATTGCTTTAAAAGACTCACATCTGAAAAGGATACTTTTTTGTCGAGCTTCAATTAAAATACTCATCCCTTGTCAGACTTTTGAGTTTTGTTAGTAGACCTTGGACTTCAAAAAACGTTCTCAACGATATGGTTTGTTCATTTAATCCTCAAAATCACGATGCATGTGGACTTTTTGTTTTTGGATTCGTTATGCTAGAGGTGGAACTTTAAGTTCCAATCCCATTGGCATCCCTCATCGAGATTAAAAAAATTCTCTCCTTATGTGGAAAATCCTATAGTATGGAATTTGGCCGAATGTAAAAGCTAACAAATTTTGTGGTGTCTGTAGGCACTTGATAGAATCAAACTATCATACGAACAAATCAACTCGATGCAAGATTGGATACATGAAGGGATTGAATGTTCTAAAACTCAGTGAAAATATGGAAAGAGAGGTGTGCAACCAACTTTAGAAGCCTTCCTAAAGAATGGTTGATAAAAAAAAAAATATTCCTTTTAGGCAAAAGAAATTCCAACTATAAGAAGCCTTTGTCATTTAGGCATCATAAAACATCTTACGACACGAGCATTGCTTTAAAAGACTCACATCTGAGAAAGATATTTGTCTTGAGAGCTTCTATGAAAACACTCATCCCTTATTAGACTTTTGAATTTTTTCAGTACACCTTTGACTTCAAAAAGCTTTTTAAACGATATGGTTATCCATTTAATGCTCAAAATCACGAAGGATGTGGACTTTTTTCTTGAATTCATTATACTACAGGTGGGACTTTAAGTTCCAATCCCTTTGGCACTCCCTCATCGAGAGCAACTAAATCACTCCCTCATGGAGGTATTCAACCCTAAATCTGAGTATATAGTCTTCATCCACATAGCTTCTTGAGTTGCATTGGCAAGACCTCTGTATTGAGCTTGAGTGGATGAAAGAGCAACTGTAGGTTTCCTCTTTGATGACCAATAAATCAATTTGGAACCTGCAAATGTGAGGTAGCTTGAGGTGCTTCTCCTATAATCTTTGGAATGCTTTGTATGTCAACCCACACAAGACACAACTATGTTTATATGAGGTTGAAAACTTACGGCATAATTTCTGCATATGGAATTATAATGGATTTATGAAATTTTTTTGTAATCCTTAGTTGGCTTATTCCCGAAAATGAGTACCACTTTCGATTATTCCTAGGATTACTGATCTTTTATAGGAATTTTATTGCTTCTACTCACATATAACTTTAGTATTGATGGATTCGTTGCAAAATAATCTTGCATCGAATGGAGTCCAAGTTGTAGGAAGCTGGTTAGAATGCGTATGACGTTCTATGAATGCGAATAACTTCAATGCAACATGGTTTTACTTTGATGGCATTTAGCAGTAGCCCGAGAAGAGAATAAAAGAGTGCAATAATAGAACTAGGAAAACCTTGAAGCAACAACAGAGAATATGCAAATAGCATCCATTAGTCCCTGTAAGTTTTAGGTTGTTTCCCTAGAAAATACTCAATTCATCCTAAAAGAATACACAAATTTAATCTAGGCACATGATCAATTGTCCAAACAGGTCACACAACCAAGAACATCAAAAGCACGAACTCGTAGCAACGACCACATAAATACCATCACCCATCCAATCAACATCTGAATCAAGTGACTTAGTGGCCCTATAGTAGAAGGCTCACATTTGCAGGCCTCGCTACCAATGCTGCAGGACTTTCAAGCACAAGAATGCCGAAACTTGAGGACGCTTCTTAAGGAACTCGGCTCCTGCATGCGAGTGTTAGCGTTGGTGGGATGTGATGGCCTTTCCGAATGGCTTGCGACCAAGCAGGCAGCGTTGTTTGGAGGTACTTCTCTTATGAAAACTTGAAACGCATGTAATGATTCTGAAAAAGAAAGATTCTACGGAAACGGTCATTCCTTACTTTTCTTTTGATTTCAAAGCAGTTTTTCGTATCATTTTCTTTTTCTTTTTCACTCCACTTCTTTCATAGCAGTTTTTCGTATTGAGTGATAACAAAGTTGTTCGTAGCATGCACCTCGCAGTCTTCGTTGTACAATTTCGATTTCTTCCTCCACTCTGTTGTATCCTAGGAGAGATCGCAGCCAATGAACATACAAGAAAAAAGATACAATCGACATCTTACGACACTAGCATTGCTTTAAAAGACTCACATCTGAAAATCATACTTGTCTCTCCAGCTTCAATGAAAACACTCATCCCTTGTCAGACTTTTCATTTTTGTCAATAGACCTTTGACTTCAAAAACCTCTCGCAATGATATGGTTTTTCCATTTAATGCTCAACATCACGAATGGTGTGAACTTTTTTTCTAGATTCATTATGCTGGAGGTGGGACTTTAAGTTCCAATACCTTCGGCACACCCTCATCGAGATAAGAAAGTTTGTGCTTATGTAGCGAATCCTACACTTTGGATCAATGGAGAGCTAGAAGTTCAATAGTACAAATTAATCTCTACCTTTGTGATGATAAAAGCAAAGTGTAAATATCTTTATTCCCTAAATTTTGAACATAAGGAGTTATTATCTTAACATACTCACATTACTTTGAAAGCTCATCTAGATTCTAGAATAAAAACTGAATTTCAACATTTGTTACTTTCAGAAATAGCTTCAACACAAGATTGTGGTAGTACCAAGAGCTCATGCATTGGCCAAATATTCGTATCAACAGGAGGAGGTAGAAGTATGTCATAGGATTGAGGAGAACTTGACAGAGGACTTATGAAGTCAAGCTAGTCACTTTTTCCAGCCCCACGGCCTTTGGTTAAAAGAAAAAAGGAAAGGGATACTAAATTTGGCTGGAAATTCGTTATTAGCATGGCCTGTGCGATGTTCGATTTTTATTTGTATGTTTTGATTTCTGATCAACTTTTCTTTACGCATTCACTTTCAAACAAACGTAATGTTTGAGACATACTTTCCAATTTAACATCATCGCTCTTCTTCAAGTCAAACATTTGAACTCTCGTCCACGCACAGAAAAATGCACATCTTTGGAAACTCTTTCCTTCCTCCCCACAACTCTACAGAAACTGCGGTTGAACGGTTCCACAGTCACACACTTACATCCACATTTGCAGGCGTCGCTACCAAAGCTGCAGGAATTCATCAAGGGGATGTGATGGGCTTGCGACCAACCTGGCAGCGTTGTTTGGAGGTACTTCTCTTATGAAAAGTTGAAGCGCATGGAATACTTCTGAAAAAGAAAGATTCTAGGAAACACTCGTTCCTTTTTTATTTCAAAGCAGTTTTTCGTATCATTTTCTTTTTCGTTTTCACTATATTTCTTTCATACCAGTTTTTCGTGTTGCTTGATCACAACGTTGTTCTTCTCACACACCTCGCAGTCTTGGTTGTAGAGCCTGCCTTGTAGAATTTCCATTTCTTCCTCCATTCTTTTGTATCCTACGAGAGACCTCAACTAATGGACATACAATCAGACAATGAACATACAATACGAAAGATACAATCATACAATGAACATACAATAAGAAAGATACAATCAACATCTTACGACACGACTTGTCTCTCGAGCTTCAATGAAAACACTCATCCCTTGTTAGACTTTTGACTTTTGTCAGTGGACCTTTGACCTCAAAAAACTCTCTCAATGATATGGTTTGCCCATTTAATCCTCAAAATCACGATAGATGTTAACTTTTTTTCTAGATTCACTATGCTGGGGGTGGGACTTTAAGTTGCAATCCCTTTGGCACCCCCTCATCGAGACAAAAGAGTCTCTCCTTATGTGGCGAATCCTACACTATGGAATTTGGCCCAATGTAAAAGCTAACAAATTTTGTGGTGTCCCCCCCCATGGTGCAAACAATGCCTTTGGGGCACGGAAAACTTGGAACACATCCTCTTTTCATGCCCCAAATCAATATCCATCTTGCAGGCACTTGAGACAATCCAATTGTCATAGGAACAAATCAATTAGAAGCGAGTTTTGCTGCATGAAGCGATCCGATGCTCTGAAACATTGTGAAAATATGAAAAGAGAGGTGTGGACCCAACTTTGGAAGCCCTTCTAAAGAATAGCCGATCAAAAAATCTCTTTTCCTTTTAGGCAAAAGAATTTCCAACTCTAAGAAGCTCCCGTCCTTTAGGCATCATACAACATCTTACGACACGAGCATTGCTTTAAAAGACTCGCCTGCGAAGAAGATACTTGTCTATGGAGCTTCTATGAAAACACTCATCCCTTATCAGACTTTTCACCTTTGTCACAATACCTTTGACATCAGAAAGCTTTTTGATCGATATGGTTTATCCATTTAATGCTCAAAATCACAAAGGATGTGGACTTCTTTTTGGATCCGTTATGTTGGAGGTGGGACAATAAGTTCCGATCCCTTTGGCACTCCCTCATCGAGATTAAAAAAGTCTGACTTTATGTGGCATACTCTGCATTGTGGAATATGGACCAATGTAAAAGCTAAAACATTTTGTGGGCTCCCCCCATAGTGGAAACAATGCCTTCGGGACATGGAAGACTTCCTCTTCTTTTTTTACTCCAAATCAATATTCAGTTGGTGAGCAGTTGAGCCAATCAAACTATTATAGGGACAAATCAACTAGAAGCAAGCTTTGTTGGGTGAAGTGATCGGATGTTCCTTAGCACCGTGGAATGCTATAAAGGGGGAGTCTCTATGGAAAATATGGAAAGAGAGGTGCGCCTATGACATTAAAACTTATTTCTAGATTCAAGTCTTTCGCGGAGAAGAATTTCTTGTTCATACAAGAAATTTTATGAAAGGTACCAAAACAGGTGCCTAATTTGCTTTAGGTACATACATTTGTACTTGGGCTTGAAGAGATGTTGCATCCGCTTGTGTGTAAGGAGAGCTACCACACCTTAAATGACGTGGTAGAACTAGCCTTGGTATCGGAGGATGGG
This sequence comes from Ceratopteris richardii, assembly GCA_020310875.1. NCBI lineage: Eukaryota > Viridiplantae > Streptophyta > Polypodiopsida > Polypodiales > Pteridaceae > Ceratopteris > Ceratopteris richardii. The sequence goes on along the minus strand of CM035420.1, from coordinate 63,378,751 downwards.
TGACTCTCTTTGTAGAGGAGGTACTGAGGTACCTACTTCTAACAAGAGTAGGAAATATGCACTTCTAGTACTTTGCCTACTCAAGGGAGGTTCTCCTTATGGAAGTATACCCTTTAACATTTTTGTGAGCAGGCACGATTGCAATAGATACACAGTATTGTACTCACTCAAAAAGACAAAAATGACAAATGACAATAGTGAAGGGCTAAACCACTCTTTAGTTCGAACAGATGATTACAGTATAGGCAAAAGAAATGCTCCAAAAGTTGATGCTCTGTGCTAACATGTCAATCCAAAAGTAAACAGAATCAATAGATGAGATTCCCCCAATACCATGAGCACAAATAAATGGAGGCTTGCACTAATCAGTACAAAGATATGAAGACTTGCTCTAAGGGAAGGAGCACGAAAATATCACTGACTCACAGTCAATGACAAAACCGAGCCACTTCTTCACACTCTAGTGCTATTAGCCCTGCACTAGGAAGCCCACGGTCTGTATCCTCACCACAGATTGACTTCCTACAGTAGGCTTGTAGTCACAGAGTGCAAAGAAAGGTGCAAAAGAGATGCCAAAATAAGCCCATGTACGTGTGTCTATGTATATATCCCCAATGAGTTCTAGTCCCTTGCTTTTATAGGCTCCAATAGGCCAAGAGGGGCCTGCCGATTTCCCTCGTTCACTGAATATGTGCCGATTGATTGCCCCAAAAATGGAGGGGTAGATCAAATATGATACCTACTAGCTTTAAATAAATCCTCAAAAATAGGAATTCATCACAAATGGAGGCAACACTCATTTACCTTTTTACACTTTTATTGTCTCTTTTGAATACAAGATAAGGTCTCTCTCTTAACCAAACAAATCAATTGGATTGGACATCTTAGTTCATTTATGAACTCCTAAGCAAAGATTGTAGTATCCTCATTATGTGCTGCCCGTGATATTGTAATGCCCCTCAAAAGCATATCCTTCACATAATTCACATAACTCTTGTAGTATCTTTTGACCATGGAACCATGAAAGAAATCTTCTTCAGATGTCACGGAAGCTCCAACATCATTTTTTGCCTATCTTACATATTGAATGGTTGAAGGTGGTGGCTGGTGTGGGTGGAGTTGAGGTGTTGTGGGTGGAGTGTGTGGAGGGTGGGTGGAGTTGAGGGTGGGTGGAGTAGAGGGTAGGTGGACTTGGGGGAGGGTGGAGTGGAGGGTGGGTGGCATTGAAGGAGGGTGGAATGGAGGGTGGGTGGAGTGGAGGGTGGCTGGAGTTGAGGATGTGTGGAGTGGAGGGTGGGTGGAGTTGAGGGTGGGTGGAGTGGTGGGAGGTAGTGGATGGTGTGGGTGGAGTGGTGGGAGGTGGTGGGTGGTGTGGGTGGAGTGGTGGGAGGTGGTGGTTTATGTGGGTGGAGAGAGAGAGAGATAGAGAGAGAGATAAAGAGAGAAAGAGAGAGAGAGAGAGAGATAGAGAGAGAGAGAGAGAAAGAGAGAGATTCCGTTGTACAGACCCCTACATCAAGTCTTTGCACCGTCCACATGCAATTCCTCCTTTATTTGCTTATTTCAATAAGACCAAAATAAACTACAATCATTGAATGAAATACGGTATATACAGTCAATGAAGTGCTTCCAACTTGACTTATTGCATGTAACTCTTCACCCTGCAGATATTGACCAGGGGTATCCTCTTACCCTGCAAATCCTCTAGATGCACTGCTCCATGTGGTAGTACCTTCATAACCCTATATGGTCCTATCCATTTGGGTGCCGATTTGTTTGAAACTGCTGGGATTGGATGCACCAAAACCAAGGATCCTTCCTATACTTCATTAGTCCTAAGATACTAGTCACGGAGTCTTTTGCGCTCTTCTTGTGTTACCTGAAGTTTTTGCATTGCTCCTTCTCTATATTCTTCTAGTGTCACCACTCTTCTAATGGGAGGTTCAACTCCAATGGTTCTGGCTCAAATTTCTCTTTTGATAATAAATTTGAATGGTGCCAATGCCTCTTTTCCATATACTAAGCAAAATGGACTTTCAACAATGGTTCCCTTCTTGTACTTCTAAAAGCCCAAATTGCACGGATCAATGCTTCTGGCCAAAAGATTTCATGATCAAAACATAATTTGCGTAGCAACCCAATAAAAATCTTAGTGGAGCTTTCTGCTTGGCCGTTTGCCCCTTGATAGTAGGCACAAGACTTTTTATGAAAAACCTTGTACCTATCAAATATAAATTGGAGCAATTGATTTACAAAATCTGTCCCCCTATCACTTATGATTTCTAGCGGGCAACCAAATCTGAGAAAATATGTTTATACAAGAACTTAGCTATTGTTAAAGTTGTGTAGTCCACAGTAGCCTTAGCCTCTATCCATTTAGTTGCATAACATGTGGCCATCAAAATATACTTCTTACCCCTAGGTTGACCATTTGGACTTATTGTTCCTATGAAATCAAGACCCCATCGTTCGAATGGGAGCCATCCTGTAGATATGACTAATGGTTGGAAATTCAATCTGGTTGGCGTAGAAGCACATATCTGGCAAATGTGGCATTCTTTAGCGAACTTGATTGTATCTACGTAGATATGAGCCACCATAGTCCTTTGTGTATGAATTTGTGAGCCAAATCTTCCCCCTTTAGATACCCTTCACTATGTGTTGCCTCCAACAAAAAAATTACCTCCTCTGGATAAACACACTTTCTCAAGATACCATCATGACAATATCTATATAAATTCCCATTTATAAGTGAGTATTCTTTGGTTTTAAGGAGCAATCTGTTCTTTTTTATAGGTGTTAGGTGTTCTAGGAGTTTTCCAGTAGTGAGACAATTGAGAATTCCATCATGCCATTGAGCCTGAGTTGCTACTAAGTGTCAGGGGAGCACTAGATTGTGCTCTCTGACTACACAAGACAAGATTTCGGAAACACAGTTCTGATTACAAGAATACCCACGAAGGGAAAATGCTACAAGAATATACGATCGATACAAGATGTCCCACAACCCGGGACCAATAGGTATGGAAAACTCGACTAGAGATGATACAGGAGATCCCACAACCCGGGATCGTAGGTAGGAAACAAGATATCTCGATTACAAGAAATCCCCTCAGGGATATGAACTGGATACAAGAAATAACTAGAAAGGATCTCGTACTACGAGATTACAATAGGACAAGAAAGGATGTCCACAATACAAGACTAGACAAGACTAGAGCTAGAAACAAGACTAGAACTTGAACTGGAACTTGAATGTACTTACTTGGAGGTCACGACTCCTTGAGCTCCCAAGACTGGCATTGGCAAGACTGATTATGAATGTGGCCAACCCCTCCTTATATAGGTTTTCAAGGGCGGTTCCCAAGGCGGTTGCGAACTGATGATGTCATCATGATGTCATCGATTTGTAACAAGACCTCCCAATGTCAGAATTCAGCGAATAGACAGTTGATCTTGGGGTTTTGGCACATTCCGGACGCAATGGAAGCATTGGTTTCTCCTAATTCTGAACCAATCATGAGATACAGGGTTCACATGGAATCTTAGGTTCAGGATGGTTTCCTTCGTCCATGACATCACCTCCCCCTCAAGCGACGAGTTCCACGAGGAGCGGTCATGTTATCTGGTCTCGGCTTCGTTGGATTTTTCTTATGGAATTCTCGAACCTTGATTGGTGCTCTCTGAAGGTTTTCTGCAGGTTCCCAAGTACGATCACTGATGTCATACCCTTTCCAATGAATAAGGTATTCCAATCTTCCCCGGGATATTCTGGAATCTAGGACATGCTCGACTTCAAATTCTTCATGATCATCAATCTCAATAGGTGGTGAAGGACTAGGTCTCTCCCCCCTCAATGGTGAAATCTGATATGGTTCCAACATGGATACATGGAAAACTGGATGTATTCTCATGGTACTCGGTAACTGGAGTTTGAAGGTGACTGGATTAATCTTGGCCAAGATGGTAAATGGTCCAAACTTTTGATGATCTAACTTTGCACAAGGCCTTGAAGTTTGTAAATTGTTTCGGAGTAACCATACTTTATCCCCAATTTGATACGATGGATTCTGGACACGATGTTGATCTGCATAGTACTTATATTGTTGTTGAGCTTTATGGATCTCTTCCTTCAGTTCTTTGTGAATGTCCATCAGGTACTGGGCCTTGTCTCTGGCAGCTGGGTTCTTGACATGATTTGAGAGTTGTATATCCATCCTTGGATGTTGTCCATAGTTTGCAAAGAAGGGAGTTTGCTTAGTAGATGCATGAACACTATTGTTATAGGCAAACTCTGCAAAGGGTAACAACTCAAACCAGTCATTTTGGTGATAGTTGCTAGTGCAACGGAGATATTGCTCCAGGACTTGATTCACTCGTTCTGTTTGTCCATCAGTCTGTGGATGATTTGCTGTAGATAGTTTAACTTGAACACCAAGGAGCTTGCAAAGACTGTTCCAAAAGCTGGATATGAACTGTGGACCTCGATCACTGACAATGTCATCAGGCAATCCATGAAGCCTAAATATGTACCTAAGAAAAAGTCTGGCAGTGGCTGCACCTGTGATTGCCTTGGTAGTTGGAATGAAGTGTGCCATCTTTGTAAATCTATCCACAATAACAAGAATGGCATCATACTTATCTGACTTTGGTAGATCTGTGATGAAATCCATCGACAATGAAGCCCATGGCCTTTCTGGAATAGGTAGAGGTTGCAAGAGGCCATGAGGTTTATGTCGGGGTACCTTAGATCTATTGCAAGTATCACAGGTTCGAATGTATTCTTTGACTTCCTTCCACATCTGAGGCCACCAAAAGTCCCTTGATATGAGTTCTATTGTTTTATTTACTCCAAAATGTCCTGCTGCAAGGTTGTCATGGCGTTGTTGAAGTACTTGGATCCTGGGCTTTCCTGGAGGGACATACAATAGGTTCTTATAGAGTAGTAAACCATCCTTTTCCTGAAATTCGTTTACTTCTTGGAATTTTCCTTCTTGAGCTTTCTGCTTAACGTTACAAAACAATTCATCCTGTGGTAGATTCTCACGGATCAACTGATTCAAGGCTGAATCTTCATGATGGCTTGAAGAGATAGCTGCTAACTGGAGATGCTCGGGCTTGAGTAATACACTCTCTTGTTGATCAAAGGCCTCTTCACCCTTCTTTGGTGCAAGGTAAGATCTTCTGGATAGGGCATCTGACTGACATTGATGACGTCCTGGACGGTATGTGATGACAAAGTCGAATCTGGATAAAAAGTTACTCCATCGAGATTGCCTTCTATTGAGGATCCGGGTGGTCATAAAATACTCTAGGTTCTTGTGATCTGAATATACAATGACTTTATGAGCTGCTCCTTCTAGATGGTGACGCCAGGTATCAAACGCGTCTACTATGGCAAGGAGTTCTTTATCATGAATTTCATAATTAATTTCTGGAGGGGAAAACTTCCTTGAATGATATGCAACTGGATGTAGTTGTCCATCATCTCCATATTGGGAAAGAATGGCCCCTAGAGCAAAGTCCGATGCATCTGTCTCAAGGAAGAAGGGCTTACTAGAATCAGGATGAACTAGGATTGGAGCAGTAGTGAATGCTGATTTCAAGGTCTGAAAGGCCTTCTCTGCTTCTTCGGTCCATGAGAATTTGGAGTTCCCTGTAAGCTTGGTAAGAGGTGTCACTATCTTGGAGTAATCTCTGATGAATATCCTATAGAAATTGGCAAACCCCAAAAAACATTGTACATCTCGAACACATGAAGGTGGTTGCCAATCAAGGATTGTCTCAATCTTCTTAGGGTCCATAAAAATTCCTTTATCTGATACTATGTACCCTAAAAATTCCACTTCTGTCTTATGAAAAGAACACTTCTCCAATTTCGCATACAATCCTTTTTCTCTTAGTTTCTCTAGGACTATCTTTACATGATCTTCATGATCCTCTAGATTTTTTGAAAATATCAAGATATCATCAAGGTATATTACAACAAAATCATCTAAATATTCTCGAAAAATATCATTCATCATATGTTGGAAGACAGCTGGAGCATTTGTAAGACCGAAGGGCATAACTACATATTCAAAATGCCCATACCTTGTTCGAAATGCTGTCTTCCATTCGTCTCCTTCTCTGATCCTGACAAGGTTGTAAGCTCCTCGAAGATCAATTTTCGTGAAGAATTTTGCTTTTCCAAGGCGTTCCAAGAGCTCTGATATGAGTGGTAGAGGGTATCTGTTTTTTATAGTGACTTTGTTCAATCCACGATAATCTACACACATCCGGAGAGTCCCATCCTTCTTCTTTACAAATAGAATAGGAGCTCCTGCTGGAGACTTCGAGTGTTTGATAAACCCCTTTGCTAGATTCTCATCAATGTTCTTGCGTAGTTCTGTAAGTTCCTCTGGAGATAGTCTGTAGATTGGTCCAAAGGGTGGTTGTGTTCCCTCTTGAAGATCTATGGGACAATCATAAGGTCTATGCTCTGGAAGGATATCTGCATTCTTCTTTTCAAAAACATCTTCAAAGCCGTTGTACTGATTGGGTAGCTGTACTGGATCATCTTTCTTGGATTCTTGAGCTGGTATGGCATAGATCATATATGTAGGTTCCTTCCTTACTGCATGTATGAAGGCTTTAGCTCCAACATATGTTGGGTTCTTCTGGATATCTCGACGGGTGATTTTATTCTTTTCCCAATTAATTTCTGGATTATGTTTCTTTAACCACGGCATTCCGATGATAACCATATTTGCTGGACTCGATATTACATTGAAACATATGTGTGAATCATGGTCACCAAGGTGTACTCTTAGTGGTATGGTTTCCATGGTTATATTCCCCGATGCTAGAGGCCGTCCATCTACTACTTCGGCTACTACTGGTCTGTTCTTTCGAAGTACTGGAATTCCATGTTTCTTAACGAGTCCTTCATCAATGAAACATGAGGACGCTCCTGAATCTACTAGAGCTATGAGGGAAAGGGTCTTCTTAGACAGGATTAACTTGACAGGGGCAAGACATGTTTCTACGGGTGTGGATGGAATTATGAGACCCTTTCGTATATCATGGTCCGGCTGTATGGTCTCTTTTACAACTGGACTTCCTCGTTTCCCTGCTCTACAAGGGTGGCTGCGACTTTGGAGTTTGTTCTCTTGTTGGGACAATTAACTGCAATGTGGCCAGGGTTTCCACAATATAGACATAATTTGTTATCCCTCCTTCTTTGTTTCTCTTGTGGTGTTAGAGGCTGGAACCTAGTTACATCTATCTGCATAGGTTCGGGCATAGTGTCATCTCTAGGAGTAGGCTGGAAAGGTTTCCATTGGCGAGGTCTTCCTTCTACTTGTTTTTCTTGTTTCCTTTCAAAAAGACGGTTATCACATTGAATGGCTTGGTTGATGTATTCATTCAATGTCTTCACCTCTGGCATCGTGAGTAGAAGGTCCTTCACGTCATCCCTTAAGCCCCATCTAAATTGGCTAATGAAATAATCTTCATGCCAAGTGAGGTCACATATCAATTGCCTAAATTCTGATGCATAGGTAGAGGCAGGGCGGTTACCTTGACGTAGCTTTCGAAGTTTTGTTTCTGCCACTCGACTCGTGTCTGCATCTCCAAATGTGGCGACAAGCTCTCCAAGAAATGCCTCATAATTATGAAGTACGGCCATATCCTTCTCCAAGATTGGGGCGAACCATGATAAAGCTTGACCATAGAGCAAGGTTCCAATAAAACCGACCTTGGATGCATCATCAGGGTATCTATCAGGCTGCATGCGAATGTACAATTTGACTTGTTGCAAGAATCCTCGAAACTTTGTACGATCACCATTGAACTTTTCTGGCATGCAAATCTTGGGTTCCTTCACAAATGATGTACTGGGCCGTTGGTTCACTTGAATACTCCCTTGATTCGCTTGAAGACTCCCGATTCGTTCTTGTAATTCTTGAAGGAGTGTACCTACATGCACTGGATGTCCCATCTCGACTTGTGTCTGTCGACGACTTAGGTCTTCGACTTGTTGTTGGAGACTCTGAAGTGATGCTACGATCTGTTCATAAGCGTTCTCCATGATGTCTGGTCTTGGATAGAAGATAGTCTTGCCAAAATGTCAGGGGAGCACTAGATTGTGCTCTCTGACTACACAAGACAAGATTTCGGAAACACAGTTCTGATTACAAGAATACCCACGAAGGGAAAATGCTACAAGAATATACGATCGATACAAGATGTCCCACAACCCGGGACCAATAGGTATGGAAAACTCGACTAGAGATGATACAGGAGATCCCACAACCCGGGATCGTAGGTAGGAAACAAGATATCTCGATTACAAGAAATCCCCTCAGGGATATGAACTGGATACAAGAAATAACTAGAAAGGATCTCGTACTACGAGATTACAATAGGACAAGAAAGGATGTCCACAATACAAGACTAGACAAGACTAGAGCTAGAAACAAGACTAGAACTTGAACTGGAACTTGAATGTACTTACTTGGAGGTCACGACTCCTTGAGCTCCCAAGACTGGCATTGGCAAGACTGATTATGAATGTGGCCAACCCCTCCTTATATAGGTTTTCAAGGGCGGTTCCCAAGGCGGTTGCGAACTGATGATGTCATCATGATGTCATCGATTTGTAACAAGACCTCCCAATGTCAGAATTCAGCGAATAGACAGTTGATCTTGGGGTTTTGGCACATTCCGGACGCAATGGAAGCATTGGTTTCTCCTAATTCTGAACCAATCATGAGATACAGGGTTCACATGGAATCTTAGGTTCAGGATGGTTTCCTTCGTCCATGACACTAAGAAGAGATTACTATCCATCAATTCATCATTAATACTTGTTGCCTTCTCGCCCATCACAGTCCTGGATACCTGGTCTGCCATGTAGTGCTCTCTTCCTGGCTTAATATGAATATCAAAGTTGAATTCTTGAAATAGGAGTAACCATAACCAAACCCTTCCCGCCTGTCTAGGCTTGTTTATCAAGTACTTCAAGGGCTGATGGTCCGATATGACTATAAAATGTACACCGAGAAGGTAGTGCCGAGACTTTTCAATGGCAAATACAATAGCCAATCCTTCCCTTTCGGTCGTACTCTAGTTCCTTTCTACCTTGGTAAGTAGTGTGCTAGCATAGGAGATAGGTCTATCAATCTTGTGTGATGACGGTTGAGCCAAAACCGCACCAACAGCATGAAGACTGGCATCTGTATGCAGATGCAATTCTAGTAAACATTAAAAGTGGAGTCGTACTTAACCTCAATTTTAATTCACAAAATTCTCTCTAAGCTTGAGGACTCCATGAGAAAGGAACCTTTTTACTGGTAAGTCTTGACAAGGGCTTAGCTATTTCTCAATACATTCGTATAAATCTCCTATGGTATCCTACATGGCCCAAAAAACGTTGCACTTCCTTTGGGGTTTGTGGAATAGGCATGGAAAGGATAGCAGTAACTTTTGCACGGTTAACCGCTATCGCTTTAGCAGATACTATGTGCCCAAGAAGAGTGCCCTTAGTGACCAAAAAGTGACATTTAGCATTATTTAACTTCAAATGTGTTCTAAGACATTGCTCAAAGATTTCCTTTATATTTTCCAAATGATCATGGAAATCTTGAACTGCTGCTCTTCTATCTGTCGTTGAAAACACTGACAAGTCATCCATGAAAATGTGCAGAAAGGTTGTTAACCATTGGCCCAATATGAGATACATTGTTCTATTAAACGAAGCTAATGCATTTTTCAAGCCAAAAGCCATGCCGGTATAGACATAAGGGCCCCATGGAGTAACAAAGGCTATTTTGTCCCTATCATCAGGATGGAACACTATCTGATTGTAGCCACTAAAACCATCCAAGAAGCTATACAAAGTGTGTCTGGCTACTTCATCAAGTACTTGCTCTGTGAAGGGTTTAGTAAATCCATCTTGAACAGTTACTTTATTCAAGGCACGAAAATCAACGCAGACTCTTATTTTTTCACTATTTTTCTTGGGTACAAAAACCATAGAAGAAAGCCACCTCGCATGTTCTATTAGAACAATTATACCTACTTCTTCTAGTTTTGTAATTTCCAACTTTATCGCCTCTGCATACTTTGTATTGAGTCGATATGGCCTACTTCTTGCAGGGAGGGCTCCCTCAACTAAGGGTATTCAGTGTAATCCAAGCTCCTCTAGTATCCCTGCTAGATCTTTGTAGGACCACGGGAAGACATTTTTATAAGCAAAAAATAAAGAAGTTGCCATCAGTAGTAAAGGGGGATAATGCCATAGCCAAGAGGCCAAGAGGCCAAGTGGACTACTTGAGGATTCTCTTCATCTCCTAGATTTACTCCTTGAACAAGTGTTTCAGGAGTAAGTCTTACTTGAGAAATCATCCCCACTGTATGCAGGATGGTAATTTAGCTTATGCTCTGCAATATGTTCTCTGGTCCACCCTCGAGGTATATCGAAAAGGGGAGATCTTCTCTGCATTCCGGATCATATCCTTCCTTCCTTAATACTTCTATATTTGTTGCCCCTTCAAAGTTTGTATTTCAGTGCAAACTCTCATTCTCTTACTCCTTGTGAACTTCATGGCCTTTTTCTGAACTTCTTTATCTACAACTTCTTCCTCAATTTCATTGATTTCCACCGTGCAACACTGTGCACTTTCCATCATCCAATTCAATAATGTATCTTCTTCTTGGGGTAAAGAGGGCATTACCTATGTGTCCACAATATATCCAATAGTTTTTCCTAAGTCAAATCCTTCTTCCAAATGTAGTTGGAATTGGCTATTGGTGTTTGTTGAAATCCAAAGTTTGTTTTTCCTCCATTCTTGTAAAGCTTTTGCTTGCCTTAGCCAAGGCCTCCTTAGGAGTAAAGGGTAAGAAGTCTCCTGTGGAAGTGCAATAACAACAAAATCTAGAACAAAGTGACAACCCTGTACTATAGACACGCCCATAGTAAAGTATATTAGAGTTTTTGTTGAGGCTAACTTCTTAGAGAAGTTAAAAAACCTTATCAAAGTGCAAGATGTGCATGCAATATGTGAGGAATTATGCATCACTAGAAATGTATATACTGCAATGTACCCCCTTTTGAGGCAAGTCTTACTAGCACAAGGTATTTCTCAAAGTATATTTCCATGCCCATATAAAGTTTCTATCAAAAAAAAAAACTTCAAATAAGGATGTGACTCGTACTATTCGACAATATTTATTCATAGAGTACACTATGCCTACCTCTGTTTATCATCCAAATATTCCCAAGAAGCAATCAAAGACCCTATTTACAGAAGGATTTACTTACACTAAATTCAATAATATATTTATGGATCTTCAAAAGCAACAAGCAATGGTTCCCTTTTATAGTTCAATAATCAAAGGTACCCCTAATACATTTTATTTGGTATTGAAGTTTTATTGCATTCAAGTGTCATATTAAGATAATGTTTTCTCTTTTGTGCAAATTATAATGTTAAGTTAAAACTCATACCCAAGCTTGATGAGTGCCAAATCATAAAGGATTGGCAACTAGAAATGTTGAGCGTGATGCTACTGAATGAAGTTATTGATCATGCAATGAGTGATGAAACTTTAGGATCCACTTCACATTTTACTTACAGTGTGCAATCAGAGGGATATATCTGACGGTTAGGTACTATGGAAGTTTCCAAAGAAAGAAACAATGTTATTTTGTGGATTTCTAATAGGACTCTTGGATTATAGAAGTAATCTCTTCTCAAATACATGGGAAAAATCTTTCAGTAGATGATATAGGTGATTTTGAGGTAGAATGGCATTCATGTGGAGATCTTAAGAGTATAGAATGCATATTAGGTTGTAAACAAGGAGCATCTTCTCTCTATCCTTGCCCATATTGTACACAAGGTTACAAAGGATCTACGAGACAGTCTAAACCTGCAAGGGCATTGATGAGAGTTGATCACTCTAAAGAACCTGATAAAATAGACTCATTGAATCGCAGGGAATGGAAGATATAACTTTTGAGGTGTCCAATGTTACAAGAACCGACTCATGATAAAATAAGCAGTGATTGGAACCCCAATATTCCATGTCCATTAGTCAATCTTCACTTTTGTACTTTGCATGAATTCATGAGGATCTTTGATAGGCTTTTGAAGCTCCATGTTGAATTTGCATTTACAATAAAACCACTAGAGAGGTCTACGATAGCAATCTAAAAAATAGAAGATCCTTTGAATTCTATTGGTTGTCATGGTGGCCATGTATCTTTAGTTGTTAAGAACTATGGTGAGTCTCAAGAGATTTTACAACAAGTTTCAATGCTCGGAAGAAGGCAAGACATTTCTTTAAAAGAGATGTAAATAGTCAAGATGATGGGAAATGGGAGCTTTGGAAGGATCTCTGTTGAATTACAACAGACAATGATAGTCGGGTTGATCTCATTAATAAGTGAAAGAAGGTTTGGTCATCGTTAGATCAATTGTTACATTTGATGCGTTTTCCTTCCACTAATGCTTCACAACGAGAATTATTCCAAGTGACTTTGAAGGCATTTACATAGTCATTCATCTTATCTTGGGGAGAAAGCAACATTACACATTACAAAATATATTTTTCTCACATTTTTTTATTTGGTCTTAAATAGCATGTGTATATCCTATTGACTAGATCATAGCATATTTTGTTTGCACATGGAGCATATTTTATGAATCGATATGGATCACTGGACATTTTTAGTACACAAGGAATGGAGAAGTCACATTATAGGGCTAGAGGTATTTACTTTGAAAACACTTGTCATGGGGATGGTCTACTCCAATCAAACTATTTAGAAGAAATGTTCAACTAGTCTTTTTCGTGCGACATTCGCTAAAAAATATTTAATGGAATGAGCATGTGAGTCACGAATAGCAAAGATTACATGAAAGCTACAGCATGATATTGCAAGAGAGAAGTGGATGTCATCATCCGGACCCTACATCATGTCCAATGGCATGCACAAAGAGTTCGTGAGGGTTCTCCTTGAAACTAGTTTCCCAACTCTTAAAATGCATTATTTGTTTCAAGGTTTTTATAACTCCTTTCACTTCAAACAAACTTTTAATGTTGTTTTGAATATACTTTTATTGTTTAAAGATTAATTTTTATCCATTTAAATGTGAATAGGATAATTTTTAAGTGAAAGGCTATAAATACAGATGTCCTTCCTCATTTTACCACTTTAGATCCTAGGAGAATGGCATACACAAATGACACTGATAGAAAGGATCATGTCGTCTACCCTAGCCATGTGCAAGGTACTCAGCAATGTCAGGAAGGAAGCACGTGAATAGGAAGAGCCGACGCAGGGTTGGATCAAGCCCCTGGTGTGCACCGTTCCAACGTCGAGTGAGCGGTGTCTGCGCGCTGGGTGCCTTGCCCTCTCTCTGGTGTGGGGATCATCGTAGGGCCCCTACCCTCTCGAAAGAGAGGAGTGGATGCATGTGTGCGTAAGAACGTAGGGGACGAGAGCGAGAAAATCCAAGTACCACACTATCACACGAAAGTCACGAGATCGGTGTGCAAACAAAGCTCAATGATACAACGTAAGTGTAACCGAAGTCATCCAATAAAATTTGAATGATACAATGATGCTCGCTATAGTGTGGGTTGGTGATACAAAAATCTGCTACAGTGTGGATCGGTGAATACAAATATATGTCGTCGCTACAATGCGGATCGGCTAAATATAATGTACACCTCCCTCTACAGTGTGAGAAGATGCCCACGAGTCTCCACTTTAGTCTTCAGTCAACCTTTTCTTTTCTTCGGTCTTTGGTCCAAGATTTACTTCAAGTCTTCTTCAAATAATTGTCTTCACTTTATAAACAGCAATAGCCTCTGATCACTCAGTAACCTAGAGGAGAGATCCACAAAGAAGTTCGACGGGGCAATACTCTTTACTTCGATCTTCAATAACTTTCTTCACTTCAAATAATCTCCAAAATCATCAATCGGCCCAACCTCAGGGGAAGTTCCACAAGCAAGATCCACAAGGTGGGGAAAAACATGTTTGTACTTCTTGAAACGAATGAAACAACTTGAAAAAGCATTTCCCCTTTGAAATTCTTCCTTTGTTTTCTTTTTGTGTTAATTATTATTAATCCATAGAGAGGTTTGTATGTTCTTATTGCCTTTTGATTTTATTCCACACCATTTTATTGGTTTTTCATTTTACCATAGAACAAACATATCAGAAAATCAAGTTTATGTTATATCTCTTTCTCTTCAGAGATTCGTTGTTTTCAAAGAAAATCATATAATTTCAAGCACGTTGAGTTATGATTCTTGATTGCTTTGACGTCTAGGTATGTCCTTTCGAAAGAGAACTTTATACTTAGAACGTTAATCTGCCTCCAACTTAAATTATTAAGATGATCTTAATCAAACATTAATTGAATTCGAAATGCTCATATCCTTTTGTCTCTCCTTCTTGTATTGTGAATTTCCCACCATCTTAACCTTTGTTGCCTTGATCCCTCTTTCTCTCTCTCTCTCTTCTTCTTCTTTCTTCATGTATCTGACAGCTCCTCTTTTTCTCTCTCCGCTTGTACTTTCTCCACGTATCTGACAGATCCTATCTCTCTCTCTGCCCCCATCCACACTCATCCTCTCTCTATCGGAGCGCGTTTTCTACAGCACCGTCATTCCTGCCTTTCATCTCTCTCTCTCTCTCTCTCTCTCTCTCTCTCTCTCTCTCTCTCTCTCTCTCTCTCTCTCTTTGCGCAACTCCATTGCCATGACAGCAGTCATCCCCATTCTCTCTCCGCATCATCGCCACAATGCTTGGCGTTCTTCCTCTCTCCCACTACTCCTCCACTTGCAGCCGTTGCTCAGTTTTTGTAGCACCATCGACAAGACACGTGCTTCTCTCTGATATGTCGTGAAGTCGCCACCACCAAGCTCCCATCTCTCTCATGCAGTCAGTTTTCACCGAATTAATTGTATATGTCTATGGTTAATAAATACACTAATGTACACAGTAGAGTCACAAGGTCTGCTAATTTTACCTCTTCCGGTTTTGCTCAAAGATGTCCATCACATAGGGACTAGAAAAATGGCTTGGGCATAATAACCTCATATATCATAATAAAGATCACCATATTCAAGGTAACCATGGACATTAAGGGTAGGCGTGATGAGCCCTCGATGCTACACCTCCTTCCTTTCTCTAAGTGCTCTATCAAAAAATATGTGTAAGAAGATGAATGAACAGAAATGGACAAGAATCATACCTGGAAAGAAGTTCCACAAGCAAGATCCAAGAGGATGAACAAATAAGTTTAGTCACCTATTTATAGGCCCCCCTCCCCTTGGACTTTCGTCTAGAAACTTCTAACCTCCTTACTCAAATGTCTAATTCTAGATACTTCTTGCATGGTCATTTATTTTTTTGGGGAAATCACACCCCTTATTTCTATTTTTGATTTTTCTCATTTTTATTTTTTCTAGACTAAGGTTTTGGTTTCACACTGTATATACAAGATTTAATTAATCTAAGGGTTTGGACTTAGGCTAAAAGTCAATTTTAGGGGTCCAGGTTAGGGCTTTTGATCAGGGAAATTAGGGTTTTGTCCACAACTAAGTCAAACATGTGAATTCAAGGGTCTATTTACACTTACGAGCAAAGATCCTAGGGTTTTCTAAGGGTTCAAGTTCATTTTTCATTGGTTAAAGTCACATTTTCAGGGGTTCTTAAGGGTCAAACCTAGGTAATAAGGATCAGAAGTTAGCTATTTACACACAGAGTTCTAGTATACATATTCAACTTGGTTTTGTATCTCACAATCAATTAGATCAGTCAAAATATGCACAGATTATATCCCATTCTCGGCCAAATCATCACACAATTACTAGAAAATCAATGAACTTTGAAAAAGAAGCATGCACACTTTCCTGAGGGATTTCATCTCGACATTCACCTCCACTAAATGTGCACATCGTCTCGATGGGCCAACCTATAAGATCCAACAGAAGCGTATCACGGTGCTTTTTGAAAACTCTTTTTACTTTTTATGTTCTTTTTTCAAAAGTCAAAGAGTGATCTCATGCACTCCATGCAACTTTATAAAGATTAGTACAATTTTTAGAGAATTAAGCAAAACTAACTGAGTTTGTAGAATATGCCATGTTTTCTACTATTTATTTGCTACGATCCAACCCTCCATTAGATCTCTTTCTTTTTCTTTTTCATTCTCATTTTTCTTTTTCTCTTTCTTTTCTTTTTCACTTTATCTCAGCTTAAGATTTATTCTTTATTTTTTTATTTCACAAATTGTTCTATGTCGAAATCGGGTGTGACTCGTGGACTTGTCTGCCTAAGTTTATCCCACCTCTCAGCTAACCCGACATAGCGCACCACATACACAACATCAGCGTTGCATGAAATCAACATCAGCTCGTGGCTCTGACCACCTGGCCAGAGTGACTCCACCTGCCTACCGACCCATGCAGGTGCATGACAACATATAAGTGAGGTCTACGATGAAACTAGCTACAGATTGTGGCCTTGCTCACTTGATCAAGGTGGTTTCACCTGCCTACTAGCCCATCATAGCACTCTAACAACATGCACACACATATAAGTTGGCTTGAGTATGAAGGTTTTTCATAAATCATGATCCATATGGAGGCAAGATCTCCCAAGAAACAAATAGTAGGACCCAAAGAACCCCACTCACTGAGTATTCAAATCAATCAACATATACATGAACTCAGTTTAAGCATCCCATCACATTCCCAAGCTTTCACTCTCAAAAGTCTCTAGTCTGCTAATTAATTTCATTCATATAATTTCTAGTCGCTTATGCTTCATGCAAACCCATAATAGATATTTGTTGTGTTCATTCTACATGATTCTCTTGAATTCATTTTTATTCTTATCATACATATAAATGCAATGCATATGCTCTATAAGAAAGAAAATAGATTTTAAATCAGAAACATTCCACCTGATCATTTTGCTTGATCTTCATCATTCATTGATCTAGTTTTTCTTCAATTTCATGATCTATCATTCTTCATCAGCATCAGCATCAGTATCATCAACATCCTCCAGTATCATCAGCATCATAATCATCATCAACCATCATCATCATCATCATTCATCATCATCTATCATCATTCATCATCATCTATCATCATAAATCATCATCATTATCAATCATTAATCATCTTCATCATTATCCATCATTATAAACCATCTTCATTCATTAATCATTATTCATCAATCATCATCCATCAATCATCATCATTCATCATTCATCATTCACCATTCATTAATCATCAATCATTATTATCATATCATAGTCATCAATCATTATAAATTAGCAATCATAAATCATCATCAATCAATGATCAATCATTATAGTTCACAATCATCGATATCAATCATCAATTCATCAATCATCATCATTATCCATGATCATCAATCATAATCATCCAACAATCATCATCATGCATTTTCATCAATCTTTATCATTTAATAGCTCTTGATTATTCTAATGCATTTTCATTATGATTCTACTTCAATCATCATTCAAGATTTGCAAATATATATTGGAAAGTCAGATTTTTAGTTCTCTTATTCTTTTTCAAAGACGTAGAAGACTTCGTAGTCGCCTTTACATTCCCCTCAATTTGTGTAATAATATCATCAAGCAATTGTTTTTCTACTTTCTTAGTTCGTTTATCAGATTTTACATCTTCTTGAGTTTCTTCTCTACTCTTTTCTTGCTGAATTTGTTTGTCAAGGTTTAATCCAAACTGCAATTTCGCAACTTTCTCTTGATCAAATATATTTTCATTAGTCAAAAGGTTTTGATCAAATGAAACATATACATCATGGTCTTTCTTTGATTTCTCTTGAATTGCTTTATCAAGTTCTCTTTTATGATCAATTTCCATTTGTCCTCTCAATATCTGTTCAATATTATGTTTTTCAACTTTTATCTGTATACTTTTGGTTTCTTCAGTTGGCTTCTCTTGACTCTCAATAGATGTCATTCTTATTTGTTCATCAGATTTATTGTTTTCTAGTCTTTTAGGTTTCCACATCATTTGAATGGACTTTGATCTAGTTTTGGTTTCTTCAAAATATTCCTTCATGCCACCTTTTCCTACATTCAAATTCAAAGGTGATTAGTCTTGGTATTTACAAATTTTTCCTTCATGATCACTTACAAGTCTATGTCTGCATGCCCTCTCATATGCTAGACAATCTAAGCAACGTATAGGTCTCTTCTCAATCCGACTTGATTTCCTAGGTATCACTCTAGGCGTAGGTCTTCTAAGACTTAGTGACAATTTGTGTGCAGATATGCCTTGGACTTTTACCTCATGCTCATAATCACATTTCCATGTTTGTAGGTCTTTAAGTTTGTTAGACAACAGGCCAACCTTATGTTTCAATTCAGAAATACTAGAATTCATTTCATTTTTTACATCTTTAATACTTATGCCCATTAGCTGGATAGTGTCAGATATTGCATTTATTGTTTGTATTAGGATCATCACAATACTAAATTTTGATTTTATAGATTCACTCAAATTTATTTCCATTTTCTTAAATCACTCTTAGTATTTCCTAAACTGTTCCTCAATCATTTTATTCATTTTAGTTTCTTCTGCACAGACGTATGGACTAAACTAGTATAGATCCTGAATGCTCCAACTCAGGCAACTAAAAGAGTCTTTCTGTTTCAAGTGTGTATGTGAAGCAATGCAAAAAAAATCAATGAACCTCAAAGCCTGGCACCTAGAATCTCTGTCCAATGCGGAGGTTCCTGTCTTCTCTTCTTAAGGATTGGGTGATGCATGGAGGATCACGGGGCAACCGTCTCACTTCACGTCGGGTTCCGGTGTCGGTAAGGAAGTTGGTAAATGGGAAGAGTCGGTGCGGGGTTGGATCAGGCCCCTCGTGTGTGCCATTCCCACTTCAAGCGAGTGGCACTTGTGCATTGCGTGCCTCCTCCTCTCTCTAGTGTGGTGATCCTTGTAGGGTCCCTACCCTCTCAAAAGAGACAAGTGGATGCATGTGTGCATAAGACCGTAGGCGTCGGGAGCAGGAAAATCCAAGTACCATGCTAAAACACGAAAGTCACGAGATCGGTGTGTAGACAAAGCTCAATGATACAATTTAAGTGTAACCGAAGGCGTCCAATAAAATCTAAATGATACAGTGATACCCGCTACAGTGTGGATCGGTGGTACTGAAATCTACTACAGTGGGGATGGGCGAATATAAATATATGCCACAGCTATAGTGTAGAATGGCCAAATATAATGTAGACCTCCTGTTAGAGTGTGAAAAGATGCCCACAAGTCTCCACTTCACCCTTCACTCAGCTTTTTTTTTCTTCAGTCTTTTGTCCAAGCTTTACATCAAGTCTTCTTCAAATAATTGTCTTCTCTTCATAAACCGCAATAGCCTCGGATCACTCAGTAACCTGGAGGAGAGAACCACAAAGAAGTTCGACGAGGAAATACTCTTTACTTCGATCTTCAATCACTTTCTTCACTTCATATAATCTCCAAAATTATCAATCAGCCCAACGTGGAGGTAAGTTCCACAAGCAAGATCCACAAGGTGGGGAAAAACATGTTGGTACTTCTTGAAAATAATGAAACACACTTGAAAAAACATGTCCCCTTTGAAATTCTTTCTTTGTTTTCTTTTTGTGTCAATTATTATTAACCCATAGGGAGGTTTGTATATTCTTATTACCTTTTGATTTTATTCCACACAATTTTGTTGGTTTTTCATTTTAGGATAGAACAAACATATCACAAAATCAAGTTTATGTTATATCTCTTTCGCTTCACAGATTTGTTGTTTTCAAAAAAACATCATACATTAGGAAAAAAGGTGAACCCTGCATGGGCCTTGTAAGGATTCCTAATTTTTAGGGATTAAGCCTAATTCTATTGTTGTCTAAGGGGACAAAGTGCATTTAATAGGACACTTTTTAGTAGGCTGGAGTAGGCTTTTTTTAAGGCTTACTATGCTCCTCTCTCTCTTCTTTTAGAGAGAGAGAAAGGGAATCTACTTTCCACATCATCAAATTCGAGCATGTATGGGAATAAGAAAATGATTTTTTTTTTAAGTCTCAATTTCAGTGTTTATTTACTTGAAAGGGCTCATTTTTTAGTATATATGTCAAAAGTGACTTTTTTTTAGTTTAGTTTTTAATTTTCCTTTTGAAAAAGTAATATTTTTTAAATCCCTCCAAAAGTAGAGTGCCACATCATCAAATCCGTAACTACTATGCACCCAAAAAAGGACTTTTTCAAAATTTCAACATTTTTGGCTATTCTCAGTGGAAAAACACACTATGACCCATCCACATCCAAGAAAACAAACTTTTCCTGAGAAAATCATGCTCAAGCATCTCTTCCAAACAAATTTCTGGTCTCTTTCTCAGTATTGTTTAATTGTTGGAAAAGATGGTGTTGACACCTATTACAAACCTCACATTAGGACGTCCTCATGCCCTAGCATCAACAAGTATCCATGCTCGTGTGCCTAGAGAGTTTGCTCCAAATACATAGTGCAACAATGATGTGAACTCTCAAAATGAGCGTCGTGAAGCTGGGGAAAAGAATATTGATCTTTGGACTCATGGTTCATTATACCCTCGTGATCCAATGTCTTCTTATCGTCCAACATTCCATAACCTCTCAACTTTACTTCAGTTCATCGGTGGCGGTAAAGCTAGGCTCTTAGGTTATTGTCAACGATTATCTACACATTCAACTATCATTACTAAGTATTGGATTCAACAATATCAACTAAATCATACAAAGTTCGTCACTTTTGAAAGCACAATCATATCTTTACAAGAAAATCTTGCACAGCTTGAAAAGCATATGGAAGAAAAGGAGAGAACAATTGAGAAATTAAAACACATTGTCCAACACTTGAGAGAGACTCCACTTGGGATGTGATGTAGGAGACGATCATTAACATCCTTTGAATCTCTTTCAATTGGTGGTGGAGCACACAAATGATGAGTTTTTGCGATAAGGTTTGGCTTGTATTTGTTTCTCTTTTTGGAAGACTTATATATATATATATATATATATATATATATATATATATATATATATATATATATATATATATATATATATATATATATATATATATATATATATATATATATATATATATATATATATATATATATATATATATATATATGGTGTTATGTAGGTCATTCCTTGAAGATGTTAGTGCGTCATCAACAACAGAGGATCAATTCAAGTTATTAAATTCTAATTTGACCAACAAACAGGTGGTTAGTATTTTGGAGTCACGGATAGGAAACCTTATCAAGAAGTAAGTGATTAAAGATTTCACAAAAAAGTTACAAGATATTATCACTCCTAGAGATGTGCAGATTGTATGTGATGAAGTAGGAATTAGTACTAAAGGATACAGTGCATTGTACAACCTTTTGAAGCATTCATTAGAAAGAGAAGGTATTTTGCAGAATATGTTTCCATCTCCTTACAAGGTATCGCTAAAGAAGTTAATGTCCAATGAAGATATAACTAGTATTCTTGGAAACTACTTATATATAGAGGATATTATGCCTATGTCTATTTATCATTTATCTACATCCAAAAAGGGTTGAAAAGCGCAGTTGGAAATGGATTTCCTTACACAAAGTACAACAACATATTCGTGGATTTGGAGAGGCTTCAACAGGCAATGATTCGATTTTACAAATCTACTATACTAGGTATGTGCACTATTGTTACCTTGATATACATTGTATTTTGATGTTATAAAGATTTTGCTAATTTATGCGGATTGCAATACCAAATTACAGTTTATATTGAAGTTAGATGAATGCGAGATCATAAAGGGACGAGGAATGCAGAGATTGAGTTTGACACTCATGAATGAAGCTATGAGAAATGCCATATCTGATGAAAGTAGTAACTCTAGCTCTAAGTCTACATATAGTGTTCAATCCGAGAAAGAAATATGGTGGTTAGGTGCTATTGAAGTATCTAAAGAATCCAATGATGTTCTTTCATGGATTTTTAGAAAGACCCCATGGATCACTAAAGTAATAGTTTCTCAAATTCATGGTGCAAAGCTCCACATAGAAAACTTTGGTGATTTTGAGATAGAGTGGCACTTGGGTGGGGATTTAAAAACTATCAAATTCATGTTAGGTTGCAAGAAAGGTGCATCTGCTTGTTATCCATGTCCATTTTGTACTCGAGGCTACAAAGTAACAAAGGGACAACAAAAAGTACTATCTAGCTTAGATGAATACATAGATGCACCTACTTCCACGGAATGGGATAGACCTTTGTTAAGGTGTCCATTGTTAGAAATACCTAACCATGACACATTAGATAAAGATTGGAATCCCATTATTCCATTTCCATTAGTTAATGTTCACTTTTGCACATTGCATGCTTTCATGAGAATATTTGATAGATTATTGAAGCTCCACACAGAATATGCATTTTCCATGAAGCCAATTGATAAATCCGTACAAGCAATCAAAAAATTGGAAGAGTTGCTTAATTTGATTGGTTGTCATGGTGGTAATGTAACTCTAGTTGTCAAAAAACCTGGTGAATCGCAAAATAGTTTGTTACAAGTGTCAATGACAGGGAAGAAGGCAAGAAAATTTTTCAGAAGAGGTGTAAGCCCTAAGAAAAATGAATGCAGGGAGCTATGGAAAGGCTTGTGCATGATCACCACTGATAATGATTCTCAAATTGACCTTAGTAATAGGTGAAAGAAGGCTTGGTCATGCTTAGATAAGTTGGTAGGTTTAATGAGTCTTAATAGCTCCAACAAAAATGACCGTCAGTTGTTTCAAGATACATTAATGGAGTTTGCAACGTGTTTCATCCTATCTTGGGGAGAGAGCAATATTAAACATTACATTGTAAGTTTTCTTTTTTTTTTCAATTTTCTTGTTGATAAGATTGTGTTATATGTACTTATATCATTTCAGCATATTTTATTTGCAAATGAAGCATTTTTTATGCATCGATATGGTTCATTGGAGATTTTTAGTACACAAGGAATGGAGAAGTCACATTACAAGGCTAGAGGTGTTTACTTCAAGAACACACGACATGGTGGTGGTGCAATGAAATCAAACTATATGGAAGAGATATTTAATTAGTTTTATCGTACAGCAATTTAAAGGACATATGCAATGGAACGAGCCAAGGAGTCGAAAGTTGCAAAACTTGCAAGATTTAATCAACACAACTTAGCTAGTGAAAAATGGAAGTCATCATTGGGACCTTTACGTCATGCTCAATGGCGGGCTACAAGAACATGACAGGGTTCATCATGGAAGTGAAGTCATTTAATACATTCATGGCATTTTCTGAATAATTCATAAGGTTTGCTACACACTAATCTCTTGTTTGCAAATTCTTAAGGTAATTTTTAAGTTTTAAACTATTTTTTGTCCATATGTGAACAGAACCTTTTTAAGTGAAACATTATAAAAGGAGACGCATTGTCTCATTTCAACATTCTAGCACTATAGAGGATGGCACGAACAAAGCAAACTGCAAGGAAGGATCCCATTAACTTTCCTACCTATGTGCAAGGCACTCAGAAGCCACCATGGATGAATCACCACAAAAGGGGACTTTGTGTCTCGCGCTCTGCATCCCATCGCGAAACACGTGGTGGCCATATCTCTGTGAGTGAACAGTTGCATGAACAAGTGGGACATGGGCAATCTAGGGAAGAGGCCGTAAATCAACCCCAATCACCACCATCATCATATGATGAGCCTCCATCACCAAAGAGACCAACAAAGACAAGGGTGAAGGAGCGTGCTCATAGACAGGTAGTTTTTTATGATGATTTTGATGAATCGCAGGATGTGTCTCAACAACGTTCACAATCAAGTGATGAGAGTCAAACATTGCCACCATGGGATAACGAAGAAATACCTACAAATCATAGGGTTACTGTAGCGAGAAAGACACTACCATCAAATCAAGGGGTCATACCCAATCATAAAGAGAGGGAGCAAAGCCAGCAACAACATCTTGAACAAGGAGAAAGCTCAAGACACGTGTAACGGAAGAAGAAAGTCTTTCAACCTCGTCGTAGACCACCCCAACCAAGACCACAAGAAAATGTCCAACGAAGACCACCACCACCACAAGCCAGAGCACCACAAAAAAGAAGAAGATATACGAAGGCATTTGCGAAGATAAGGCACTATCAAAAGACAACTGAGCTTCTCATACCTAGAAGACCCTTTGCAAGGGTGGTCAAAGAAGAGTTACAAAGGTATTGTGCAGGGTTCAGGATCCAAGCTGTAGCTTTAGAAGCTTTACAAGAGGCAGCTGAAGCATTTTTGTTATCAATGCTAGAGGATTCCAACCTGTGCGCCATCCATGCTAAGCGAGTCACTATACAACCGAAGGACATACACTTAGCTAGGAGAATTAGGGGTGATCGTAGCTAAGTTTTGTAACTGATCTCTATGGACAAGAGATTTTTTGTAAATATTGCCATTTTTAATGAAACATTAGCACTTTTCCTCTATTCCATTTATAATCTCATTATTTAGAATGAAACATGAGCAGTCATTTTACATTTCCATGTGTTTTTTTGTGATAATCTCTCATATATCAGTGATTGTTTTCTTATCTTGTCATTTTGATCTAGTGATAATATCCCTCTACTGAAATTTCTTTCTCATTTAAGGTCATGTAGGTCTTCTAGGGCATTGGGAGGCCAAATAAGGCCCTGCCACAGAAACGCGGGAGAAGGCCCTGCAAAACGTTTGCAGGGCCTTCTCTCGCGTTTCTGTGGGAGGGCCTTATTTGGCCTCCCAATGCCCTACAAGACCTTTGAAATATGAAAGAAGGATCATGAGTAGTAAAGCTAGTTCATGGGTAGTTTATATGAACAAGTTTTGACCTCCCTATATTTGCAGGGCCTTCTCCCGCGTTTCTGTGGCAGGGCCTTATTTGGCCTCCCAATGCCCTACAAGACCTTTGAAATATGAAAGAAGGATCATGAGTAGTAAAGCTAGTTCATGGGTAGTTTATATGAACAAATTTTGACCTCCCTATACCTTTGAAACATATGAGCAGAGCATTTTGAAACTTAGAACATTTGCATTCTTGAAAATATCCATCTAGTGAAGTTTCAGTCTCATGTAAGGTCACCTAGGGCATGTAAGGATCTTTAGTTTCATTCTTTTGGACCCTCTTTCTCTCATTTAAGGTCTTCTAGGGCATTGGGAGGCCAAATAAGGCCCTACCATAGAAACGCGGGAGAAGGCCCTGCAAACGTTTTGCAGGGCCTTCTCCTGTGTTTCTGTGGCAGGGCCTTATTTGGCCTCCCAATGCCCTAGAAGACCTTAAATGAGAGAAAGGTCCAAAAGAATGAAACTAAAGTTCCTCCCAATGCCCTACATGACATCAATACATCACATGCAGGTCCAAAAGAATTTTAGATAATATACTCAAAAAGAAATACTTGAGACAATTGTAAATAAAGCAAAGTGAAAATTTGATATTAATTCAATTGTTTACATCAATTGGATTTGAGTTTCTCAATGACTCTCTTTCGATGCTCCAAAGCCATGGGTAGGGTGTAAGTCAAAATTGAGTTTGCTATTTCATCAACATTTCTAACTCCAAGACCTAGAGACATACCTATTTGACCTAAGACCTTTCCACAAAAGTTGGAACCTAAGGTTGTAGTTACAAGGGATTTCTTAACTAAAAAGATACAATTACTCCCCTATGTAATGGTTGATAAACAAAGCAATTTACTTAAGGCCTTTAGACACCATGCCATGAAGTGGCCCTAAGGACTGAACTCTTTATGGATAATTACAAAATGGTCTTTGAGAAGTTTCCCAATGTAGTTTGCAAGGGATGAGCCACCTCCACGAGCCACTCGATCCCCTCCACTCCTTGCTACAAACTTGTCGACTTCAATCACCTCCTGCACAAAGTTTTATGATTAGTAGATGCATGTGTTTGTAAGAATGAATGACATGAATTGAAGATACTTACATCTTGAACTCTATCTTCTTCTTCTCCTCTCTCTTGAATTTGTAAATTAATGCTGGAGTGGGACAGCCCACTCTGCTCGATTATTGGTGAGGCGGGAACTTTTGATTCCAATATCCTTTCTTGTGCATTACTAAATTGTTCTTCTGTGATATGTTCATGTTCACTTGTGAGTATGTCATTGCAAACCAATTTTATTGTATCGGCCACTGAGTCACCAAATGGCAAACACTTTTTCTCCAACAAGTGAGAGGTACTATCCAAAGGACACTCTGACAAAGTACAAAACAAACTTAGGCATTCATCCAGCCGTAGCCCAAATGCCTTCTCTACATCATGTAAAAACAAATATTCTTGTCCCTCGACAAGAACCACTAAAAAAGTTTCAATCTCCACCTCTCGAATAGTTTCTTCGGGCTCCGAAGAGGTGGATGGCTTAGGCACTTCTTTCAACTTATCATCCACACCAAGAGGATAATTTTTCTCAATAGCTTCTCTCTCTAATAGGAGATTCAAGGGTTCTTGAGGTGGTTCCTTTTTATCCTCAACAAAACCACCTGTAAGAAGATGAGGGATCTCATGAGGAATTGGTTATGGTTCCTCATTCACAAAGAAAATTATGGCAGTAATGAATGAAAGATATTTTGCACCCATCTTGCGTTTCCTATTCAATTTCCTTATAAGTGGCACAGTTTCATCAAGAAGGTGCCTTGCTTCCACTGCAATTACCTAGAACCGTTTCAATTGTTTTGCAAATGCCTCATCACCTTTGTGAATGTAGGTGAGAAGGTCACATGGAACCCAAGCTCCATCATATGGTGGTATTTCGATGGAGAAATGCAATATATGAGCTTGCATATATTGAAGTAGCTCCTCCAAAGTATCGGCATTCATTTGCACGGTTCCATGGAGGTCAGGAACCTTGGAGGGAAGATCATATAGGTCATGTTGACCTTTATAATCTGAATCCTCCAAAAATTCTAGAAACTTGTGGCGTGCACTCTTAGTAGGTACAGAGGTGGAAGCCATAGCATGCAAATGCAGACTGCTCTAACACTCAATGTAGTTGCAAAAGTGAGAAATGAGGAGAGAGGACTCCTATTTATAACTTTTCCAGAATTTTTAAGTGATGGGTCCCACTATTTCATAGAAGTGACTTTTCCTTAAATTAAAACATAAGAGTCTTGGAAAGGAAAACTTTGACATTTGAGATCACATCAAAGGAAATAAACAATAAGAATGCTCTTTCAAGAAAAACCTTCAGAATGTACAGATACAAGTAGAATGTGGCCAAAATATCCTTGAAGCAACTGTGAAAAATTTTTCATTGCAAAAATAGGTTTGTTTACAGGTTTCACAGTATCTTTACAAAAAAGAGTTATGACAATGAAATTTCAGCTTCAACCATGCTCCAATCTGCAAGAACCTTGATTTTGTCTTCCAATCTCTTTCCAATCTATGGACAATTCATAAAAGAGTAAAACATTTTCAAATCATGAACAATAGTGATGATAGAATAGGATATATATATATATATATATATATATATATATATATATATATATATATATATATATGTATATATTGAATACAACTCTTACCTTGTTCCCTCGTATTCGAAATTTGAAATCATGAAGATCATCATATCCCATGACAAGTAAGTGCTCTCTCAAGTTGGCCAAGTTCCAATGTTGATTAACTAAAACCACCTCCATATCATTGTTTCGTAACTTCACATTATTTTCAAATGAAGCTAAAGATCCCTCCGAGCTTTGCAAAGGTATCCACTCTCCTAATTTACACATCCAATGATCATAATAAAATCTGATGTACAATGAGGTGGGATGTTTTAAATAGCGAAACCATATACCTGTGTCACCAATTCTACAATGATATCTATCCCCTTTTGACAATTCTTCTACGTAACCCCAGTTTTCCCCTAACAATCCTTCTACTACTTCGTATGTAATATCTTTACATAGGAACATTGTAGGAGTTTCTACAAAAGCAATGCCTTGAAATATGAAAACAAAGCAATGGATTGGTAGAGTCCAATGAAGACCTATTGATCTAGATACTCGTGTGAATTTCAAAGAGTTATGTATGTCCATCACCATCTTACGCTTGAAATATGATCTTTACCAAAAATCAGGTTTTGGCCACTCTAAACTAAGAAGAGAGTCAACTTTGATAATTTGCAACCTTCCATATTCACCATCTGTGGAAGGAACAATGTACTTGTGAGTGTAAAAGAAGATCCTTTCACGAATAAGTTTAGCAGGAGGTACATCTAGAAACACTAATGCCCCAATGTCTGCATGTAATGCTTTGAAAGTTCCTGTGAGACTATGAAGTGGTTGCTCTTCCACTAAACTGGAAGGAAATATGAATGTAGCAATGAAAAACATATGAGATGAGTAATTAAGACATTTAACACCATGAAGCATTGAAAAAATAGAAATACTCACAATGGATTGGATATCGAATTCTATTGGAGTTTTCTAACTTCATGGTTGAAACTGTGAAGACATGTTGTACAATAGCAACCATCCCACCATGTGTTTGCTGCTTGAAGTCTAAGAGCTTACCTTTCCAATGAAGATCCAAATTTCCACGATCTCAAACACAATGAGGACCAAGTCCAGATGGTTGCATGTACACCCATGCACCTTTGCAAAACTCTTGTGGTAGCCAACTTCCTTCCATTGTTTTGATGTTGTGGCACGTCATTGTGTGAACTTCGTCTTTTGGTCTCCTATGAGCTCTGGAGCTTTCCATGGGAGTAATAGTTGTTGTCATTGCTGCAGAAGTTGGGAGAATGGTAGGAGGAGAAGCAACGCTTCTGTTGTATGGTATGGAGGGAATAGAGGTGAAAAATATGACTTTTTGGGTTGTGGGTATGAAAATGGGAGTTTGAAGAGGGAAAATAGAGTTTTTGGAGTCATTTTGAAAAAATTCACATTTGTAGTTCACAAACATGCACGGATTTTGAATTAGAAGTAAGAAATAGCACTTTTGACCTTGAAAAGTGATATGGAGGTCATTTAATGGTATTATGATGAGTTTTACAACTTTTAAAAAATTTTGAAGTTTTGGGTCCAGCCTGATTACGAGATTTCTTCTCTCTTTAGAAGACAACCCTGAACATAGAGGAATCTTGTCCCCTCTTCCCCCTTGAGCCTAGTATTTTATAGGGTATAGACTGTGGCCACCACCCTCTTTTGATTGGCCCATCACTAATCACTCCTTGAGCTAAAAGGCCCATCCAGGGTTCACCTTTTTTCCTAATGATAATTTCAAGCACATTTAGTTATGATTCTAAGATAATTTGATACTTAGAATGTTAATCTACCTCCAACTTAAATTATCAAGATGATGGTAATCAAGCATTAATTGAATTCAAAGTGCTCATATCCTTATGTCTCTCCTTCTTGACTTATGAGTTTCCGACCATCTTAATCTTTGTTGCCTTGATCCCTCTCTCTCTCTCTCTCTCTCTCTCTCTCTCTCTCTTCTCTCTCTCTCTCTCTCTCTCTCTCTCTCTCTCTCTCTCTCTCTCTCTCTCTCTCTCTCTCTCTCTCTCTCTCCTTCTTCTGCTTTCTCCACATATTTGATAGCTCCTCAATCTCTCTCTCTCTCTCGCTCTCTCTCTCGCTCTATCTCTCCTCTTCTGCTTTCTCCACATATCTGACAGCTGCTCTCTCTCCATCTCTCTCTCTCTCTCTCTCTCTCTCTCTCTCTCTCTCTCTCTCTCTCTCTCTCTCTCTCTCTCTCTCTCTCTCTCTCTCTCTCTCTCTCTCTCTCTCTCTCTCTTTCCACCGCTCATCCTCTCTCTCTCCGAGCGAGTTTTCTACAATGCTCTCTCTCTCTCTCCCCTCTCTCTCTCTCCCCTCTCTCTCTCTCTCACTCTCTCCTCTTTTTCTGTCTCGATTTTTTAGTATTTCCAATAACTTAGCATACTTAATCTCTCTCTCTCTCTCTCTCTCTCTCTCTCTCTCTCTCTCTCTCTCTCTCTCGTCAGCGTGCGACTCCATTGCCACGATAGTAGTCGTCCCCATTTTCTCTCAACATGATCACCACAATGCTTGGCATTCTTCCTCTCTCCCACTACTCCACCTTCAGTTGTTGCTCAGTTTTTGTAGCACCATTGAAGGGACACGTGCTTCTCTCTAATATGCCATCAATATTGCGAATAGTCAGCTCTCATCTCTCTCATGCAGTCAATCATCACCAAATTAATCGTATATGTCTATGGTTAATGAAGACATTAATGTACACAATAGAGTCTCAATGTTTGCTAATCCTATCTCTTCCGGTTTTGCTCAAAGATATCCATCACATAGGGACTAGAAAAATGGCTTGGGCATAATAACCTCATATATCATAATAACAATCACCATATACAAGATAACCATGGACATTAAGGGTAGGCATGATGAGCCCTAGATGCTACACCTTCTTCCTTTCTCAAAGTGCTCTACCAAAAAATATGTGCAAGAAGATGAATGAACAGAAATGGACAAGAAGCATACCTGGAAAGAAGTTCCACAAGCAAGATCCACGAGGATGAACAAATAAGATTAGGCACCTATTTTTAGGCCCCCCTCCCCTTTGACTTTCTTCTAGAAACTTCTAACCTCCTTACTCAACTTTCTAATTCTAGATTCCTCTTGCATGGTCATTTACTATTTTGGGGAAATTACATCCCTTATTTCTATTTTTTATCTTTTTCTTTTTTATTTTTCATAGACTAAGGTTTTGCTTTCACACTCGATATACAATTTTAATTAATCTAAGGGTTTGTACTTAGGATAAAAGCCATTTTCAAGGATCCAAGTTAGGGTTTTTGGTCGGGGAAATTAGGGTTTTTCCCACAATTAAGTCAACCATGTGAATTCAAGGGCCTATTTACACTTACAAAAAAAATCCTATGGTTTTTTAAGGGTTCATCTTCCATTTTCATGGGATAAAGTCACGTTTTCAGGGGTTCTTAAGGGTCAGACCTAGTTATTTATGGATCAAAAGTTAGCTATTTACACATGTAGCTCTAATGTACATATTCAACATGTTTTTGTATCTCACAATCAATTAAATCAGCCAGAATATGCATAGATTATACCTGGTTCTTGGCCAAAACATCACACAATTAGTGGAGATTCAATGAACTTTATAAAAAAAATCATGCACACTTCCCAGAGGGATTTCATCCCGATAGTTCCCAACATGGATGACACCCCACAAGAAACATAAAACCACAAGCCACTCTTCTAGACTGAATTCGAGTGCATCGACATACTGTGGTAGCATTCCATCGCAGGGGGATGAAGCTTCACAAGAGAGAGATGTAACACAAGAAATGCAATATTCCCCTTCTATATCTGATGATGAGCCCCCACATAGGATACCACTCAAGGTAAGGCCAAAACAATGAGGATCTATACAAGTTGTATTGGAGACAACATCAGATTTAGAGAGTTCCTCCGATGAAAAAAATGTTAACGAGCCACCATGGACCCATGATCATATCACCGTGAACCATCCAGTAACACAAGGAGGCAAGACACTCCCCGCAAGACAAGGACAAAGACCAACCAATGAAGAAAGAGAGCAAAGTCAGGAAGAGCAAGTAAATGATGAGGCACGACCATCTAGGCATGCATCAAGAAGAAAAAAGATCCATCAACGGGGTCATAGACCACAACTACCACAACCCAACATCCCCCTAAATGCAAGAGCACCACAAAGGCACAAAAAGTAAACCAGAGCCTTTGCAGAGACTCAACACTATCAAATGTTTATGGAGCTTCTTCTTCCATGAACGTCATTTGCAAGAGTTGTGAAGGAAGAGATCCAAAGCTATTGGATTGGACTTCCTATCCATGGGATAGCCATTGAAGCCCTCCAAGGAGCTGTAGAGGCGTATCTTATCTCAATGTTCGAGGACTCTAAGCTATGTGCCATTCATGCAAAGAGAGTGACAATACAACCTAAAGATATGCAGCTATGTAGAAGAATTAGAGGGAATATCCCTTATCATTTATACTCCCTTGTTTGGAGAACCCTTTTTATATCCCAAATGATGAATATAATCTTTTTCTTGTTACATTTGCTCTCCCAAGTGTTTGTCTCTTAGTGTACATGTTTTGAAGTTTGTTTCTCCTATGTATCTAAAAGTGTCTTTTTCTAGGACTTCTTTAAAGTTTTTTGCATAGTTTAATTAGTATTTTTGCTATATTTCTTGTAAGTGATGTGGCTTAAAAATGCATGCAATGGCCTAGGAGTGCAAAAGAGTTTCTGTGGCAGGCCTTTTTTTGTGTTTCTAAGCCATGAAACCACATGCCATGCACGTTGGAGCATATGATTGGCCTTAGATAGGGTGCAATTCATGCAAACCCTCTAATCAATAGATAAACAATGTTGATGAACATTCAAATGTACTTATAAATTGTTGCATGCTTACATGCACCCGGAGGAGTCTAAATATTCTCTAATCATTGCACATAAGAGGAGTCTTCCATACTTCCCCAAGCTTAGGTTGTGATTGAAGGACATAGATTTCCAATATAGGGCAAATAATGCATGGAATGCCCTAGGAATTCAAAAGAACGGCTTGCCATAGATATGCCAGGATGGTCCCTGTGAAACTTTCGTAGGGCCCATCCCCGCGTTTCTAAGGTAGGCCTTTCTTTTGCATTACTAGGCCATTGCATGCATTTTGGGCAACAAAACGTATAGGAAATAATGAAAAAAGACTAATTAAATTGTGCAAAAGTTATGATATTGTCAAAAACATAAGGACACAATAGATTGAATGCACATGGAAATTGAAAAAAAAATCATTGGTATTATAGAATTTTTACAATTGGCTCTTGGCCTTGAGCCTCTCCACTACATTCTTTCTTCCCTAAAAAGATAGTGGCAATTGGTAAGTCAAAACTGATTGGGATATTAACTGAGGGTCTCTCAATCCAAGAGCTAAAGCTATTCCTGTTTGACCTAATATTTTTCCTCTTAAGTTAACTCCTACGGTAGTAAGGGCAAAGGAACTCCTAACCAAAAATATACAACTAGTCCCTTGCATTATTGTAGATAGGCACAAGACTTTCCTCAAGGCCTTCAGATGCCAAGACATGAAGTGCCCTTGAGGGGAAAAGTTGTTGTGGATTATGACATCATCTTCCTTTGGCAATTTCCCAATGTAATGTGCCAAGGGAGAGCCACTACTAGGGGCAACACAGTCACCACTACTCCTTGCTGCAAATTTATCCACTTCAATTGCTTCCTGCACATAGACAATCATAAAATTCATTAGATACATCTTGTATGAATATGAGACAATCATAAATTTCATTCAATACTTACATCTTGAAGCCTATTTTCATCCTCTCCTCTTCTCATTGCATCTAGTGGAATTGAAGAGTGAGCAATGCCACTTTGCTCCACAACAGGGGATGTTGGAGTCTTCTTCTCCAAAATTCTTTCCCTTGCTACGGCTAGATCTTCTTTAGTGGCATTTCGGTTGGATCACTCAAAGTGTCTCCATGCAAAAATGCAATGGTTTCTGCAACTGAATCACCAAGTGGAATTGTTGTCTTTTCAAGTATATCAGAAGTGTTGTCCATGGGATCATCTGAGGTCGAGCAAAAAATACTTAGGCATTCGTCGAGGTGTAGACCAAATGTCTTCTCAATATCATGCATGAATCGACCAACCTTGAATCCCACATCAACATATGAAAGTGCTTGTTCATTCCTTGAATCCCATGTGGATTGCTCTTCTCTAGGAAGTAATCTGATAGTAGTACCACTGACTCTTGATGATGAAGTGGTTCCTTCTTCTTCACTCACCTCCTATTGAGTAGAAATAGGAATAAGGGGCTTTCTAAAAGATGAAATAGCCTCTTCTCTAACTTGTCTTGGCCTTGGATAAGTATCATTGACAATATTACACAATTTTTTTGATACTAAGAAATTAATCATCATAAAACTCCACATTGGATAATTAAACATTTCCTCAACCTTGTCTTCATTCTCAAGTCTATAATCACTCATCTCGTTAAGGGTGTATGTCAAGTATGCTGTGATACTAGATGTTTGGAAGGGGGGTGGGCCTTGATAATAATAATCATAGGTTTGTGGGTTCTTCAACATAGATGAATCTTAGCATACACACCATAAGTCTCAAATATGATGAGTGAGAGATAGAGAGATAGAGGTGGAAAAGTTTTTTAAAAGCATATGGTAAGCTAGAATCCTCACCAACACTATCTATATTCAAGTGTCAAATTCCAATGTGTGAATATGATATAGATTAACAAGATCTGAATCTAGGCAACAATAGGAACTAGATACAATAAACAATGTGCAAACTGCATAAGAGGTATGAAGAGTGGGTGTGTGTGTGTATGAGAGAGAGAGAGAGAATTTGGAGAATATGAACAGTTTAGCATTGTTTTACAACAAGTCCTAATTCTAACTTGGGTTATAGAAAGCCTAAATCAAAAACTAGTGGCCTAAAAGTAAGGAAGAGATGTAGGCTTGTTACTCATAGTAACTCAGCAATGTGGTGATAATTGGATAAAAGTAACTCTTCCAAGATCACCAGATGTAGAGCACACCTCCTTCAAGAATGTAGAACTCTTCCTCCAAGAGAACACCTCAAGGCCATCTCCTCCCTGAGTTGATGAACTCCTTGAGGTGATGATTGAGAAGATCTTGAGAAAATATCACATAATGAGGCTATGCTCCCCTTATATAGTTCTTAAGCCTCATGAAAAGCAATCTCTAGCAAAGAAAGATCCTCATCGAATTGGCGGCATGCAAAAATCAAATTCTAAAGAGCTACATGAAAGTCAAAACACCAACTGCTGCGCCCATAGAGAGTATAACTCACACAACTATTTGACTATTTGAGAGGACTTTATTCTATCCACGATGCCCACATGACCTGCTTGTTCGGGATCCTCCTATAAAGGATACGTCAAATAGCTACTCTATTGGAGATTTTTGAACTAATCTTGACATTGTTTCCAACAATCTATGTTTTGGCTTCTAACAAGCTTTTTTATGCGCATTCACTTCCACACAAACCTAATGTTTGAGACATGTTCCATACTTTCCAATTCAACATTATCGTTCTATTCTTCAATGCTATAAAGGCTTTCCAGTGAGACGTCTTCAAGTGAAACCTTTTTCATCGTATTTTATGCTGAACTTTCGTCCATGCGCAGAACTTTCATCCTTGGAGCATCTCGACCTTCAAGGATGCACATTTTTGGAGACTCTTTCCTTCCCGCCGACAACTCTGCAGACTGTGAACGGTTGTAGGAGCCTCCAGACTGTGAACGTGAGTAACGGAACGTTCGATTTTAATTTTGTGCGCACAAGAATGGCGAAAGTTGAGGACGATTCCTACGGAACTCGGCTCCTGCATGCGAGTGTCAGCGTTGAGGGGATGTGTCCGAATGGCTTGTGACCAACCAGGCAGCGTTGTTTCTAATAAGTCTGAAAAAGTCATTCCTAACCAGATTGTCGTAGCACTTGATCATAAAGTTTAATCTCCGATTTTGTGAAGGCTCTCCAAGGTGTGATACACAGCTCGCAGTCTTCATTGCAGAGAAAAGAATAGAAAATAAGTTATTTTCGCTGTAGAACTTCCATTTCTTCCTCCTTTGTTTTTGGCCAGGTTGACGAGTTGCCTTTCACCTATGAAAGATCTCAGCCAATGAACATCCGATACAATCAACATCTTACGACACAAGCATTGATTTGAAAACAATCATCCCTCAGCACAATTTTGTCAGCAGCCCATTGACTTAAAAAAAGCTTTTTTTTAATGCTCAAAATCACTCTTTTTTCTTAATGAAAAGCACGTTTTTGTTAGTAGACACATTTGTGTTGGACACATTGTGTTGGACACATTTGTGTTGGAGGAGATGGTGGATAGTCTTCAGAGATGAAGTGGTGCTCCTAAAACGTACTTCACACCAACCAAGAACAAGTGTAGAAGAGTGTAGTGGCGCACTTTAGCTTCCTAAGGATCATAAATAATCACCTATGTTCCTTGGATCATGATCCACTGATTAATGGATCAAAACACATGATTAGGAAATTAATCCAAGCTCATAGACTTGCTATTTTAGTCTCTACACAAGTTTAGTATAATGAATAGTGCTCTGAGCATGATAGCAAATAGCCTAGTTCATTTTGGTGATGACTAACTGACTTAGCCAGCTACCAATCATGAGTGATTTCAATAAAAGAAATGTAATAAATATTGAGTATGATGTTTAGCAATTCATAGGACTTCCCCGACATTTTCGGGATGCATAAGAGTACAGACTAGATAGTAAAGACATAACAATATCTCATGATTGAGAGAACCAATTATAATGAGATTTTGTAGCTATAATCTAGACTGCATATCAAATCTATGATGCATTGAATAATGAAAAGTGATCAATCATGCATTGAAAACAAGTTCTGAGAAGATCTTTGTACTAATGTAGTCATGGCACAGATGTGAAGTAGAACTATAATCAAAATGTATGTATTAAATCACATAGAAATACAATGTCATTGGCAATAATCTATTGCACAATGTGAGAGTAGTGACTGAGCTATGAAGTGAGCTCTCAAATCACATAAGATCCCTCTCCATTGCTATCCAAAAGTCAGGCTACCATGAAGTCTTTTGATCCACTTTAATACACTACAACATATCGAGGGTATACCGAGGCTGCTAGCAAGGAAAATGAACGGGGATAATTTTTCCGCGACATCGGTGTTATGGTCAATATGTGCATCGGAAACATAACGCCGGTGTTGTGGAAAAGCATATATGTAAGGGGATCAAAACATTTACACCTCCAATCCTACAACAAAGCATGTAACCCCTCACTAACTTTGTGAATTCCCTTGCACAAGATAAATGCATTTTGATTTCAATGCACATCCACAATATGAATATAAGAAGTCAACACTTGATGACACTTGATCAACAACTAACTCTCACACATATAATGTTCGTATTGCAAGGGGAACAAGTAGTTGTATGCATCTACTAATAGATGGTTTGGGGAACTAGTCTTGAACGCTTTTTGTGTAATTACATCCATTGTATTTAGCTATTGATTATATGATGTGCCCATCCAATGTGCTCTTATGTGGGCTCATTTCAACTCTTTAAGAGCTGATGATCTAATTCACCTCATGAATCCATGAGAATGTGAGGCAACACTCGATATGTCCAACCACAAAGCGTCAACATGACCCTAGACATCTCACCAATAGGAGAGAGCACAATGCCACCATTCACTATTCCAATCCCAAGGTCTTGTTCTGAAGGAACTTTAGAAATGGTACCTTTTTTCTCCACCTCAGCCATCATATTTTGAATTCGTAATGCTTAGTGATCTCGAAGGGATGGAAGCATTTGATTGTGAGCATTTTTTGCAAACTTTGCGATTCTTGCAAACTATGCGATTCTTGCAAAGACATGTGGCATTGTTTTTTTTATAAAGGAAGTTCGGCAATAGCCTACTCTCCCGGACTTGAATTAAATAAAGAAACAAAGGTACAATAGAAGGGGACTAGTGCCCACGGGACCCCCCAAATCCCACAAAGCAGGGGAAGCTTGAATAAATCCTAGGTTGCATTACAAAGAAGGTTAATCACCCTCTCATCGCCCTCATGCGGGGCCCACTTGGGTTTGAGCTTGTTGTTGATCAAAAGGAGGACTTGATGGTGCCTGAAGGGGGGGGATTTCTTACTGTTAACTATCCTTTTGCAACATTAAGTGACTGGCTCAACAATGCCACATGTCCTCCAGAAACATGTGGCATTGTTGAGCCAGTCACTTAATGTTGCAATTAATGCCTATGGAATATGATGAAGGAAGATTACATACATGATCTAGGATCCGTCAATCTATTTAGATTCCATTCAGAAATTCCATAAAAAATACAACCTCACCTCTTGAAAACAGCACCTTGAGTACTTCAAAAATACCATCCCTCTCCCCTAAGACACCATAGTTTTATGAATCCCGTCATCTCTAGTTGCCCCTACACACACGACCCATCACAACTATTACCACAAAATTACATGCATTCATCTTCTACAAACCCATATCCCACTTGCTACTCTTCTCATCCTTCAACAACCCATTATTTACCACCCCACCCACTATCCAACTTTCTAAACTAAGTGTAGGTCATCCTGCCCCTACCCAACTAATCATTGGTCAAACATGCTCTCTCTCTCTCTCTCCCCATAGGCATGTTTGCATGGCGACCATTACTAGAGTTAAATAAAAAAGAATCCCACATAATTAGAAAAATCTTCTTGAAGCTCCTTGTAAGCCAGCGAAGTCTCATTTTAAATAGAGGATAGAAGATCGCCCCTTTTCAGAGGGAAGTAGTCGCAGCCAAGTACCGGAACACAACTGGAATTTTTCAGGAAGTTCAGGTTTTTTTGAAGGAGCACTCAGGATTTTTAAGGATGTCTAGGATTCAATTAACTAAAGTGGAAGGTAAGAAAAGAGCATTCTCGAATAACTCGGATTCCGGAAGAAGCTCACGAATTCGGCACCATTCCGGTAGAATTTCAGTAACTTTCCGATGAGTAGTTCGGTGACAGGGAACTCAGAACTTGGAAGAAGTTCGCCAGAATTTCGGTAACTTTCCGCTGAGTGCTTTGGTGACAAGGAACTCATAACTCTGAAGAAGCTCACAAATTCGGCACCATTTTGGTAACTCTCCGGCGAGCACTTTGATGACAGGTCAGAATTTCGGCAGAATTTCGGTAAATTTCCGGTGAGTACTTCGGTGATAGGGAACTCATAACTAGGAAGAAGTTTGCCATTTCGGCAGAATTTCGATAACTTTCCAGTGAGTACTTCGGTGATAGGGAACTCATAACTCAGAAGAAGCTCGCGAATTCGGCACCATTTTGGTAGAATTTCGATAACTTTCCGGTGAGCACTTTGATGATAGGTCCGAATTTCGGTCAACTTGTTGATCGAAATCACCGAAACCAGAATTAGTGTATGGACTCCGGGGTGGCAACTTTATTTTATGACTCTGGTTAGAACGGCAGACACCCCTAAGTCCGCGCAAGGCATCTCAACATTACGGACTTCTAACTGTAACCTTCATCGATGTGCGCTATCAGGGCCAATCGAGCCACCTTAAATGGATGTGATCGAACAGACATTACGGGTGGCGCCCCGCTCAGCAAGCAAAATATACGATAGCAAGTGCGTTAACGGTTACGGAATCAATGGACGATCCGATTTGGTGCACAACCTTCTTATGTTTCTGGAGTCTATAAAAGGCCGGCGTTCCAGGACTACAAAAGAAAAACGAGAGGAAGTAGAGAAGAAGAAGAACAGAGGAGAGGAAGCAGAGAAGAAGAAGAACAGAGGGGAGGAAGCAGAGGAAAGAAGAAAAAGGAAAGTGGGGGGAGGAAACCGGATGAGTAAGATTGGGAGAGGAATTGCTCATAACAAGGAGAAGAAAAGCGAGAGAGTGAGGAGGGAGAAGAAGAAGGGAACCTTGATACCAGCTTCGAGTTATGTCTGAGAGAACCATCTCTGTGCACTCGTGTTGCGCACTCACTGTTGGGAATTACTCTGTGGTGATGATATAGAGCGGGATTTTCCAGTGATGCCTAAGCTACATTATGGTGTGATTGAGGTTCTGAAATGTTGTTGTTGTTATGCCTAAGCTACATTACGGTGTGATTGAGGGTCTGGAGTGTGGTCCATGCCTAAGTCCCCGGTGTTCGAAAATATCGATGGTTATCCATTGTACTGTTGAAATTTAAGATTATGTCCTCTCTTTGCTCTTTGTGGCTTCAAGCCTACTGTAGGAAGTCACTCTGTGGTGAGGATACAGAGCGTGGGCTTCCTAGTGAGGGCTAATCGCATTATAGTGTGAAGAGAGTGGCTTGGTTTTGTCATTCAGTGTGAGTCATTGGTATTTCGTGCTCTTTCCCTTAGAGCAAGTCTTCATACTTTGTATTGATCAGTGTTAGTCTACATCTAGTTGAGTCCATTGTACCGATTGAGTGAATCTCTTGTATTGATGTTGTTTAGTTCTGGAGGGGCATGTTAGCCCAGAGCATAAATTTTTGAGCATTTATTTTGCCTATATTGTAATCATCTGATTCGAACTAAGGAGTGGTTGGTCTTCTATTATTGTCATTAATATTTTCTTGAGTATTCACAACTCTATGCAATCATTGATATCTGCCTGCTCATAGAAGTGTTAAAGGGTATATTTCCCTAAGGAGAACCTCCCTTGAGTAGGTGAAGTATTGGAATGCTTGCTGCATGCTCCTGTTAAAAGTAGATACCCCAGTACCTCCTCTACACTCCCATTTAAAACATTGAAATTCTTGAAGTCATTGACATGCTCCCTAATCGGAAAGGTTTGAGTCTTGACAGCCATACCAATGATTTTTCCAAGACCTTTAGATAGGTGGTAGTCAGATTTCTCTACTTGGTGTGACAAGAGGCATTGTGATAAGCACTCCCCGAATGTCTAAAGAAATGCATCATCAAGCTTATCTACAAAAAAGGAAACAAAAGCAAGATTGAGAATCTGCACCTGATAACGATGCTACAAACAGGATACAAGATCCTTGTTGAAGTTATTGCCAACTAAATGTTAAGTGAGGACAAGAAGGGCTTCATGAAGGGTGGTACCATCTTGGAAGCTATTGTTGATATTTGGAAATGTTTTGATTTTGCGAAAGATTCTGCTCAAGTTGGTATCTTCTTAAGACTGAATTCGACAAAGTGTATGATAGTCTTGAATAGGACTCCATTCTCTAATCTCTTAAAGACCTCGATTGTGGTAAAAAAATCACCAAGATGATCCCTACCCTAGTGGAAAATGCAATGGTCCAGATAAGTATCAATGGCCAATTGTCAAAGACTATCAGACTAAAATGCTTTATCATGCAAGAAGGCCCATTGGCCCCTATGCTTTTTGCCATTGCTACAAAGGGGCTCAATTGTCTAGTGAAGCATCATATGAAATTAGGCCATATTCAAGTTCTCTTGCTCTCTCTGTATCATGGCCAGAACATCATGAGACTTTTTGTGGATGACACAAATGCCTTTGTGCAAAACGATACGACCAGCATTTGATACGTTTTGGTGATGCCTAGACACTTTTTGTGTGGATTTAGGGTCCAAAATAAACCACTCTAAAACTATTTTCAGAGCCATTACTAGACTTTTGCCCAATGTCTAGTTGACAAGGGTTGTCAAATGATCCGTAGGTGACAAATCTTCTCTCTTAGGTATTGCTAGTCAGCATGTGAAATGGGCACCCTCTATTGTGATCGAGGGGGGAATACATGTCTTCTGATTTAAATGCATTTCCACCTTCATGCCAAATGACTATTGTTCATAACATCCATGCGCTTGTAGCTCATCATGGTTGGAATGTACATTAGTTGGATATTAAAGCAACATTTTTGAATGGTGACTTGCATGAAGAAGTGTGTGTTTTTTTGCCCCATGGCTTTGTGCAGAAAGGGCATGAGAACTAGGAGTGCACGTTAAAGAAGGCATTATCTGGTTAAAAGTAAGCACCACGTGGTTTGTATGAAAAGATACATGCCTATCTAATTGCACATGGTTTTGAGAACAGTCCAACTGAAAGCACCTTATATGTTAAGTGTAGTAATGATGTGCTTCTGATTATTGTGGTTCATGTTGATGACATGCTACTCACTCGTCGTCATGAGAGGCATATTGTTGATTTTAAGGCTGATTTGCATGCCTCATTTGAGATTTCTAATTTGGGGCCTTTGCATCACTATTTCGGCATTCGGTCTATGCATGTTGATGATGGAATAGCGTTGTGTCAAACAAAATATATTGTCAAATTATTGCAACATTGTGGACTTGAGGATCATAAAACTATTGCCACTCATATGGAGACGGGCTTACGATTGAGCCTTCATGATGTTGGACATGCATTTGATGTTGTTCTCTATGAGTAGGCTATTGGATGCTTGATTTACTTATGCATTACTCAACTAGATATTCTTTTTTTTGTCTCACAGATGAGCATGTTTATGCATTTCCCAGGTGTCAAGCCTTGGCAAGCAGTTAATTGCACCTTTCACTACTTGAGTGGTAGTCGAATTCTTGGGTTGTTTTATCCCAAGGGGGGATCATTACTCCTAGATTTGCATGCATGTTTCTACTTTGACTGGAATGGTTGCTATGACACTTGTGTGTCCACCAGTGGTTTTCTCTTCATGCTTGGTAGCTCATGCATATCTTGGTTGAGAAAGAAGCAGCCTACTATGGCCACTTCCAATTGTGAGGTTGAGTATAGGGCAACTTTCATAGCGATTTTCGAGTGTGTGTGGCTTAGATGCCTTATAGCTGACTTGGGTGTTGGTCTTCTGCTACCGCCATCTTCACTGACAGTTAGAGAGCATTCACAGTTGTGAAGAACACTGTGTTCCATGCACGCACTAATCACATTCAGGTGCATTATCCTTATGTCACAGAGACGTTCTCTACTAGAGAGATTAGCTTGGCATATGTGTCCACACAGGAGAACATTGCAGACCTTTTCACAAAGGCTCTACCTAGAGAGAACTTTGATGCTTTTCACAAAGCTTTGGCTTTACTTCCTTTTGTTAAGTGATTTCCACATAGCTTGGCACTTCCTTATACATGACTTCTAGCTCCTTGTTTGTTGTATCACTCCCAGGGGTGATTTGTTGATATATTTAGGTAGCGATGTGTGTGAACACACTAGCACTATTGGGGTACATTTTTCCCTCTTAAGGACATTTTCCCCTCAGCTTGTACATAGACCTATTTCTCTAACGAGTTATATATCTTTGTACATTATAGAGGTAATACATTCAGTATTGTGTGTTGTGCTCCAAGCTTCTTCTTCTTCCTTGTATTGTTCACGTGTTTCTGTAGATGTCTAAATCCAATAGATTTCCTCTGAACAAGCATCATCACACTTCTTTTAGTTTTTTTCCAATGAATGTACAATAAGAAGATTCAATCAACATCTTACAACAAGAGCATTGCTTGAAAATCAAGCAAACTTAAAAAAATGGATCCATGAAAAGGTATTGCAATCCAGTGTTGGCTTATTCCCCAAAATAAGTACCACTTTTGATCATTCCTAGGATAATTGATCTTTTATAGGAATTTTATTGCTCCTACTTATATATATCTATAATATTGATGGATTGGTTACAAAATAATCTAAATTTTCTATGGGAAAGTTCACAACAATAAGATTTTGAGTCATTGAAACAAGCAGTTTCAAGTGTTCTAGTTTGATAGTGGTAGATCAATAGAAAACGTTTCAATTAGAAAATGATGCTAGTGGAAATGCAGCTAGAATAATTTTGATTCAAATTGTTTAAATAAGTGCTGAAAGACACTCACTCGAGCAATATGTAGGCTGAAATCTATTCTCACCATATCAGCCAATATAATTACACCTAGTATTGCTTGGAAATGGGTACCTAAAAAGTCCCATATCCAGGATAAGACTCCTTTAGAACCCTTAAATATAATCAAAGGCCAAATTTATTATGGTAGAAGAAAAAAGTGGAGATTCAAATCTTGTACCAAACCCCCTCACTAACTTTTTGAATTCCCATGCATAAGATAAATGCATTTTGAGTTCAATGCACATGCACAATATGCATATAAGAAGTCAACACTTGATGACACTTGATCAACAACTAAATCTCACACATATAATGTTGGTATTGCAAGGGGAATAACAAGTTGTATGCAACTACAAATAGATGGTTTGGGGAGTTCATCCTAAACGATTTTCATGTAATTACATCCATTGTATTTAGTTTTTGATCATATGATATGCCCATCCAATGTGCTCTTATGTGGGCTCATTTCAAGTCTTCAAGAGTTGATGATCTAATTCACCTCATCAATCCAAGAGAATGTGAGGAAACATTCCATATGTCCAACCAGAAAGTGTCGACATGACCCCAGACATCTCAGTAATAGGAGAGAGCACAATGCCACCATTCACTATTCCAATATCAAGGTCTTGTTCTAAAGGAACTTTAGAAATGGTACCTTTTTTCTCCACCTCTACCATCAGATTTTGAATTCCCAATGCTTAGTGACATCGA
Organism: Ceratopteris richardii; assembly: GCA_020310875.1. Lineage (NCBI taxonomy): Eukaryota > Viridiplantae > Streptophyta > Polypodiopsida > Polypodiales > Pteridaceae > Ceratopteris > Ceratopteris richardii. Next base: position 63,334,526 of record CM035420.1, on the reverse strand, counting down.
AGGGATGGAAGCATTTGATTGTGAGCACTTCTTGCAAACTATGCAATTCTTGGATGTTGAGTTCTTTCTAGATGCCAAAATCATTCCGCATTCGACCCACATGTTTGGCCAATCAAGAGGAGAACATCATGTACATTGGGACCGGGATAAGTGAAGGGCACACCAACATGGGACATAGGAAGGATAATAAAAAAAGGAACATAAATTATGGGAAGAAGAAATTCAATCCCCTACCTACACAAAAATACTCCAAAGAGAGTATAATACCATTACATAGGTACAAGAAAGAGGTAGAATCTCATTTTGCACAAGTCAATTAATAGTGAATTAGATGTTGGTAGATGAAGATGTAGACCCATTGTTCATTGAGTCTCTTAACCTTCTAGCAAAGACATGTGGCATTGTTGAGCCATTTGCTTAATGTTGCAATCGACGCCTATGCAATATGATTGAAGAAGATTACATACATGATCCAACTTAGGTCAATCTATTTAGATTCCAATCACAACTTCCATAAAACCTACAACCTCATCCCCTGAAAACATCAACTTGAGTACTTCAAAGATACCATCCATCTCCCCTAAGACCCCATAGTTTTATGAGTCCCGTCATCTCTAGTTGCCCCTACACACATGATCCATCACAACTATTACCACAAAACTACATGCATTCATCTTCTACAAACCCATATCCCACTTGCTACTCTTCTCATCCTTCAACAACCCATTATTTACCACCCCACCCACTATCCAACTTTCTAAACTAAGTGTAGGTCCGCCTGTCCCTACCCACGTAATCATTGGTCAAACATGCAGACATCCTATTGTAGGACATCAACTTTCAAATCAAGAGCTTATAATAATACAACCCCATACTAGAAAATCCTCTGACTTCACCTCTTCATACATAACTATCTCTCTACATCTATCTCAATCACTAGAAACCATCCTATCGTGATTTTTCACATCGTTTGTAGCTAGAGTGCTTTTAGTTTGAACCATTAAGGGATGCCTTACACATCACGACACCTACCATATTCACACACACCAAATTCGCTCCACATGCCATACACATTTTTCTGATAGAAACATCACACACCTTTGTCCGATACATGGGCATATTACCTCCCATCCGCGCATTAGTCACATCATTGACACCCACAAAATTAGGCATTGCATCTAGCATGTCCACACACATCCCAACCTCCTCCATTACCACATGTACCCCTTGCGTCCATTGATGTCGACAATGCATTAAAAAAAAAATGATTTATTATGCCACTCAATTGAGAAGCACGTATCAAAAGCTAGAAGAATGCAGAAAAGTATTTCAAGAGCAATCATTCCAAGTACAAGAACAAGTATCTATCCTTTAAAAAGACAGTGAGGAGCTTCATCATGAATGCCATTTTTTACAATAGTCTTGCACCGAATGGAATCCATGTTCTTGGAAGCCAATAAGGATGTTGATGACCTTTTTAATGGCACATGGATTTAGTTTGATGGCATTTGGTAGAAGACTACAACGATAGAACTAGCATAACCGAGAAGGAACAAAACAGAATACCAAAATAGCACCCATTAGTCCCTTTAAGTTTTAGATTGTTTCCCTAGAAAATATTCAAGTCATCCTTAATGGACTACACAAATCTTCCATTCCATGTCGAGCAAAGCTTTGAAGATGAATTTGATCCTCAACTTGTTCCAAGAGGCGTGATCACAAAAGAGGGACACAATATGTTTGAAACTCCACAATTCCCATGGCTTAAGCAGGTAGAAGAGATTCGACATACCCACGAAGATCTCATAATTATTTGATCTCATGCTATGAAAAATGTCAAAGAAACCGTGCTTCAATATTGAGCTTATTCTAGAATGTATCTCATTAATGTTTGATGAGCCAATTACATGAAAAGGTACACTTTCTTAGCCGAACTATAAAAAAACTCACTTAGAAGTTTATTTAGAAATGCAAATAGTGGCATGCAAGCAAGAAGCTAGTCATATATTCTCAGACTTATGTATACTAGTTTTATCATATGGTCACCATAACACTATCCATGGAAAGCCTGACGTTCATAATTACAAACTGATGTCTACATATATTGATGTTAAAAGCAGAGTGTAACTATCTTTATTTGATAGAGTTACTGGAGACCTCGGACCTACCCTTGACATATCGCTATTGTAGAAAGAATATATCATATCGCTATTGCACTAGAGATCTTGGACCTAGGCTTGACATTGTTTCCAACAATGTGTGTTGTCTTCAATAAAAAAGAAAGGGATACTAAATTTGGCTGGAAATTCGTTATTAGCATGGCCTGTGTGATGTTCGGTTTGTATTTGTATATTTTGATTTCTGACCAGCTTTCTTTTTTTTACGCATTCACTTTCAAACAAACCTAATGTTTGAGACAATTTGTTTCATACTTTCCAATTCAACACTATCGTTCTTCTTCAAGTGAAACATTTTTCATCCTATTTTATGCTGATCTTTCGTCCACGCACAGAACTTTCGTCCTTGGAGCATCTGGACCTTCAAACTGTGAACGACAACTCTGCAGAAACTGTGGTTGGGCGGTTGTAGCAGCCTCCAGACTGTGAACGTGAGTAACGGCAACGCTTCTTCGACTTGGTCGTTCTATTTCAATTTTGTGCTTCCACAGTCACACATTTACATTCACATTTGCAGGCCTCGCTACCAAAGCTGCAGGACTTTCAAGCACAAGAATGCCGAAACTTGAGGACGCTTCTTAAGGAACTCGGCTCCTGCATGCGAGTGTTAGCGTTGGTGGGATGTGATGGCCTTTCCGAATGGCTTGCGACCAAGCAGGCAGCGTTGTTTGGAGGTACTTCTCTTATGAAAAGTTGAAGCGCATGTACTTCTCTACTTCTTTCATAGCAGTTTTCCGTATTGATTGATAACAAAATTGTTCGTAGCATGCACCTCGCAGTCTTCGTTGTAGAATTTCCATTTCTTCCTCCACTCTTTTGTATGCTATTAGAGATCTCAGCCAATGAACATACAATCAGCCCATGAACATACAATGAAAAAGATAGAATCGACATCTTACGATACGAGCATTGCTTTAAAAGACTCACATCTGAAAACCATACTTGTCTCTCCAGCTTCAATGAAAACACTCATCCCTTGTCAGACTTTTCATTTTTGTCAATAGACCTTTGACTTCAAAAACCTCTCCCAATGATATCGTTTGTCCATTTAATACTCAGCATCACGAAGGGTGTGGACTTTTTTCTAGATTCATTTTGCTCGAGGTGGGACTTTAAGTTCCAATACCTTTGGCACCCCCTCATCGAGATAAACAAGTTTGTGCTTATGTGGTGAATCCTACACTTTGGATCAATGGAGAGCTAGAAGGTCAATAGTACAAATTAGTCTCTACCTTTGTGATGATAAAAGAAATTTGTAAATATCTTTATTCCCTATATTTTGAACATAAGGAGTTATTATCTTAACATACTCACACTAGTTTGGAAGCTCATCTAGATTCTAGAATAAAAGCTGAATTTCAGCATTTGTTTCTTTCACAAATAGCTTCAACACAAGATTGTGCTAGTACCAAGAGCTCATCCATTGGCCAAATGTTCGTATCAACAGGAGGAGGTAGAAGTATGTCATATGATTGGGGAGTACCTTGACAGAGGACTTATGAAATCAAGCTAGCCACCTTTTCCAGCCCCACGCCTTTTGTTTGCAAAAAGGATAGATAATTCAAGATATTCATAGACTAAAGACCATTAAATAATGTTACAATAAAGCATAGATATGAGATGTTATTACGTACTCTAAAATAGAATCAAAAAGTGATTATCATCAGGTCAGAGTTATGGATGATGTTGTACATAAAATAGATTTTTGTACTACATTTAGTCATTATGAGGAACTTATAATGCGTTTTGACTTAACTAATGCCCCACCTACTATAATGATGTTCATGAATGATATTTTTTATCCTCTTATTGGTCAATTTATGGTTGATTTTATGGATTATCTCTTTATTTATAGTAAGAGTTTAAAAGAACATGAATGTCAATTACATAAAGTTTTTCAAATGTTAGATGAGAATGCTTTGTATGTCAACCCACACAAGACACAACTATGTTTATATGAGCTTGAGAACTTACAATATAATTTCCCCATATGGAATTAGAATGGATATATGAAAAGTTTTTCTAATCCTCAATTGGCTTATTCCCCAAAATGAGTACCACTTTCGATCATTCGTAGGATTATAGATCTTTTATAGGAATTTTTCTGCTCCTACTCACATATAACTATACTATTAATGGACTAGTTGCAAAATAATATAAATTTTGCATGGGTGAATGCACAAAAATAAGATTTTCAATCATTGAAACAAGAAGTTTCAAGTGTCCTAGTGTATTAGTGGTAGATCCACAAAAACCTTTTCAATTAGAAAATGATGCCAATGGCAATGCACTTGGTGTAAGTTTGATTCAAATTATTTAAATAAGTTCTCATCGACACTCACTCCTCATAGATGTGAGCACCTAATGAATTGGTCCTTATAATCCAATTGAATCTTGTATGGTCCTTATGGATTCTCTAGGTATGTAGCACCAAAACTAACTATTGGTTTCTCCATGCTAAACAAGATCTCTCAACCATTTGTTTGTGAACTCACCATGTAGGGACAATCATTTAGTTTTTGAGCCCATCAACTAGCTATATGGTTGACACTAGCCTCAGATGATCTAGTGCTTTTTCTATCATTTCCTAGGTGCCTACCTAATCTTAGGTTCATAAGCCTTATCAATTGATCTGCTAATTCTGCATAATTGAATAAGGAAGAAAAAGATGAGAAGAAATAAAAAAACCAGAAACCGTTTTGCAAATAGTGTAAGGCAAAGGATCATGTGATTAAGAGTTATCCAAAACTAGTTGCTATAGAGGCAAAGAAGAAAGAGGATAGAATGGTTTTTGCAAAGGCCTCTACACCGTTAACATAGTCTACTAATCTTGTGGAGGATGGAGAATGCATATTTACTATTGTCTGCAGTTTTGACCCATCTTCTAATGAGCATTGCATGTCTGTAATCATCACCTTGTAGGGAAATTTCTTCACTGCACCAGAGACTGGCTCTTCAGAGAATACTATCACATGCACCAACAACTCCTCTTATCCTATCATGGGAGCTGGTAAGATCATTTTGACTATTGCTGATGGTAGCTCTTTCACTTTGGCAGTTACCTTATTTGTGCCAGGGATCAAGCAAAATGTGTTATTAGTTTCTGCATTTGCCAAGATTGGCTTGGTTGTGAAATTTGTTGATGATACATGTATAATTCATGATCTGTCAAATGGACACTAAGTATTGCTTTTGGTATGTTATATCATGGGTTGTATAAGATCATAGACTATGTGAACACTTTGGCATATGCAGTACATGATTCTCAAGCTACATCAGATGCAAAGCTTTGGCATGCACTCTTTGGTCATCTTAAGTTTGCTAGTTTGCTATGCCTATAGAAACCTGAAATGGTGTCCTCTTTAACCAAACTTGAGGCAACCGATAAACATGTATGTGAAGGATGTGTTTTGGGCAGAATCTAGCCTTCCTCATTTCCAAAAGATGATTTAGCTCTAGCTACTCAAAAATTGTAGCTTGTTCATGGTGATGTCTGCGGTCCTATGCAGACACCCTCTTTTGGAAATTAGGTTTACTTTGTGACTTTCATTGGTGATTTTTCCCAGCATGCATGGGTATATTCATTGAAAGCAAATTCCAAAGTGTTCATGTGCTTCAAACACTTTTTGGTTTTGGTTGACTATCTGTCAGCATGTAAAATAGGCACCCTCTCTTCTAATCGAGGGGGAAATATATGTCTTCTAATTTAAATGCATTTCTTCTTGAACATGGTATAAAACACCAATATGCAATGGGCATATAAGTCTCAACAAAATGGAGTTGTTAAATAGAAGAGCAGGTCACTCATGGAGGTGGCGAGCTATATGGTCAAGAGTTAGGCTTTACCACATAGTTTTTGGATTGAGATTGTTATGTGTGCAGCATATGTACTTAATAGGTGTCCCACATAATAACTGTAGTCTATCACTTCATATGAGGCTTGGCATGGTCACAAGCCATCTGTAGCTCATTTGTGTGTTTTTGGTTATCTGGCATATGAATTAGGGCCTAAACAACATCGCCGAAATTTGGATGATAAAGTAGTAAAATGTATTTTTGTTGGGTACAGTTTTGAAAGAAAACGTTATCATCTATATCATCCACAAACTAGATGCATTCTAGTTATTCATGATGTTGTTTTTTATGGAAGATGCTATTCAGCCCTTACATTCATGTACTAAGTAGATATCTATTAGCTCCAAAGATATGTATGGTACTTTGCTAGGTCGAAAGTCTAGTTTTGGTCTTAATGAGGCAACTTCTTAGCCTTTGCAAGTTTCATGTGATGATGTAGATCATTCCATTTTCTATGCACATTTACATGAAGCACTTGTTGATGAGAGAGTTGATATTGAGCAAGAAAAAGTTATGCCAAAATGGCTGGTGTAGACTTAAAGTGACAACAAATTAGATGCACCTCTATCATATTGTACTCAATCAATGTCTTATAGTGCCTCTTTTGCATCAGATTGCTATGATATGGCTGCATCTAGGCTCTGTGATGAGAATGAACCTACTTCTTTTGATGAAGCATAAATTTCAGAAAATTGGATGGTTGTTAAGCAATCTAAAAATTATGCTATAATGAAGAATGATACTTGGTGTTTATGTGACTTGCCTCTTGGCAAGAAGGTGGTGTAAAATGTAGGTATACAAGTTGAAGCAAAAGCGTGATGGAAGAGTCGAGAGGTATAAGGCTAGGCTTGTTGCAAAGGGTTATGCATTAGAAAGAGGCAATGATTTTGATAAATCATTTGCACCTACATGTCAAATGACTATTGGTCATAGCATCCAAGCACTTGTAATGCATCATGGTTGGAATGTACATTAGTTGGATATTAAAGAAACATTTCTAAATGGTGACTTGCATGAAGAAGTGTATGTTTTCTAGCCTCATGGCTTTGTGCAAAAAGGGCATGAGAACTAGGTGTGCAGGTTAAAGAAGGCATTATATGGTTTAAATTAAGCACCATGTGCTTCATATGAAAAGATTCATGCCTATCTAATTGCACATGGTTTTGAGAACATTCCAACTAAAAGCACCTTATATGTTATGTGTGCTAATGATGTGCTTTTGATCATTGTGGTTTATGTTGATGATATGATGCTCACTCATCCTCATGAGAGGCATATTACTGATTTTAAGGTTGATTTGCCTGCCTCATTTGAGATGTCTAATTTGGGGCATTTGCATCACTATTTGGGCATTGAGTCTATGCACGTTGATGATGGAATGGCTTTGTGTCAAATGAAATACATTGACACATTATTGCAACATTTTGGCCTTGAAGATCATAAACATATTGCCACTCCTATGGAGACACGTTTATGATTGAGTCTTCATGATGTTGGAGATGCATTTGATGTTGTTCTCTATCAGCAGACTATTGGATGCTTGATTTTCTTATACATTACTCTACCAGATTTTCACTTTCTTGTCTCACAGAGGAGCAGGTCTATGCATTGCCCAAGTTTCAAGCATTGGCAGGCAGTTAAGAGCATCTTTCGCTACTTGAGTGGTATCCAGATTCTTGGGTTGTTTTATCCCAGAGGGGGGATCACTACTACTACGTTGTTCGTAGCATTTCTTCCTCCACTCTTTTCTATCCTATGAGAGATCTCAGCCAATGAACATACAATCAGCCCATGAACATACAATAAAAAAGATACAATCCACATCTTATGACACGAGCATTGCTTTAAAAGACTCACATATGAAAATCATACTTGTCTCCCTAGCTTCAATGAAAACACTATTCCCTTGTGAGACTTTTCATTTTTGTCAATAGGCCTTTGACTTCAAAAACCTCTCCCAATGATATGGTTTGTCCATTTAATGCTCAACATCACAACGGGTGTGGACTTTTTTTTAGATTAATTATGTTGGAGGTGGGACTTTAAGTTCCAATACCTTTGTCACCCGCTCATCGAGATAAACAAGTTTGTGCTTATGTAGCGAATCCTACACTTTGGATCAATGGAGAGCTAGAAGTTCAATAGTAGAAATTGGTCTCTACATTTGTGATGATAAAAGAAAAGTGTAAATATCTTTATTCCCTATATTTTGAACATAAGGAGTTATTATCTTAACATACTCACACTAGTTTGGAAGCTCATCTAGATTCTAGAATAAAAGCTGAATTTCAACATTTTTTTCTTTCAAAAATAGCTTCAACACAAGATTTTGCTAGTACCAAGAGCTCATCCATTGGCCAAATAGTTGTATCAATAGGAGGAGGTAGAAGTATGTCATAGGATTGGGGAGTACCTTGAGAGAGGACTTATGAAATCAAGCTAGCCACCTTTTCTAGCCCCACGTCTTTTGTTTGCAAAAATGATAGATAATTCAAGATATCCATAGACTAAAGAGCATTAAATAATGTTACAATAAAGTATAGATATATGATACCTTGAATGGACAACATTTTAGATGCAATCGGAGTTGTTATTATGTACTCTAAAATAGACTCAAAAAGTGGCTATCATTAGGTCAAAGTTATGGATGATGTTGTACATAAAATAGATTTTTGTACTACATTTAGTCATTATGAGGAACTTGTAATGCGTTTTGACTTAACTAATGCCTCACCTACTATAATGATGTTCATGAATGATATTTTTTATCCTCTTATTGGTCAATTTATGGTTGATTTTATGGATTATCTCTTTATTTATAGTAAGAGTTTAAAAGAGCATGAATGTTAATTACATAAAGTTTTCAAATGTTAGATGAGAATGCTTTGTATGTCAACCCACACAAGACACAACTATGTTTATATGAGCTTGAGAACTTAAGATATAATTTCCCCATATGGAATTAGAATGGACCTATGAGAAGTTTTTCTAATCCTGAATGGGCTTATTCCCCAAAATGAGTACCATTTTCGATCATTCCTAGGATTATAGATCTTTTATAGGCATTTTATTACTCCTACTCACATATAAGAGTAATATTGATGGACTAGTTGCAAAATAATCTAAATTTTGTGTGCATGAATGCACAACAATAAGATTTCCACTCATTGAAACAAGCAATTTCATGCATCGTAGTTCTATTGGTGGTAGATCCACAAAAACCTTTTCAATTAGAAAATGATGATAGTGGCAATGCACTTGGTGTAAGTTTGATTCAAATTATTTAAATAAGTGCTCATACACACTCAATCCTCATAGATGTGAGCACCTAATGAATTGGTCCTAATGTAATCCAACTGAATTTTGCATGGCCCTTATGGATTCTGTAGGTATGCAACACTAAAACTACCTATTGGTCTCTCCATGCTAAAAAGATCTCTCAACCATTTCTCTGTGAACTCATGAACTCTGTGCACTACATGAACTCAACATGTAGGGACAATCATTTAGTTTTTGAGCCCATCACCTAGCTATATGGTTGACACTAGCCTAAGACGATCTAGTGATTTTTCTATCATTTCCTAGGTGCCTACCTAATCTAAGGTTCATAAGCCTTCTCAATTAATCTTGATTTCCCAATTTCAAACCCATTGCGATGTTCTTTTGGATCAATTACTTGTTCATTTTATAGTACCTGGACTATCAGTTCTTATCCACTAGTTTGTGTTGTAAGGAATACTCGCATTTTTTTGCACTTTAATTTTTTTATCGAGCAATTTATATCCTTGTCCCTTTCATTCTACCATAATTATGGCTTAACAATAATTGAACTTGAATAATTAGGGTTTCTTGTACTTATGTGGTACTTAGCATCACCCTAATTAGTTAATACCACTACTCCAACTTAGCCTAGGCTAAGTATTGACTGAGGGGATTAAGAATGCTTTCAAACTCAAGTTTCTTCTTCCTTGAGCATAGTTGAAGGCTCACGACACACATTCCCAAGCTTTCATTGCACTTGTCACCTTGCTTTGGCCTCTCAAAGAGCTCCTAATAGACCTGTAAAAGTTCCAAGTTTAGCTCAATCTTTAACTTTAATTGTCAAATAATTTTGATTCAAGAATTTTGTAAAGAACCTCCCTCACACCCCTTTATATTGATAAAAAATCCCTTTGGACCTCCCTTGGCTTCTTAATCCAACCTATGGGTCAACTTCACATTATCCTATCTAAAACTCAATGCATTGTAGAGCTCGAAAAATGGATTTTCTATGAAAATGTTATGTCAGTTTAGGCTCCTAGCAATCAAATAGGCAAACACAAGCTCCCAAGATATTCATGTATTTGTTTAAGGCCTCTAATATTATGTAGGGAAAGGAGCTTGAAAAAACATGCAAAATTAGCCCCAATTTTCAAAACTTACAACCTTATTTTTTGGCCTAAATTGGTTGTATATCACAATAGACTTATCTATTGTTATAATTAGTATCTATCATAGATGGTTGTCTATTGCGATAGACCTATTTGTCATGATAGATGGGTGTATGTTATGATCGATACTATCTGTCATCTATCATGGCATGGGTATATATTTGAGAGAAGGAAACAAATAGGGATAGTTTTCTTCCATTACTTGAGAACTCTTATAAAAGTTGGAAGCACAAAACTAAGAATGCATCTTTTGAGTTTATTTATGGGTTTATTTATAACATGCCAGCTACAACTAGTTTACCCCGAAACCTATGAGTGCTTCATAATTCCCTACGGATTTGCAAGCTAATTGAAAGTAGCTAAATTTAATCTCCAAGAAGTTGTTGAAAGTTTGAAAGCATTTGTAGATCGACATTGCACAGAACAGACATTTCAAGAGGGGGATTGTGTATTTTGACATGCCCACTTCGTTCTTCAATGCCAATGGGTGAAAAACCCAAGTTATTCACTAGATTCCATGTACTTTGGACACTAATCAAGAATATTAGGGGATCTTTAATGTGCTTTAGAGTGGAAGTGATATGCCCAAACCTAGCATGTCATAACTTTGTGTGCTCTTTAAGTTCAATAGACCAAGCAATATTAGCATGACTTATTTCAAGCAATACAAACATGCCACTTATGTGTAAATAATGCTCCTTATCAGGTAAGAGGATCTCATACGAATCTTTCTTATAAACAAATTTGTAATCATTTGATAATAAAATAGAGATAGAGAGAAATATCTTCTTCATGTATAGAAATTATGAAATTTCCACTTCCTCTAGACTTAAGGTTCACTTCGCCAACACGTAGAACATCTAAATAACGACCGTCTACAATGATTTCTCTTCTACGTGAAGAGTTAGAAGTTCAAGAAAATATCTTTTTGCAACATATCATATATCATATGTTTAGTAGCTCTACAATAATAAAAAATCGAAAGATTATCTGAGATTGCATTTAATGTTGCCTGATCAAAAGCTACTTCATCAATACAAACACATGCATATAAATCTAACTTTGAAGAGTTAGGTTTGGGATCATCATTAACACTATTACTTGATGCTTTCTTCTTCTCATTATGCTCCCATTATATAGTTTTTAAGCCTCATGAAAAGCGATCTCTAGCAAAGAAAGATCCTCATCAAATTGGCGATATGCACAAATCAAATCCTAAAGAGCTACATGAAAGTCAAAACACCAGCTGCGGCGCCCACAGAGAGTACAACTCATACCAGTGTTTGAGAGGACTTTATTATATTCACAATACCTACACGACCTGCTTCTTTGGGATCTTATAAACAATACGTCATATAGATACTCTATTGGAGATTTTCGACCTAATCTTGACATTGCTTCCAACAATCTGTGTTCTCTTGAATAAAAAGGAAAAGGGTAGTAAATTTGGCGGGAAATTCGTTGTTAGCATGGCCTATGATATTTGATTCTTATTTGTATGTTTTGGCATCTAACAAGCTTTTTTATGCGCATTCACTTCCACACAAACCTAATGTCCGAGACAAGTTGTTCCATACTTTCCAATTAAACATTATCGTTCTTCTATTCTTCAATGCTATAAAGGCTTTCCAGTGAGACGTCTTCGAGTGGAACCTTTTTTATCGTATTTTATGCTGAAGTTTCGTCCATGCACAGAACTTTCGTCCTTGGAACATCTCGACCTTCAAGAATGCACATCTTTGGAGACTCTTTCCTTCCTGCCGACAACTCTGCAGAAACTGTGGTTGAACGGTTGTAGGAGCCTTCAGACTGTGAACGTGAGTAACGGAACGTTCTATTTTAATTTTGGTGCTTCCACAGTCACACACATGTACATGCACATTTGCAGGCCTCGCTACCAACGCTACAGGAATTCAGCTCACAAGAATGCCGAAAGTTGAGGACGATTCCTACGGAGCTCGGCTCCTGCATGCGAGTGTTGCGGTTGAAGGGATGTGATGGCCTTTCCCAATGGCTTGCGACCAACCAGGCAGCATTGTTTCGAGGTACCTCTCTCAAGAACGCTTGTTAATAAAAGCACATGGAGTAATTCTGAAAAAGTCATTCCTTATCAGATTTTCGTAGCACTTAATCATAAAGTTTAATCTCCGATTTTGTGAAGGTAGAACACAGCTCGCAGTCTTCATTGTCGAGAAAAGAATAGAAAAGAAGTTATTTTCGTTGTAGAATTTCTATTTCCCTCCTCCTTTCTTTTTGGCTTTGCTTTGAAAACAAGCATCTCAGCCAATGAACATACAATAAGAAGATACAATCAACATCTTACCACACGAGCATTGCTTTGAAAACAAGCATCTGTTAGCAGACTTTTGACTTTTGTCAGCAGACCATTAACTTCAGAAAACTTTTTTTTAGTGCTTAAAATCACTCTTTTTTTTAAATCAAAAGCACGTTTTTGCTAGTAGACTTTGGGCTTTCCCATTTTTATGGTTCTAAATCTACAATCTATCTCTTAGCTCTAAGTTAGCTTCTTCTCTTTGAGGGTTTCAATAGGCATATAATATTTAGTTTAGCACGTGAAAACATATCTTCCAATATCTACTTTGTAAGTGGTTGATACTTTTGGACTATAGTGATGGACACATTTGTGTTGGAGGAGATGGTGGATAGTCTTGAGAGATGAAGTGGTGTTTCTCAAACCTACTTCACACCAACCAAGAGCAAGTGTTGGAGAGTGTAGTGGGCGACTTTAGCTTCCTAACTATCATAAATAATCACCTACGTTCCTTGGAACATTATCCACTAATCAATGGAACAGAGCACATGATTAGCAAGTTAATCCACGTTTATAGACTTGTTATTTTAATCTCTATACCTAATCAATATAATGAACAGTGTTTTGAGCATGATAGCAATTAACCTAATTCCTTTTGGTGATGACTAATTGACTTAGATAGCTACCAATCATGAGTTATTTTAGTAAAAGAAATGTATTACATGCTGAGTATGATGTTTAGCAAATCATAAGACTTCCCTGACATTTTCAAGATGCATTAGAGTATAGACCAGAGACTAAGATATAATGATATCCCAGGATTGAGAGGACCAATGATAATGAGATTTTGTAGCTATACTCTAGACTTTATATTGAATCTATGATGCTTTAAATCACAAAAAATGATCAATCATACATTGAACACAAGTTTTGAGAAGATCATTGTACTGATGTAGTCATGGCAGAGAAGTGAAGTAGAAATATAATCAAAATGTATGTATTATATCACATAGAAATACAATGTAATTGGCAATAATCTATTGCACAATGTGAGAGTAGTGATTGAGCTATGAAGTGAGCTCTTAAATCACATAGGATCCCTCTCTATTACTCTCCAAAAGTCGGGCTACCATGCGAGTCTTTTCATCCACTTTTATAGTTGAGCTTGGATCCAATCATTGAATTCAAATTCAAATGTTTACCTAAATGCAAATCATAAACTACAGAATATATTCTCTCATCAATCATCTACCAAATAACTTGAGATTTGATGCTTTCTAATTCCATGTGGAAGCAAGGCTCTTTTATACAGGTAAATGTAATTGAGTTTATAGGGGATTGATCATATATGAGTCCATAAGACATATGCTAATTATCCAAGTATGTGGTGTTGGATTCTCTTGCACCAACAACTCCGCCTCAAGCCTAACATGTTTATTCTTCATTCTTCCTTGATCTCTTGCAAAACAATCATCAACTTGAGCCCGCTTATCTTAGTTCCATCTAAAGACTTTGTGAGTATATCTACACATTACAACTAAGTTGATACATAGGAAAATTGAATGTTCTTGCTAAGCAATTTCCTGCCTTACATAATGATAGTGCACTTCAATGTGCTTAGGCCTTGCATGATATACAGGATTAGCAGGCAAATGAAGTGAACTAGTGTTGTCTCCCAAAATCATTGAAGTGTAAGTGTGTAATCCCAAACCTATGTAGACTTGCTTGAGCCACATAGTGTCTTGAGTTGCATTTGTTAGGCCTCTATATTCTACCCATGTAGATGATAATGCCACATTTGGTTGCCTTTTTTATGACCATTATACCAGCTTTGAACCTGCAAAAGACAAGTACCTTGAGATGCTCCTCTATCATCCTTGAAGCTAGCCCAATTTGCATCAAAATACATATTAATGCCCAAGTCAAAAGTCAATGGGTAAAATAGCCCTTCAATTATGGTACCCTTTAGATACTTTAGTACCCTCTTGGTAGCTTCCATGTGAGGCTTTCTTGGTGCATGCATAAACTGGCTTAATGTACTTACTCCATAAGCAATGTCTACTCTTGTTAGGGTTGCATAGTTGAGACTCCAAATAAGTTTTTGGTAACCTGTTACATCCTCGAGAAGTTCTCCTTCATCAAAACTAAGCTTATGATTGAGTTCCATGGGTGTACCTATAATTTTTGTGTTGTCCATCTTGAATTTTACCAACATATGATGGATATACTTTCTTTGAGTAATAAACACACCAAAATCAATATACACAAGTTCTAGACCAAGAAACTATCTTAACAAGCCTAGATCAAGGATTTTAAATTCGTCCATTAGTTGAGCTTTAACTAGCTTGATGCCATTAGCATCATTCCCTCTAATGATAATGCCATAAACATAGACACATAAGTAGATAACTTCTAAGTTGGTCTTCTTTATGAATAAAGAAGAATATGCTTTACTAGCCATAAATCCTTGATCCTACAAATAAGTAACAAGCCTACGGTTTCTAGCTCTAGGAGCTTGTGTTAGGCCATAGAGTACCTTCCTCAACTTGCATACATAACCTAGTTTGTCCTTACCTTCATACCGTGGTGGTTGAGCCATTTATACGTGTTCTAAGATCCATCCATTTAGGAATGCATTCTTTATATCTAATTGACATAAGTTCCAATTTTTGGACACTGGAACACTTACCAAAACCCTAATGGTTGGCATCTTAGCCATAGGTGAAAAGGTTTCTTCATAGTCCACTCGTTGGGTTTGAGCAAACCACTTTGCCACTAACCTTGACTTGTACCTATTTATAGAACCATCAGAAATTTTCTTGATTTTATATATCCACATCGATCCTATTATCTTAATGTTTCGCTTCGTGGGAACCAAATCCCAAGGATTGTGTTCTTGAAGCACTTCAACTTCTTCCTACATGGCTTCTCTCCATTCTTTCTTCTTATTGGCTTCATCAAATGAGGGAGATTCTTCTATCATAGAGTCTTTACTTATATACACAGAATGCTTGGTGACTAATGATATGTCATAGCCATACCTTATGGGCATTTTAATCTCCCTTTGAGATCTCCTCAATGCTTGATTGGAGGGTTTTGGAATGTCTTCCAATTTTTCAAACTTGGTCTTGCCTTTTGACCTCAAAGCTTTCAAGTCAACTTTCTCTTCATCCTCTGAGTTGACATCTTCTGGAAATTGTTGATATTCTTTAGTGAGAGTTGGAAAGTCACTTTCCAAATCATAAGGTAACTTGATCTTCCTACAATCATCTTCAAACCGTGAATTATTTTCATCAAATGCTACATCCCTACTGACTATAAATACGTTTTTAGTGGGATTTTATAATCTATAACCCTTCTCATTTTGGGCATCTCCAATAAATACATACTCTTGAGCTTTTGGATCAAGTTTGCCTCTACTCTTTAAGGGAATATATGCATGAGCAATGCACCCAAAGATTTTTCTATGGTCCAATGAGGGTCTCCTACCATTCCATGCTTCAAACGGTATCATTCCATCCAAGGATTTAGATGTGAGCCTGTTAACCAAGTATATGGCTATGGAAATAGCATCTACCCATAGGTAATTGGGTACTTTCATCTCATTCAACATTGATCTTGCAGCCTCTACTATCAATCTTCTCCTCCTCTATGCCACTCCATTCAGTTTAGGAGTATGTCTTCTTGTGACTTCTTTTTTTATACCTCTATCCTGTAAGAATGAATCAAATTCATGTGAGAGATACTCACCACTTCCATCAGATCTAATCTTGTTCATGCTTCTACCTATCTAGTTCTTAACCAATGTCAAACACTTTTTGAAACATGTAGATACTTCATCCTTAAGCTTCATGAAGTAAATATGTTTCCATCTACAGTAATCATCTATAAATGAAACATAGTAACTTGAACCTAAGTTTGATGGGTCTTTGCTAGGACCCCACACATTAGTGTGCACAAGATCCAAGTAATCTTCATACATATACCCCTTTTTGTTGAATGCTTGCATGTGAGCCTTGCCAACTGAGCATGCTCCACATTTGTATATCATGTGTTGCTTGGACACATATGGAATTCCAAGCACACTTTGATCCTTGCATATTTGCTTTAGTGTTCTTTCTCCTATATGACCTAGCCTTTTGTTTCATATCTCCAGTTCAGTTATAGTTTGATCTTTGTAATTGAAAAGTGCAATGTTCTAGTGTCTTCAATCTCAATTGTAAAGAGTCTACTAGATATCTCACGTTTTGCAATCCTCTTGAAGCCTTGTTGAGGGTCTTTCACATATCCTCCATGCCATGTGAATCTAACTTGTAAGCGTTTCTTAACGATTTGTCCAACACTCATTAGGTTTTTTGTTATGGTTGGTACATGTAAATCCTTACTTAAGAGGTTCATGTTACCATCATAAGCCTCTACATTTCCATTTTTCTTAACAGAGCGTCTAGTGTCACCACGTATGTACACTTTATAATTCCCATTGGGTTCTTCAAGATCACATAGCAATGCTAAATTTCTACCCACATGATTGGAATAACTAGAGTCAATATATAAAATATGCTCATCATCTTTACCTTGGTTAGATGTCACGTTCATGATGAGTGGGGAATCCTCTTGGTCTTCTATGTAGTTGTTATAATCTCTTCTTCCTTGAAAACCACCTTGATAATTATTGTTGTTGTAGCCCTGGTTGTAGTTGTGATTGTAATTACTTCCTCGATTGTTGAACCTACCTCTCGATTATCCATAGCTCCCTCTATGGAAGCCTCTTCCCCTTTGATTCCTTGTGTTCTTGAAACATTCTTCTATGGTGTGTTTGGATTGGCCATAAATGTTGCAAGGTGGAGTGTTGAAGGATCTCCCCCTATCTTGCTTTCCTCCACTGCCCCTTTCTCTAGTACCTCTTCCTCTACCTGTGAAGTTAACTTGAGAGGTACTAGCGTCTTCTTCATTCTTTTTGCTTTTACCCTTATCCTTTTTATTCTTATCTGTAAAAATTGCAGAAGATTGGTTTCCTCTAGAGCTGTCATCATTCTTGTTGAGCTTTGTCTCATGGGTGAAGAGGTACCCCATCAAGGTGTTGAGGTCAAGAATCTAGATCTCCTAAATGTTGGCATCTCCTCATCTCTTGAGATGTATCCATATTAACTTCTCCCTTAGAGGTAGGCTTTCATTCTTACTCACCATGCTCGGTAGTTGCTTCTATCCAATTTATGAATGAATGATGGAAATACATCTCCCATCTTGCTTATTGTTGATTTGATACCACTGTTGGAGGAGATGGTGGATAGTCTTCAAATATGAATTCGTGTTGCTAAAACCTACTTCAGAGAAGCCAAGAACAAGTGCTCGAGAGTGCAGTTGGCCACTTTATCTTCCCAATGATCATAAATAATTTCCTATGTTCTTTGGAACATGATCCACTAATCAATGGATGAAAACAAATGATTAGGAAATTAATCCAAGTTCATAGACTTGCTATTTTAGTCTCTACACCTATTTACTATAGTCAGTAGTGTTCCAAGCATGATAGCAATTAGCCTAATTACTTTTGATGATGTCCAATTGACTTAGAGTGCTACGAATCATGAGTGATTTCAATAAAAGAGATGTACCACACGCTGACTATGATGCTTAGCAAATCATAGGAATTTCGTGATATTTTTTAGATGCATCAATGTATAGACCTGAAAGTAAAGATATGATCATATCTCATGACTAAGAGAACCAATGATAATTAGATTTTTTAGCTATAATTTAGATAGTATATTGAACCTATGATGCCTTAAATCATGATAAATGATCAATTATACACTCAGAGCAAGTTCTAAGCATATGAATGTACTGATGTAGTCATGGCAGAGAAGTGAAGTAGAAATATAATTCAAACGTACGTATTAGATCACACTGAAATACAATGTCATTGGCAATAATCTATTGCACAATGTGAGGGTAGTGATTGAGTTATGAAGTGAGATCTCAAATCACATAGGATCCCTCTCTATTGCTCTCCAAAAGTCGAGCTACCACATGAGACTTTTGATCCATTTTTTTAGTTGAGTTTGGAGCCAATCTTTGAATTCAAATTCAAATGTTCACCTAAACATGAATCCTAAACTATAAGAGATATTCTCTCATCAATCGTCTACCAAATAACTCGATTTGATTCTTCCTAAATCCACATGGAAGTAAGGCTCTATTACAAAGGTAAATGTAATTGATTTTAGAAGGGATTGATCGTATATGAGTCCATAAGACATATGCTAATTATCCACGTATGTGGGCTTAGATTCTCTTGCACCAACAATTTGCAATCTGGGAATAAAGAAGGAAATAGGATTTTTTCAAATTGCATTTATTCTTCTTGGATAGATTTTAGGATTCGACTTATTTCTTGGATGCATTGAGGATTTGACTTATTCCTATCAAATTTTGAAATTTTTGCTCTTGGCTTCTCTTGTCTACTGTTAGGAACTGGGTAGCATGTTTTTCCTATTAGTTTGTGGGAGATTTCGATTGCACATCTCTAACCCTTCTTATCCTATGATATGAGGCACAATCGAGGAGCTAATCATTTGCCCCTCCTCACCAATGTTCTATTTTAACTATGTGAAAATGGTCTTTGCTACATCATGAAAGGTGTGTAAACCTAATTTGAGTGAAAATCCATCTCATCTCAAGTAGCCAAGGCCCGCTAGTGGCATGAGCAAAGAGACCCAATCTTTGACGAAGAAAATCCTTCAAAGAAACCTTGGCTAGGAAGAGAACCATGAACAATGAACCTGCCATGTACAAATCTTCTTTAACAAGTTGGGTGAATGATCCCTAGACCACCTCACTGCAAGGGAAGGGTGATGACTAACCAAGAAACTTTAGACTGCACAACATTGCCATCTTGGCCGACCAAAGAAAATTCCTTATTAGTTGGTAGATCTAGCTAATATAGGAACGCAAAAAGATCTAAAAATAGGTGACATACCAAATCATAGGCAAGAGAACTTGGTTAGCCACCACAACATGCCCAATGAAGGACAACCAAATAAAGCACCACTCCAAAAGCTTCCTCCTAATGGATAGATCGAGAGGTGAGATTTGCTGCTCAATAGCAAGATCAAGACCAATGTGCCAACCAAGATACGTGATGGTTGTTCCAAGAGGTATTGTCTAAAATTGCTCACACGGAAGTCATCTAGACAAAGCATTTGAACCTCCATGTTTTCTTGAAAGGCAAGATGAATCCTAGCCCCAAGGACCTCCCGATATCTCATGGTAAAGTTAGGGGCAAGGCCATCAAGATGAAGAGATTTGTCCCTTGTGAAGCCACATAAAGCATAAAAAATATCACTACTTGTAAGAGGGTCTAGAAGCATAGCATGTATCTCAATAGTCACCAAACACTATACATTTTGCAAGATGCACCTATTGCATTCTTGCAAAGTCTTAGATGGGGTCTCCTCAATCAAGAGGGTGCCGTAGAACTTCGAGGAAATCTCCCTCTACTCCACAGACTTAGTAGCAAAATAACCATCCACTTGCCAAATAGCCACAAAGAATGCATGAGAGATACAATCGCCAATCTGAGATCAATGAGCAGCCTGTCTATGATGGAAAAATGGAGACTATGAGATCCTATTGAGCATGAATAAACTAGGAGCCAAGCCACTCATAATTAGGGTGATGCTCCAAGAGCCACTATAGGGAAGCACTAATGCTATGTAGGTAGCACTTGCACCTATAGGACTAAGCAAGTCAATGGCTATTTTCCTCGTATGAGGAGGAGCTATTTGCAAACTAATCTCAAGGCATTAAGTCTCATATGCCTTATCCCAAGACAACTGATACTAAAGTGCCCTTATTTGATCATAAAGGGATGGATCAAGGTGGACTTGCTCAAGAGTCCTCAACACCATGGGAGCTCTAACCTCATCCTCAGTAAAGGAAGCAATTATTTCGAAATGGTAAAAAAATGCAAGAGCTTTCCATAATACATGCCTTTCCATCATACTTATCCAATGCATCATTGAAAATTATATGATCATTTTGAGAGGTTCATCCTCCTTGAGCTCTTGGATGATACAACCACCAAAATTGTTGTTGATGTTGAGGTTTTTGCCAACGTGCTTGAGGTGGAGAGATGTCAAACTCAGTAGCCGTGGTGGTAGAAAGATGAGAAGACCAATCCTTTGCTTGGGATGTGGAGCTCCATGGATCAGAGTGTGGCAAGGGAGGGGAAGGTGCTTTGTCTGATGGCAACTGATGAGCCTACCATTAGGACTGACATGAGGTCTTGGAGGGGGAATCATTTTCAAGATGACCAACCTTCGTAACTACTATCCTCCAATGTTTGGCCATTCCGGACCCAAAGGATGCTACAGAATGTTCATTACATGAGAATATAAAAGCTCTTTCAAAGGCTCAAGCATCTTGAAGATGTTGGTGATAGATGTATGCGAAAGCACGTGAACAGCACAAGGAAGAAGAAGCAGCTTGAGCACAAACACACAATACTGAATGTATTACTAGAGAATGTACAAAGATAAGTAGCCCATTAGGGCAATAGGCGTATATACAAGCGGGGGGAAGAAAACCTCCTAAAGAGGGAAAAAAGTGCCCCGGCGGTCCTAGTGTGTTCACACACAACACGACCTAAATATATCAACAAATCCCCCTTGGGAGTGATGCGATGAACAAGGAGTTGGCACTCATGTATAAGGAAGTGCCAAGCTATGTGGAAATCACTCCACAAAAGGAAGTAAGCCCAAAGCTTTGCGGAAAGCTTCAAACTTCTCCCTAGGTAGAGCCTTCATGAAAAGGTCTGCAATGTTCTCCTGTGTGGGCACATATGCCAAGCTGATCTCCCCAGCAGAGAGCCTCTCCCTGACATAGTGATAATGCACCTCAATGTGCTTAGTGCGAGCATGGAACACAAGGTTCCTCGCAACTGCCAATGTGCTCTGACTATCAGTGAAGATGGTGGTGATAGAAGACTGGCCAACACCCAAATCAGCCATAAGGCGTCTGAGCCACACACACTCAACAGTCACTGTGAAAGCTGCCCTATACTCAACCTCACCACTGGAAGTGGCCATAGTAGGCTGATTCTTGCTCAACCAAGATATACATGAGCTACCAAGCATGAAGCAAAAACCACTAGTGGACACACGAGTGTCATAGCAACCAGCCCAATCTGAGTCAGAAAAAGCATGCAAATCTGGCGGTAGTGATCCCCCCTTGGGATAAAACAACCCAAGTAGCCGAGTACCACTCAAGTAGCGAAAGATGCGCTTAACCGCCTTCCAATGTGTGACTCCTGGGCAATGCATAAACCTGCTCATCTGTTAGACAGCAAACTGAATATCTGGTTGAGTAATGCATAAGTAAATCAAGCATCCAACAGCCCGTTGATAGAGAACAACATCAAATGCATCTCCAGCATCATGAAGACTCAATTTTGAACCTGTCTCCATAGGAGTGGCAATAGGCTTACAATCTTCAAGGCCAAAATGCTGCAATAATGTGTCAATATATTTCATTTAACACAAAGCCATTCCACCATCAACTTACATAAACTGATTGCCCAAATAGTGATGGAAATGCCCCAAATCAGACATCTCAAATGAGGCATGCAAATCAGCCTTGAAATCAGCAATATGTTTCTCAATAGGACCAATAAGCAGCATGTCATCAACATAGATAACAATGATCACAAGCACATCATTATCACGCTTAACATATAAGGTGCTTTCAGTTGGCCTATTCTCAAAACCATGTGCAGCCAGATAGGCATGTATCTTCTCATACCAAGCACGTGGTGCTTGCTTTAAGCCATATAATGCCTTGTTTAACCTGCACACCTGGTTTTCATGCCCTTTCTGCACAAAGCCATGGGGCTGAAAAACATACACTTCTTCATGCAAGTCACCATTCAGAAATGTTGTTTTAATGTCCAACTGATGTACATTCCAACCATGATGGGTTGCAAGTGCACAAATGCTCCGAAGAGTAGTCATACGGCATGTAGGTGCAAAGGTCTCATGAAAATCAATGCCTCTTTCCTACGCATAACCCTTTGCAACAAGCCTAGCCTTATACCTGTCAACTGTACCATCTAGTTTACGCTTCAGCTTGTATAACCACTTAGTGCCAATGGCCTTCTTTCATGGAGGAAAGTCACATAAAGACCATGTACCATTCTTCATTATAGCATCATATTCATATTGCATAGCAGCCATCCAATTTTTTGAATTCTGTGCTTCATCAAAAGAAACAGGCTCATTCTAATCATAGAGACTAGACACAGCCATAGCATAGCAATGTGATGCAAAGGAGGCACTATGAGAGCCTAAACAAGTACAATATGACAAAGGTGCATCTAATTTGCTGTCACGCAAAGTTTGCACCAACCATTTTGGCATAGTTTTTGCCTGCTCAATATCATCTCTCTCATCAACAAGTGCAGCATGTAAATCTACATCGGAAATGGAATGATCTGCATCATCATATGAAACTTTGTATTTTAATATAAAGGAAGTTCGGCATTAGCCTACTCTCCCAGACTTGAATTAAATAAAGAAAATTTACAAGAGAAGGGGACTAGTGCCCACGGGACCCCCCAAATCCCACAAAGCAGGGGGAGCTTTTACAGAGCTTAGATGGCATTACAAAGAAGGTTAATCACCCTCTCATCACCCTCATGTGGGGCCCACTTGGGTTTAAGCTTGTTATTGATCGAAAGGAGTACTTGATGATGCCTGATGGGGGGGGGATTTCTTACAGTTAACAATCCTTTTGCCAAGGAGGAACAATGATTTCTCAATTGACCACTCTTTGGGGGAGTCACCAAAGTTGATAGCACATCTTTCCTGCCAGATTTTCCATAGGACCTCCCCTCTGATGGTGTTCCAGAGAGTCGCGGAGCAGCCGATCGCTTCTCCCAGCACGGCTTGCTACCAATTAAGATGTTTCTGAACTCTAATGTTCTTTCCAATTGTGTGCCAGAGTCTCTTGGAGTTGGGGCAGGTAAAGAAGATGTGTGAAACATCTTCGATAGATCGGTGGCAGCATTTGCACCAGGGAGCAATCCCACAAAATTTGCTATCCTCAAGGTTGGTCCAGATTCCATGGTGAAGAATTTGTCATAAGAGGACAGACTTTTTGATTTCTATGAGGGGATGCCAGATAGCCATGAACTTTATGTCCCACCGAAGCCGCGTCCATGACAGGCACCACTTCTTGTTGAGGCTAACCTGGTAGTCAATTGTTTCTTTGATGTCCGGGATTTTTTATAGGCTATTCCCATTGTGCCATTTGAGACCAAGCAGGCTCGACGTGTCATGTCCCATGAGAAGGCAAACTTTGTGTCAGTCCCAGGCGAGACATCTGCTTTGCAGAGTGTTCCATTCTTCGTACGAAATGTTGATGCAAGGGTCAATATCCTTGAAGTTGATCCAGCGGTTGGTGTCTTGTTTCTAGAGATGTTTCCATTTTTTGAAGCCTTTGTTCCATAACTTCTTGACATTTTTAATGTTCCAAGATTCCACACTCCGGATGCGATGGATCCGAAACCAAATAGATTTTTTTTGTTTGATACCGGCTGCCCACTTCTAGTCTTCACTTATTCTTGTGTAACTTTTGACTTTATCCCACCTCTTCCATAGGGAGCACACGAGATTTGAGCCTTTCGGGAAGACGGGGATCGGGGAAAACAACAAGGTCAAGCTGTCAAGATTCTTCCAATTTGGGAAACCCATGAGAGCCCAATCATTCTTGTTTCTAAAGATCAGCTTGGCCCACAACGCCTCCCCGTTGCACCATGCCTTAATTATCCATTTGGCTGCCAATTTGTTAGCCATGCACCCAATGTCCATGATACCAAGTCCCCCACTATCTCTATGGCTGGTGCAGATGGACCATTTGATTTTAGGCACCCCCCTCCTATTGTGGTCGCCTGTCCAAAGGAAGTTTCTACAAATACTATCCAGTTTGGACAGATCTTGCACTTTCAGTCTCCAACAAGAAAGGAAATAAATGGTAGATGATAAGAGGAATGTGTTGATAACCATAGCACGACCAGCAAGATTGATTTGCATACCTCTCCAATAGTTAAGCTTGTTTTCGAGTTTGGCGAGCACCCAGTTCCACCGTTGTTCCAAAGAGATGCCCACCCCAAGGGAATCCCAAGAAAACAAAAAATTTGGCCCTGCGGAATGATTTGACAGCCATGATCAATGAGAAGGTCAGGCTATGACCCAACAATAGCTCTAAAGGCAGTCTTAGAGTGGTTGATTGTGGATCTAGAGGCTTCACAAAAAGTAGCCAGACACCTCTTGAATGTCTCCAGGTTAGTACTATCGTTGTGAACAAACGCGTTCATATCATTGGCAAAGAGTCTCATGGTGATCTAATTGTGGTCATGAGGCAAACGGAGGCCTTTGATATTACGAGCTTCCACCTGATGCTCCACCAGCCTGCTAAGCCCTTTCGTGGCAATGGCAAAGAGAAGGGGAGCCAATGGGCACCCATATCTGATCGATCTTCTAAGTTTGATCACCTTCGAAAGTTTTCCATTAATGTTAATTTGGGTCGATGCGTTTCCAAGAAGGGTCGTGATCATCTTGGTGAATTTCTGACTACATCCAAGATCCTGGAGCGACTGCAGAATGTAGTCCCATTCCAGCCTGTCTAGGCTTTATCAAAGTCGATCTTGAGGAAGACCACGTCTTGTTTAGACTCATTTGCAAATTCAAGACCTTCCCAGATATCTATAATGGCTTCCAAAATTGACCTTGCTTTTATGAAACCTTTTTGGTCCTCGCTTAACCACACTCTCAAGTGGCAAGAGATTCTATTGGCAATGACTTTGGCAATGATCTTGGATCCTATTTGGAGCATCGTAATAGGATGCCAGTTCTCTATTCTACTCTTTTCCCCTTTTTTGTGTATTAACTTGATAATGCCATTGTTGAGACAAGATGGAAGCGCGCCAAACTTGAGTGCCTCTTGCCAAACCAGAAAAAGAGGGGTGGCAACCACCAACTTGAAGGATTTAAAGAACTCATTAGTGAGCCCATCGGGTCCCGAGCTTTTACCAGAGGAGAGGGCTTCAATGACCTCAAGGATTTCTGCTTCAGAGATAGGGGCATGTAGCTGGGAGTGAAGGTTGAGAGGTATCCTGTGGGGGCAAACCCTAGATATGGCTGCCATATAGTCCCTTCTATGGTGGGAGAGGGGGTTCGAGGTCCCCAGGAGTCTCGTGAAGTGCCCTTCAATGATCCCAAAATTATCTTCTTTCGTATTGCATACATTGCCATTTAAGTCTAGCAATAAGGGGATCGATTCTCTGCTATGTTTCCTTTTAAGGATACAACACATCTCTTTGGTAGGTTTGTTGGCTTTGCCAACCCACCACTCCTTGAAGAAAATTTGCAAATTTTTCCTTTGTATTTCTTCCTCGTATCTCAGCAGCGTTCTGATTTTTCGAAGACCTTTATGGGCTTGAGATTTTCTTTTGTTCACTTCCTCCTCGAGCCTCTAGAGTCTATGATATAGAGGTTCTCTACGAGCCTGCCGCAGAGTCTCGAGCATCTTCCTAGATCTAATCATGATCTATCGTGACTTATCGACCGCCCTTCTCCAGCGCTTGGCTGGGGACAAGCCGGAGGTGAAGGCCTCCTTCCACATATCAGAAATTTCTTGATGGACAAAGAGGAGAGAGAAGGAGGGCACACTCGCGTGGAACCAACAAGCCTTACGGATCTTGGTGGAAGGTTGGAAAGTGATAAGGATCAGGTAGTAACCAGAGATGGTGAGGTCGATGCATTGCGAGAGGGAAGGGTGGCCCCACTGATGAGTAAAGCTCTGAGAAATGTAGCATCAATGAAGTCTAGCTTTCCTTAGGTCCTCGCCCACTTGGAGATTTGACCAAGAGAAGCCATTCGAATCTTTGAATTCGACCAAATCCAAGTGTAGTTTGGTTGTGTCCCACGTTTCTTTCTGCGGACTATCGATGACCCTGCCCTTGCCCATCCATCTATCCATAGGGTCCTCCACCATGTTGAAGTCACCACAAATAAGCACGTTGTGGGGGAGCGAGTCCAAGGAGGCCCAAGTATTCAGTCTCTCTAACTCCCCATTAGGGGCATACAAAGAAACTAAAGTAAAACAAAAAGGAGCACCAAAAGAAACAGCAATCCATCGATGGCATTCATCTTCAATGGAGTTCTCAAGCTTCTCAAACCTGAATTGATTAATACTGATTACCATTCCACCGGACCCCCGTTGGTGTGCCGTTGAAAGCCAAACATGGGTCGAGGAGACATGTCTAAGCTGTTTCTGGAGGTCTTCTCCGTCAATTTTAATCTCTTGAATACATATAAATTCTGGGTTTAGGCTAATGTCGCAAAGCCATTGACCAATGATGGTCGGTCTCAAGGGGTCGGTTCGCCCTCTAGCGTTTAACGAGATGATGATCATTGTCATAGTGAGCCCTCTTTGCAGGAGGGAGCTTTGTCCTTTCTTTTCTTGGATTCATCTTTCTTTTTCGCTCGGATCGGATCCTGAATTAGCAATAGGTTCTTGTGCGGGCTTTTCTAGGGTAACTCCATATGTTGTTTTTCTTTGCGGGATGCCTCCTGCTGGGAAGAACTGGGCACCATTTTTGACACCATTTCCGGAATAGTCGATCCGATGATGGAACTTTCACTATCCATGTTATCTTCATTACTAGTAGTTAAGCCATCTTCTTTGCTTGTAGTGTAACCCTCCTCGGAGGTTTCTTTATTGTCATGGATCTCTAGGGCTTTGTCGTTGGTGTCCACCTCGAGTTGGTTCCCACCTAGGTAGTCATTTCTAGGGTAACTCCATATGTTGTTTTTCTTTGTGGGATGCCTCCTGCTGGGAAGAACTGGGCACCATTTTTGACACCGTTTCTGGAATAGTCGATCCGATGATGGAACTTTCACTATCCATCTTATCTTCATTACTAGTAGTTAAGCCGTCTTCTTTGCTTGTAGTGTAACCCTCCTCAGAGGTTTCTTTATTGTCATGGATCTCTAGGGCTTTGTCGTTGGTGTCCACCTCGAGTTGGTTCCCACCTGGGTAGTCAAACTCATTGATCTCTTTTTCCAGATTGCAATACAAGTTGCAGGAGGGGGTAACTGACATGTTGTTTCGCTCAGAAGTCGCCCTACGGCTTCTTTTCTTTCTTCTTCTGACTTCGATGAACACGTCTACATCAGCTTCTAGATTAAGGGGGCCCTTGACTTCCTCTTCCTTCGTCGAGTGAGTCAATGCCCCTTTGTTGTCTTGAGCATTTCTAGGGGCTTCTTGATTTCGCTTGCTTTTTTGTCTCAGAGGGCAATCTTTAACCTTGTGACCTTGTTGGCCACAACAAAATCACGTGTTGGGGAGGTTTTTGTAATTGATGTCTTACTCCCATACCTCCCCTTTGCCCAAGTCCACTTTGATCTTCGATGGAAGTGGCATGCTGAGGTCAGCCTCGACACAGATTTGAGGGTGCCACCGAGCGTTGAACGAGTGTCTTGCGCCTTCATAAATGAGACCACCAATGTCCTCGCGTGAGGTCAATGGCTTGCCGATAGGAGAAACAATGTCCCACACGAAGTTGTACAAGAAGTATGGCAGGTTAGGGAGCTCAACCTAGAGAGGGTACCGAAGCAATTTCGATTTGTCGGGAGTAAAATGAGGGGACCATCTGAATAGGCATAGGGTCACCCGGCGGAGTTGCCAGGTTCCGACACTTAGGGCTCGAAACGCCATATCTTCATTTTCAAAGACTACCAACATGTGGCTTTTCGGTAAGAACTGACACTTACATACAATTAGCCCACGGGGGAACCACTCATTGCGAAGCCACTGTCGCACGGTTTCGAGGGGGGCATAGGGCCAAACATTTGGCCGACGAGGAAAACTTTCTTGAGCTCCTCTTGAGTTGACAGAATTGCGGATCTACTGAGGGAGACCAAGGGGGGTTCAGCACGTTCAGAGGCCCGAAGGGTTGCAGAAGATCCCCCCTCCAACAGACAGGCTAGGTTACCGGTCTCCCCGGGAGGAGGGGCCAGGTTACTTCTCACAAAAGAGGGGGTCACCAAATCCATGACAAAGGCCCGACAAGAAAGAAACCACCCCCTTAAACTTAACTGCTTTCTCTCATTTGAAAGAGCTCTTTTCTTCTCCTTTAAAGATTCTCAATTTTTTCTTCTCCCCAAAAAAACCAAAAAGCTTTTGTCGTTCCTTGAAAGCCACACTTAAAAAAACAATGCCTTCGACCCTTAAAGACTCGAAGAAACTCAGACTCCCCTTTTTTTGAATCGAGGAATGTTCTGCACTTATTATTTTCTTTTTCGAAGGGTGCTTAAGTCTTTTTTTCAGGGAGGCCCACTCCTTTGTAGTTTGAAAGGTTAAACTCTCTATCGCATTCTTGTCAATCTCCTGCCATCTCTCGGTCAGTCGTGGCACGCACACTTCTCTCTGTCGGAGCAACCCGCCTTCTCTCACACAGTCCCACACGATGGACGCGTGCACTCTCCGGATCTCAATCAGTCGGACTCAGTCAATCAATCGTGACGAGGGACCCGCCTTTAATCGGTCGTGATGATGGACAAGCACTCTCCAGCTCTCAGTGAGTCGGATTCAGTCAGTCAATCATGATGACGGAACCGCCTTCAATCGGTCCTGACGAAGGACAAGCACACACGATGGACGTCGGTCAGTCGTGACGATGGACAAACCCTCAGTCAATCGTGACGATGGACAAACCCTCAGGGACGCGCGTTCGCTTTCCTCATAGGAGAACACCATGGCACCATTGCAACTCATCATATGAAACTTGCAAAGGCTAAAACGTTGCCTCATTAGAACCAACACTAGACTGTCCAACTGTAAAAAGAGGCATCAAAGTATCATACATGTCGTTGGAGCTAACAGATGTCTCCTTAGTACATGAAAGCAATGCTGAATAGCATCTTCCATAAAGACAACATCACGGTTAACCAGAATGCGTTTAGTCTGTGGATGATACAGCTGATCGCCTTTACTTTCAGAACTGTACTACCTTATTATCCAATTTTCAGCGATTTTGTTCAGGCACTAGTGCATATGCCAAATGACCAAAAACACGGAGATGAGCAACGGATGGCTTCCGGTCATGCCAAGCCTCATATGGAGTGATAGACTGCAGCGCTTTAGTGGGACACATGTTCAGTACATATGCTGCACATATGATAGCCTCAAGACAGAAACTATGTGGTCAAGCCTGACTCTTCACCATGCACCTCGCCATCTCCATGAGTGACCTGTTCTTGCGTTCAACAACTCCATTCTGTTGAGGTATATACGGCACTATACACTGGTGTTTTATCCCACATTCAGCTAGAAATGCACTAAAATCAGAAGACATATATTCCCCACCTTGATCAAAATGAAGGGTGCCCATTTTACATGCTGGCAGATTTTCTGCCGAAACCAAAAAGTGTTTAAAGCACATGAACACTAAACCATCTTTTGGAAAGGAGGAATCCTGCATTTTGCCCAAAATACAGCCTTCAAAAACATGTTTTCCAAGTGCCTCAAGTTTGGGCAAAGAGGACACCATTTCAGATTTTTGCAGGCATAGCAAACTAGCAAAATTTAGATGAACAAAGCATGCATGCCAAAGCTTTGAATCTGACATAGCCTGCGAATCATTTACTACACATGCCAAATCATTTTCAGATCTTTCATAGTCTATGAGCTTATAGAGCCCATGAAATAAAATGCCAGAAGCAATAATCACATCGCCATTTGATAGATCATGAACTGTACACTTGTCATCAACAAATTTCACAACCAAGCCAATCTTGGCTAATGCACAAACTGATAACAAGTTCTTTTTGATCCCTGGCACAAATAAAGCATCTGACAAAGTGAAAGAACTACCATCAATAGTAGTCAAAATGATCTTACCAACTCCCATAATAGGATAAGAGGAGTTGTTGACGCATGTAACAGTATTCCCTATAGGGGTAGGCTCGAGTGAAGAGAAGAAACTGCACTACGAGGTAATATATTTGGTTGTCCCACTCTCAAAATACCAAACATCTGAGTCTACTACGGACATGCACTTCTCATGAGAAGATGGGTCAAAACTATAGACAGTAGTAAACGCCCATTCTTCTTCCTGCACAAGATTTGTAGACTCTATTTTTTGTGTAGAGGCCTCTGCAACAACCATTCCAGCCTCTTTCATCTTTGCCTCTTTAGCAGCCAGTTTTGGATAGTTCTTTATGATATGATCATTGCCTTTACAATATTTACAAAACAATTTCTGCTTTTCTGATTTTTTCTCATCTTTGTCTTGGTTCTTTGAATATGCAGCATTTGTAGATTTCTGCTTCCTAGTAGAAGAGCTCCATTTTCCTTTGCCCTTCTGACTAGCCATGAAAGCTTGATGTGCAACTCGCATAATGGACCTGTTCTGCCTGGACTGATCTTCCTGCAACAAAACAGAGACTAACTCCTCTAATGTAAGGCATTCGGATTTTCTTTCATCATCAACCAAAGAGTAGAAGCAAAACTCCGATATGAGTGAGGAAGACCATTCAGAACGGTCAGTATAAGTGAGTTATCTGGTATAACCTCATCAACAAAAATCAATTGTTCCTTCAAATCTTCGATCTTCATTTGGAAATTGTCCATAGAATCACCTTCATTCATGTGCTCACTCTCCAACTATTTACGGAGGCTAGCAACACGAGCCTCATTCCTATCTTGGTACAATGTGGTAAGTGTATCCCAAGCATCCTAAGCTGTTCTGCAAGAGCGAATGTGAGGAATAATGGCACGTTTGATAGACAAAGCTATCAATGCATGTGCTTGGGCATCTCTGCCATCCCAACGAATCTGCTATGCAATAGGTGCAGCACAAACAGCAGCAGGAACAGGATTCTGTGGAATATCATCTTCGCCACTATCTTCATCAGCTCTAGCACCTGTGTTTGCAGTACATGTAGTCAGAGGTGTAACATGATGTCTTTCAACACCCTGCACAATGTTCCACAATCCTTTTGCAACCAAACCATGTCGCATCATATATGCCCATAATGGGTAGTTGGTACCATCCAAATTATCCTCAACAGCCAACATATGGAATACATCAATGCTTTCAGCAATGGCCGGTTACTAAAATACCTTGATGCAAAAAATTGACTGTATCTCAAAAAGTTGAACGAAACTACCCTGACGAGTTCTGCTAGACCTATAGCACACTTGGAGATGCTTAAACTGCCGAATAGAAACTGGTATATACCTTTGGCACAAAAAGACAAAATAGCCTGCACAAGCACTGTGATAGTGCATTCGAAGGCCGAAACGAGCTCAGATCGCGATTTTGGCACCCTGAAACACTCTGAGTATACTCACCAAATTTTGTGCGAATCTGAGATTGCAAACGGAGGAGTGTCGATGGCGCCCTAGATGAAGCGACGACCTGCTCTGATACCAATTCTTAGAGATAGACGTCTACGGAAGCACGCGAACAGCACAAGGAAGAAGAAGAAGCTTGGAGCACAAACACACAATACTGAATGTATTACCAGAAAATGTACAAAGATAAGTAGCCCATTAGGCCAATAGGTGTATATACAAGCCGGGGGAAAAAAACTCGTAAAGAGGGAAAAAAGTGCCTCAGCTGTCCTAGTTCACACACATCACTACCTAAATATATCAACAGAAAAGGAGGTGAATAAAAGGAACTCTCAATACCATAGTAGACTACAAAAAATCAGAGGCCGACTGGGATATGAGGAAGAAATTCAAAGGAAAAATCTACAGTTATACTTAAAAGGGTGGTGGGTTGGAAAAGGGTGACAAAATTACTAAAGAGATGTGTGCCCTCCTAAAAAATAAACAATCTAAAGCTATTGTCCCCTTCTTGATAGACACCAATGGGATCGAATGCAAGACGAAAGAAGAAACTAGGTGAATGATTGTGAGCCACTTTTTCCAACTCCTTTGGGTCTTGACACCTCTCTCTCCCCATATACATGATTGCTTGGTGACCATTACTAGAGTTAAATAAACAAGAATCCCACACAATTTGAGAAATCTTCTTGAAGCTCCCAATTGAGACCTTGAAATTCTTGAAGTCATTGACGTGCTTTCTAATGGGAGAAGCCCGAGTCCTGACAGCCATATCAATGCATTTTCCAGGACCATTAGATAGGTTGTAGCCGGTCTTCTCTCCTTGGTGTGGCAAGATGCATCGTTTGGTGGACACCCAGAATGTTTAAACAAAGGCATCATCAAGCTTATCTACAAAAAAGGAAAAAAAAACCAACATTGAGACTTGGCACCTGATAATAATGCTACAAATAGGATACAAGATCCTTACTGAAGTTATTGCCATTTGAATATCCTGCCACTTAGAAAGTTGGTTAAGTGAGGACTAGAAGGGCTTCATCAAGGGTAGTTCCATCCTGGAAGCTATTATTGATATTTGGGAAGGTCTTGAATTTGCTAAAGATTTTTCTCAAGTTTTTATCTTCCTTAAGATTGACTTCGACAAAGCATATGATAGTCTTGAATAGGACTACATTCTCCAATCTCTTAAAGACCTCGGTTGTGGTAAAAAATTCACCATGATGATCTCTATCCTAGTGGAAAATGCAACAGTGTACATAAATATCAATGGCCAATCGTGAAAGCCTATTAGACTAAAATGCTTTATCACACAAGGATGCCCATTGGCCCCTACGCTTTTTGCTATTGCTACGGAGGGGCTCAATTTCCTAGTGAAGCATCATATAGAATTAGGCCATATTCAAGGTCTCTTGCTCCCTCTCTGTCATGGCCAAACGATCATGAGAATTTTTGTGGATGACACAAATGCCTTTTGCATAACGATATGACCAGCATTTGATACCTTTTGGTGATGCCTAGATAGTTTTTGTGTGGCTTCAAGGTCCAAGATAAACCACTCTAAAACTATTTTCAGATCCATTACTAGACTTCCGCCCCAATGTCTAGTTGAAAAGGGTTATCAAATGATCCCTAGGGGACAAATCTTATACCTATTAGGTATTCCTATGGGATTTGGCATTTTGATGGACAAACTATGGAATTGGGTCGTCTCTAAGATCAATAACAAACTCATCTATTGGAGAGATTTGAAGATCAGCCTCGTGGGGCACATCATGATAGTTTATACACTCCTTATCTCATTGACTATTTACTTTCTCTCTTGTTGGAGATTGAAGGATCAAGAGATTACCAAATTGTAAAGAATTTGCGGAAATTTTCTTTGGATGGGTGACCCAACCAGAAGTGGTGTCCCTAAAATTAAATGGTCCACTTGTGTTTGGCAAAACAGTCATGGGGTCTAGGCATTTTGTACATTCAAGGCATGGCAAACAAGTTGACAGCTAAATGGCTTATCAAGGTATTTTAGTCATTGGCCATGGCTGAAAGTTGTGATGTATTCTATATATTGTTGTTGAGGATAAGTTGGACGGTAGCAACTACCCATGATACGCTTATATGATGTGACATGTATTGATTGCAAAGGGACTATGGAACATTGTATAGGGTGTTGAAAAACTTCCTACCACACCTGCAAGTGTTACAACCGTAGGTACTAATGCTAATGCAGAAGGTGTCGAAGATTGTAATATTCTATAGATTCCTATTTATGGTGTAGTCTTTGTTACACCTACTAAAGAGCAAATTCGTTGGGATGGCAGACATTCTTAGGCACATGCATTGATAGCCTTATCTGTCAAACGTGCCATTATTCCTCACACTCACTCTTGTAGAATAGCTAAGGATGCTTGGTATACACTTACCACATTGTACCAAACTAGGAATGAGGCTCCTATTGCTTACCTCTAAAAACAGTTGCAGCACATGAATAAGGGTGATTCTATGGATAATTTTCTGACCAAGATCAAGGATTTGAAGGAACAATTGATTTGTACTAACGAAGTCCTTCTTGACAGTTCACTTGTGCAGACTATTCTGAATGGTCTTCCTAACTGATATCAGAGTTTTTCTTCTACTCTTTGTTTGATGATGAAAAGAAATCCAAATGCCTTGTCATTTGAGGAGTTAGTCTCTATTATGAAGCAAGAAGATCAGTCTAAGCAGAAGAGGTCCATTATGTGTGTTGCAGATCAAGCTTTCCTGGCCAGTCAGAAGGGCAAAGCAAAATGGAGCTCTTCAAGTAGTAAGGAGAAATCTTCTAATTTTGCATAATCGAAGAAGGAAGAAAAAGATGAGAAGAAATGAAAAAAGAAAAAATTGTTTTACAAATACTATAAGGCAATTGATCATCTCATTAAGAGCTATCCAAAACTATCTGCTAAAGAGGCCAAGAAGAAAGAGTTCAGAATGGTTGTTGTAGAGGCCTCTACACTGAAAACAGGTTCTATTAATCTTCTGGAGGATGGAGAATGCACATTTACTAATATTTTTAGTTTTGATCCATCTTTGCATGAGCAATGTCTGCAGTAGACTGAGGTGTTTCGTACTTTGAAAGTGGTGTGACCAAGCATATCACCTCATATTGAAATTTCTTCACTTCACTCGATGCTGGTGCTATAGAGAATAATATCACATGCACCAACAACTCCTCTTATCACATGCACCAACAACTCCTCTTATCCTATCATGGGAGTTTGTAAGATCATTTTCACTAGTGCTGATGGTAGTTCTTTCATGTTGGCAAATTTTTTTATTTGTGCCAAGGATCAAGAAAAATCTATTATCAATTTCTGCATTAGCCAAGATTCACTTGGTTATGAAATATGTTAATGATAGATGTACAATTCATGATATGTCAAATGGCAACGTGATTATTCCTTCTGGCATTTTATGTCATCGGTTTTATATGCTCATAGACTATGAAAAATCTGTGAATGATTTGGCATGTTTAGTACATGATTCTCAAGCTACCTCATATGCAAAGCTTTGGCATGCACCCTTTGGTCATCTGAAGTTAGTTTGCCATGCATATAAAAATCTGAAATGGTGTCCTCTTTGCTCAAACTTCAGGAACCCGATAAACATATATATGAAGGCTGTATTTTGGGAAAAATGCAACACTCCTCATTTCCAAAAGATGGCTTAGTTTGAGCTACTCAAAAAATTGCAGCTTGTTCATGGTGATGTCTACGGTCCTATGCAGACACCCTCTTTTGGAAATTATCTTTACTTCGTGACTTTCATTCATGATTTTTCCAAGCATGCATGGCTATATTCATTGAAATCAAAGCCGGAAGTGTTCATGTGCTTCAAATAGTTTTCTGTTTTGGCTGATGATCTATCAGCATCTAAAATGGGCATCCTCTGTTCTAATCAAGGGGAATATACATATTTTGATTGAAATGCATTTTTTCCTGAATGTGGGATAAAACACTAGTGTACAATGTGGTATACACCTTAAAAAATGGAGTTGCTGAACAGAAGAATAGGTCACTCATGGAGGTGGCGAGCTGTATGGTCAAGAGTCAGACTTTGCCACATAGTTTCTGGCTTGAGGTTGTTATGTGTGCAACATTTGTACTTAATAGGTGTCCCACTAAAGCACTTTAGTCTATCAGTCCATATGAGGCTTGGCATGGTCGCAAGCGATCTGTAGCTCATTTGCGTGTTTTTGGTCATCTAGCATATGAATTAGCTCCTAAACAAAATCATAGAAAATTGGATGATAAAGCAATAAAATGTATTTTTGTTGGGTATAGTTCCGAAAGCAAAGGCTTCCATCTGTATCATCCACAGACTAAATGCATTCTCGCTAGCCATGATGTTGTTTTTTGTGGAAGATGCTATTTAGCCCTTACTTTCATGTACTAAGGAGACATCTAGTAGCTCCAAAGACATGTATGCTACTTTGCTGCCTCTTTTTACAGGTGGACACTCTAGTGCTTGTCCTAATGAGGCAACTTCTCAACCTTTGTAGGTTTCATATGATGATGTAGATCATTCCATCTTTTATTCAGATTTACATGATGCACTTGGTGATGAGAGAGTTAATATGAAGCCGGCAAAAAATTTTCCAAAATGGCTGGTGAAGACTTAAAGTGACAACAAATTAGATGCACCTTTGTCATATTGTACTTGATCAGGCTCTCATAGTGCCTCTTTTGCATCAGATTGCTATGCTATGGCTGCATCTAGCCTCTGGGATGAGAATGAATCTCTTTCTTTTGATGAAGCATAAAATTTAGAAAATTGGATGGTTGTTATGCAATCTGAATATGATGCTATAATGAAGAATGGTACTTGGTCTTTATGTGACTTGTCTCCTGGCAAGAAGGCCATTGGCACAAAGTGGCTACACAAGATGAAGCATAAGCTTGATGGAACTGTTGACATGTGTAAGGCTAGGCTTATTGTGAAGGATTATGCATCAGAAAGAGGCATTGATTTTGATGAGACCTTTGCACCTACATGCCGAATGACTACTCCTCATAGCATCCTCACACTTGTAGCTCATCATGGTTGTTATGTACATCAGTTGGATATTAGAACAACATTTCTAAATGGTGACTTGCATGAAGAAGTGTATGCTTTTTAGCCCCGTGGCTTTGTGCAGAAAGGGCATGAGAACCAGGCGTGCAGGTTAAAAAAGGCATTATATAGTTTAAAGTAAGCACCATGTGCTTCCATGAAAAGATATATTCCTATCTAATTGGACATGGTTTTGAGAATAGTCCAACTAAAAGCACGTTGATGGTAAAATAGCTTTGTGTCAAACGAAATATTGACACATTATTGCACAATTTTGTCCTTGAAGATCATAAACCTATTGCCATTTTTATGAAGACAGGTTTACGATTGAGTCTTCATGATGCTAAAGATGCATTTGATGTTGTTCTCTATCACTAGGTTATTGGATGCTTGATTTAGTTATGCATTACTCGGCTAGATATTCAGTTTGCTGTCTTATAGATGAGTAGGTTCATGCATTTCCTAGGTGTCAAGCATTGGACGGCAGCTAAGTTCATCTTTCATAACATGAGTGCTATTCAGCTTCTTGGGTTGTTTTACCCCAAGCGGGGATCACTTTCGCCAAATTTGCATGCTTTTTTTTACTTTGAATGGGATGGTTGCTATGACACTCCTGTCTCCACCAATGCTTTTTGCTTCATGCTTGGTAGCTCATGCATATCTTGGCTAAGCAAGAAGCAGCCTAGTGTGGCCACTTCCAATTGTGAGGCTGACTTTAGGGCAACTTTCATAGCGAGTGTCGAGTGTGTGTGGCTCAGATGCCTTATGAATGATTTGGGTGTTGGTCTCTTGCTACCACCATCTTTAGTGACACTTAGAGTGCATTGGCAGTTGCGAGGAACCCTGTGTCCCATGCTGGCACTAAGCACATTGAGGTGCATTATTATTATGTTATGGAGAGGTTCTCCTCTAAAAAACCAGCTTGGCATACGTGCCCTCACAGGAGAACATTGCAGACCTTTTCACAAAGGCTCTCCCTCGGGAGAAGTTTGAAGCTTTTCCCAAAGCTTTGGGTTTACTTCCTTTTGTGGAGTGATTTCCACATAGTTTGGCACTTCCTTATACATGAGTGCTAGCTCCTTGTTTACCATATCACTCCCGGGGGGGGAAGGGTTTGTTGATATATTTAGGTAGTGATGTGTGTGAACACACTAGGACCACCGGGGTACTTTTTTCCCTCTTAATGATGTTTTTCCCCTAGCTTGTATATACATCTATGATACAAGAAATCTCTTTGTAGATGGACTCCACAACATGTATCCCATTTTCTTATCATCATAACCAATGAACAAATACTTTTCAACTTTTGGTTCTAACTTATGCCTTTATTGACTCCGAACATAACCATAGGCTAAGGAACCAAGTACTTTGCAATTAGATAATGTAGCTCTCTTACCCCACCAAGCTTCATATGGTGGCATACCCTGCAAAGCTTTACATGGTAAACTATTAACCAAGTATGTAGTTATATTTACAACCTCAATCCACAAATATTTAGGGAAAATCTTCTCTTTCATAATTGAATTCTCTTGTTATTCCTTCATTCCATAAATAATCACTGAATTCATTTGCAAAATACTCTCTTCTTCCTTTTGATCTTAATATTTTTACGTTTTGCCCTATAACTCTCTCTGCATATACATGATAGTGTTTAAATGTGCGAAACTTTTTTATTTATTTCTTATCACATAAATAGTGATCCATGTGGTAGCTTTATAAACATAGTACACATAAGGTCTAGAACCATTTATACTAAAATCATTTGAGGGACACCAAATATCTTTATGCACCAATTCAAGTTTTTCTGAATACATGAAACCTTGCTTATTGTATGATTTCTTGTGAGCCTTACCCAATTCACATGCTTCACATCTATATGCCATGTGTTGACTTGCAACATCAGGTAATCCAAGCACTGAATTATTCTCAATCATTTCTTTAGTACCTTTTTCATTGAAGTGTCCAAGCCTCTTGTGCCAATGATCCAACTTAGATATCTTTTGATCTCCATGTGTGAGCAAGGCATGTCCAACGTTACCTTGTACCTTCAATGTGAAAAGTTTTCCTTCTTTCTTCCTTGTAATAATTTTCTTATACCCTTGGCTACGGTCTTCAACATAAACTCCATCATTGGTGAACCCCACTTCATATCCTTTTTCTTTAATTTATTTTACACTAATCTAATTCTTTGGAATTGTAGCAACATACAGAACGTTACTCAAAAGAGTACTTCCATCTTTAGCCTTTACTGATACAATACACTTCACCTTGTGTTGTGTATTATGACCTCTTTGAACTATATGATTGATTACCTTATTTTCCAAACCAGTCATCAAAGCAATGTTCCCACTCAGGTGATTATTACACGCCGAGTTTATGTAGAATACCTTTCGGTCGTCCTTTGGAACTTCACATATTGCATTCATGATTAAATTCGAGTCTTCTCTTTTATCTGATGCATAGTTGTAGTAGATGTTATTGTAGGATTGACTTTGGAAGCTTCTTCCACAATTCCTTCCAAAGAAATTTCTACCACCTCTACTTCTAAAGCTTCCTTTTTTATTTCTTCCACCTCTAACTCTTTTATTGAAGTTATAATTAAAATCTCTAGTGCTTTGATTATTATGCCAACATTCATGAGATGGAAGATTGGTCTTATCACATATCCAACAAGCTTTGACATTGTCCTTGTTGTTTCTGCCTCTTTCTCTACTTCTGCCACTTCATCTACCTCTTAGGAATACATTCCTTTCCTTTGATTTCCTTTGCTAGCCTCCTTCTTATCCTTAGAATACATCTCTCGAGCTCCACTCTTATCAATATCCTCTTTGATATCATGCTCAAAAGCTAACATATGACCTAGTAATTGATTCAAATCACGAGTAAAATGATCCAATTAAAGCTCCAATGACAATATGAAAGGCTTGTAGTTCTCATCTCCTCTTAAACCTATAAGGATTTGTCTTAACAATTCATCCTCTTCAATGTCTTCATCAAACTACAAGTAGGGATGTTGTGTTTGAAGAACACATGTCTTGGTAGGATGAAGACAAAAAAAAGGTAACTCTACCATCTGATCTTGATTGTGAAAGGTTGTCCCTAGCTTAGCTTCTTTTTGTGATTGTGATTGACGGTCTGAGTTGGTTGGTCACTTGATCGGCTCGAAACGTCTAGATCTATGGTCTAGATTTCCCAAACACTCAATAAAATGTTATTATGAGATTTTTTACACACAAAACAAACGCTTTATTGCAAAATGACTCAATTAGGATCATCCCCTTTCAGTAATGATGATGTATTCTCTTGTGTGTCCAGGTCAATATTTAAAAGACTCAGATCAAACAAATCTTGAAAGGAAACTTTTCTTTGGAACTTCTATGGAAACATTCATTACTTATCCAATTTTTCAGTTTTGTAAGTAGACTTTTGACTTCAAAAAACCATTTCACCACTAGGACCTATCCATTATATGGTCAAAACTACTTAGCAAAGGAAAGATCTTTTTTCTTAGTAGACTTTTGATTTATCTCTTCTAAGCTGGTTATTTCTTCTTGGGAATTTCAATAGTCTCAATGTCTATCTTAATATCTTTTGATTATTTGGTATAGCAAATGAAAGCATGTCATTCATAGTCTCCATAACTGAATCTAGAATTGAACGTGCATGTTGCATTCCCATCGGATGTAGCTACCTAGACTCTGCTCATATAACTTTCTTTGCTCATTTCTTACTTGTATGAGGTGCCATTTTCTTTTTTTATCTTTCTCTATTTACTTAACCTAAATTAGAACTTGGTCAAGATCTTCAAGCTTTTTGCAACATTTACCTTAACTTGTTTTCCTCTTGGCTATCCAAGTGAATGTGTTCTTACTCACAATGGACCTAAAAATTTCAATCCTATTTTCCACTCTTGTTTATTCTTTATTTTCATAAGGTGAATTATCTTTTATTTCTAATCGCATAACTTGATTTTTCCATTGAACATCTATACTTTATGCATAGAGAATTTATTCTATAGTTTTCTAGTCAATGATTGACATGCCACTTTACCATATCCAAAAGTGCTACTTTGACGTTATTCTCCATAGTTTTAAGCTAGAACTTAAAGAAGAGATGTTCACCATCATGAAAGTGTTATGTTGTTGATAAAATACAAAAAGCATCATTGGTTTCAGCCACGGTAAGTGACTAAATACCTTGACGTAGGAAAATTATTGTATTTGAAAATGCTTGAACATAAACACCCTATCGAGCTTTCTTAGCCTATGGAAAACTTAAGGTTTTGAATATGCTCATGCTTGTAATGACACATTAACATCCATAGGTGTCTGCATAGGGTTGGAATATTTCATCCCAAACTTTAAGATAATTTCTTGATCTTTTTTTGTTGTGTTATTTAGATACACTCATCTCTATACATGAACTCAATCACAATTTAATATTGCAAAATACCTAAGTTATTTACATTAAATGTATGCTTAGTTTGTGTTTCAAACAATTGAAGATCGAAATCTTTTGGACCTATGATACTCATATAACTTTGTGGTGCATTATGAGCACTAGCTGGTTCATTCTCAACCGAAATAAGAGCTAAAATATTATGAATCTCAAAATTTTATGCATAATCTACTTGACCTATTTATTGTCTTATTATGTATTGCTTTATACCATTTTTGTGTGAGGTTTGATATAACCACTTTGGTGTAGTCTTGAAAAGTCATGGTATCCTTTCTAGTTCTTCAATCTTATTTTCTTCTAGAACTCACGAACAACTTCTTGAGTTGGAACTTTAAAAGGTGATGATGGTGGATTAGGTAATGGTGTAGCTGATGACACTCTCTCTTCACCTACA
>CM035420.1:63092439-63287439 GCA_020310875.1 Ceratopteris richardii | reverse complement strand
CGACCAGTTAACATCGAATTTGTGTAGATGCACAAGCGCTCATTTCCCGTTTCGTTTACGTAGAAAGTTACATACATTGTAGATTGGATTTAGTTTGTAAGTAATTTGTGACGTTGTTTTTTATTGCAGGACTTCGATCGAGAATAAAAAAATTGGGTCCGCCGAAAAATGCTGTCCCTCGGGAGATTTTGAGCTAAATGGAAAAATGCGAGGTTATGTAAAAGAAATGCAGAACCTTAAGATAAGTGCGCAATGATGACACTGACTGAAGTCCCGGCATATTTATACGATTAATCTTGAATCATATTTCAACCAATCACCTACCCTATAATCACTCTGCCAACTAGAAGTGGCCACAATAGGATGCTTCTTGCTCAACCAAGATATGCATGACCTACCAAGCATGAAGCAAAAACCACCAGTGGACACATGCTTGTATAGTAAGCAACCCATTCTGATTAAAAACACAAAGCATGTTAACCTATGGGATAAAATAATCCAATTAGAGACATAGCACTCAAGTAGAAAAATATGCACTTAACTACCTACCAATGCTTGACACCTGGGCAATGTGTAAACATGATCATCTAAGAGAAGAAATTGAATATCAAGCCATGTTATGCATAGGAAAGTCAAGCATCACACAATGTGCTGACAGAGAACACCATCAAATGCATCTCCAACATCCTAAAAACTCAACCATAAACTTGTGCCCATAGGAGTGGCAAGAGCTTTGCAATGCTCAAGGCCAAAGCATTGCAATAACGTATCAATATTGGTTTTTGACATAAAGCAATTCCCCTTGCAACTTGCATAAACTCTATACCCATATAATGATGCAAAGATTCCCGAAATCTCACATCTCAAAGGATTCATGCAGATAAACCTTAAATTCAGCAATGTGTTACCCATTAGGACCAGTGAGGAACATATCATCAACATATAGAACAATGATAAGAAGTACATTATCTCCATAATCAACCTCTAAGGTGCTCATAGTTGGATTTTTGTTGAATCATACCTACATTTCCCCTTTTGTGAAATAACAAGTGCTTGCATTTCCTCAATCAAGCCACTCCTATTCACTCTAGATTACTCTTCTTGCAAAAAAAGAGGCAAAACCTAATCAAATGCATACATATTGGGATTCCCTTTTGCAACCAAGCAGAGTGTAGTGGCAAAGCTTTGAAAAGGTTTTGATAATTTTTTCAACAATGTAGAGATGAGTGATGCATCTAGAATAATCTCATTTATGTTTTCGAATTCCTCTTTCAAATCTTTGTTGTGTGTCACATACATATCCACAAACGCATTTTTAGCCATACATACATCCTCGAGTT
Source organism: Ceratopteris richardii (assembly GCA_020310875.1). Lineage (NCBI taxonomy): Eukaryota > Viridiplantae > Streptophyta > Polypodiopsida > Polypodiales > Pteridaceae > Ceratopteris > Ceratopteris richardii. The sequence goes on along the minus strand of CM035420.1, from coordinate 63,286,099 downwards.
GTTTCCTCAAGTATGCAACACATGCTTCATTGAGTGCAATATACAAACAAGAAAAAGAGTCCCACGCCTATCTTGATGTAGAACATGACCAAATGTGTTGAACTATATGATGTTTCATAGAAAGCAAAATCAATTCATGAGCTTGAGCATCTTTTCCATCACATCTAAGTTGCTTCTATGTAGGTGCAGGAGTAGCCACTGTACTTGAAGAAGAAGCTCCATCTGTGATACTAGATTGTGAAGTTCAAGAACCTGTAGGTCTTCAATCTACATCTACCACTATGTTCCAAAGTTTTATTTTGCAACTAGAACATGCTTGATCATGTAAGAAAACATTAGATAGTTTGTCCCATCAAGCTTATTTTTAGCTTGAAGAATGCCAAACAACTCATTGCTTTGCATCATGTCACTAAAGAATAAGCATGTGACAAATTCTTTACATCAACGAAAGCCGAAATGAATGCTGAAACTATGATGATAATTCTGAGTACACAAATGTATTCGAAATGGGGTAAAATCCCACTAAAACTCATGGAAATGGTTGTTAGCTACTGAATTCAGTTTTCTATGCTTGAAAGTCAATTTGCACTGTGAAAATTACACGCATGCCATGACGCAAAAAAAACAGAACTTGAGAAGGATCTCAACCTACTCGGATACTACTATTGGATGTGTGTAGAAGTGTACAAGACATGCTAAATAATATCCCTGAACACAAAGTAACACCATATATGAGTGATTCATGTATATGGTAACGTGGGGAAAAAACCTCTAGCTAGCACTATAGTAAAAATTACCAAGGTATAGGGAAAAAGTTCACATCAAAGCTACTCGAGCAACACATAAGTATAACAATAAAAATGTGAAAGAACTAACATCAAAAGTAGTCGAAATGATCTTACAAACTACCATTATAGGATAAAAGGATTTGTTAGTGCATGCAGTAGTATTCCCTTTAGGGGTAGCATTAAATTAATTGCTAAAGCTTTGTTGCAATGTAATATGTTTGGTCATCCCACTACCAAAGTGTTGAACACCTACATCCACTACAGACATACACTACTCATGAGAACGTCTCATAGATGCATATAGTAAGTAGTAAATGCTCATTGTTCATTCTTAACCTAGTTAGTAGACTTTGTTTTAGGTGTAGAGGACTATAAAACAAACATTCTAGGATCTTTCTTCTTTGCCTCTTTTACAAATAGTTTTGGATAACTCTTTATGACATTATCGTTTTCCTTATAATATTTGCAAGATTGTTTCTTTTTTTCTATTTTCTTCCTATTTTTGTCTTCTTTCTTCAACTTTGCAACATTAATATATTTCTACTTACTAGTGGATGAAATCTATTTACCTTTTCCCTTCTAACTAACTAAGAAAGCTTGATCCACAACACACATAACAGACCTATTTTGCATGGACTGATCTTCATGCAACAATACAAAGACTAAATCCTCAATTGTTTAATCATTTAGATTTCCTTTCATAATCAATTGAATAGTTGAAGAAAATATTTGATATGAATGTCGAACACCATTAAGTGAACTATTTGGCAAGACTTCATCAGTAGAAATGAACTATTCCTTCAAATGTTTGACCTTTTTCAAAAAATTGTCCATGAAATCTCCTTAGTTCATGTGTTTGTTCTCCAACTATTTTTGAAGATAAGCAACACAAGCCTCATTTCTTGAATAGTATAAAGTTGTAAGTGTATCCCAAGCATTCTTTGTTGTCTTGCAAGAGGGAATGTGAGGTGTTTGATCGACAAAGCTATCAATGTATGTGCATGAGCATCTCTACCATCCTAATGAAGTTTCTATATAGTAGGTGCAATAGGAACCACATAACAAATAATAATCTAAAGATCATCATGCTCAATGCCATCTGCCCCACCTTTGATCATTGTATTCAAAAGTGTGGTGTGACATTTTCAATACTCTATAAAATATTTCACAATCCTTTTGCTACTAATACATAACACAATCATTTATGTCTATAAAGGGTAATTCGTGCCATCAAACTTGTACTCAACAACCAACCTATGGAGTACATCATTGTGTTAATCCATGGCCACTCACTAAATACCTTGATGCAAGACAATGACTTTGTTTAGAAAAGTTGAACACAAAACTACCCTATCCAATTCTGGTAAACCTCTAGCAGACTTTGAGGTGCTTGTAGTGGAAAACCACAATATGTATATATGTTTGTCACAAACTACTTGCATAGGCACTAGGATAGTGTGTTCAGGGGCTCAAACAAGCTTTTCATATGCTCATAAAGTTTCGTGCAATTCTAAGACTATGACTAGAGGGTATTGAAGAAGCTAGAGATGAAGCAATGACCTACTTTGATAGCAATTTTTGGAGTTCGAGATTTCCAAAAGAACACAAACAACACAAGGAAGAAATAGAAACTTGGAGCACAACACAACTCAAAATGAATTATGAAGTGAATGTACAAAGATGTGAAATGAATGAGGGTTTTGTGCATATATAAATGCTGGAGGGAAAAAACTCCTAGAGATGGAAACTATGCCCCAACAGTCTTAAGTGTGTTTAGACACATCATTACCAAAATATATCAACACTAGATTATGGATCCGTTATAAGAATTAATTGGTAATGAAATTTTAATTCTCAAACCAATCGATATGCCCATGTATCAGTAGTAATCCTCTATGAAGTGGTCTTTCATATAGATCTTCCGATGTTCAACCACCCCTATGAGGTCAGGAAATCTTTGCCAATTATATAGTTATAGTTTAGTTCTACAGAAGACCAAACATCAAGTTGAGATGGCATTCCCATATCATGTATGCCTCCGTCTAAAGTTTTCTTGATTTTCATAGAGCACCAAACACCAAACAAGATTCACATAAATAAATGTTGTATACACTAGGCCTTCATGTCGAAACATAAAGCCCAATATAATGTTTTCCTATGCTTTCTGATTTCTAAGATTTATATGAATATCAACTCAAATATTCATTTTCATGAGCTTTTTCCCTAAAGAGAGACCATACTAATGCTTTTTCCATCCAAATTCATCCTAAATATTCTTTCAATCATAATTAATGAGTGAACTAAGATTTCCTAAGAATCAAAGAGGGATACCATAAAAAGATATTAACAAAATCACAAGTGAACTAAGAACCTCTCATAGGGTTTTTACACATTTGGCTAGCCCTTATATTAGAGATAAAATTTATGATGCTAATTCAACATGTTAAATGGGTCAATCAATCATATAATAATGGGAGAGGCATTGGAGTGTAGCTTGCTAGCTAGAATAATCGAGCATAAATACCAGTAAGACTTGAAAATTATGATGAAAATGTCAAGGAGCACCCCAAGAGAAATTCCAAGGTTGATTTTCATTGCAAGAGAAATGTGATCAAGTAACACCTACCAATTATTGGAGGACATGGTAGACATCTTCTAGAGATGAGATGGTGCTGCAAATTCCTTCTTCACACCAGCCAAAACTGGATTGGGAAGTGTAAAATATACCTCTTGAGATTTCGAGAAAGCCCAAATGATCACCCAAGTACTTTGGAAGATGATCCTCAAATCATTGGATCAAAATAGATAACTATGACTTTTGATTATAAACCAAAACTTGTTATTTTGGTCATCACACCTGATCAGTAGGACAATTGTATGTCCTTGATCAGTAGCTTCTCTCTTACATAATGATTATGCACTTCAATGTGCTTATTCCATGCATGATCTATAGGATTAGTACCCAAATGTAGTGAGTAGAGTATATGTACGTAGCCCCATGTCTGAGTAGAGTATCTTTAACCACATTGACTCTTGTGCTACATTTCCAAGGCCCCTATATTCAGCTTCAATTGATGACAATGCCACAATTGGTTGTTTCTTTGATAACCATGAAATCAACTTACACCTTGCAAAAGACAAGTAGCCAAAGGTGCTCCTCTTATCATCTTTTGAGCCACCCCAATCTGCATGAGAGTATAGTTGTATATCCAAGTCAGATGTAAATGGATGAAATAGTCCTTCATTTATGGTACCCTTCAAGTACTTTAAGATCCTTTTAGTAGCTTTCATGTGGGGTTTTCTTGGTGTATGCATGAATCGACTCAATGTACTCATCCCATAGCATATATCCACTCTTGTTAGGGTTCCATAATTGAGACTCCTAACAAGACTTTGATAACCTGTAATATATTCAAGCAGCTCTCCTTAATGAGCATTGAGTTTGCGATTTGATTCCATGGGTGTTCGTGCAATTTTTGCATTCCCATTTTGAACTTGACAAATTTGTCATGGACGTACTTTCTTTGTGTAATGAAAACACCAAAATATGTATAAATAGTTTCTCAACCAAGAAAATAGGTAAGCAACCCAAGATCATTGATCTTGACCTCCTCCTTCATCTGCACTTTATTCTTGATGCTATCACCATCATTTCTTTTAACGATAATTTCATCCACATAAACACATAGATAAATAACCTCTTAATTAATATTCTTAATGAACAATGAAGAATTTTCTTTGCTTGCAACAAAACCTTTATCCTGCATATATGTGGCCAGCCTATGGTTCCAAGCTCTAGGAGCTTGCTTTAAGCCACACAATTCCTTCCATAATTTACATACATAATCAAGTTTGTCTTTGTCTTCATATCCTAGTGGTTGAGCCATGAAGACCTCTTCGGAGATCCACCCATTAAAGAATGCATTCTTAACATCTATTTGGTACAAGTTCAAATTCTTTGAAGCACCAATACTTGCTAAAACTATGATATTTGGCATCTTGGATACCCATGAGAAGGTCTCCTCATACTCCAATCCATGGTTTTGAGTCAATCCATTTACTACTAGCATTGATTTATACGTGTTTATTGTGCCATCTGAATTTTTTTTCACTTTGTAAATCCACATAGATTCTATTACCTTCATCAATGGTTTTCTTGGAACGAAATCCCAAGTGTTATTCTCTAGAAGTGCTTCAATTTCCTCCTTCATAGCTTCTCTCCATTCGTCTTTCTTTTTGCCTTCCTCAAATGAAGATGGTTCCTCTGACATAAAGTCTTTAGCTATGTATACAAAGTTCTTGGTGACTAGTGATGTTTCATAGCCATACAAGATCTCCTAAGTGCTTCATTGGATGAGTCTCGAATGTCTTCCAATTTTTTGACTTTTCCTTTGCACTTGGACTTCCAAGCTTTGAATTCTTCAAGATCTCATAGCTTGTAACTACTTGATGATCTACTATTGTAAAACTTTAATCATTGGGAGAATCTTGTAAAAGTTTGTATCTCGTGGAGATAGGAGGAAGACTGGTTAAGAGCTAAAGATGTGAGAATAACTCCTAATTCAATGGATTCACTTTTAGTTGAAGCCAAGTTTGAATTCAGAATTCAAACTTTGAACAAACACTTAGAAAAAGACATTGTAAAATCTCATGGAGTAGTGGCCTCCTTTTAGAGCTCAATTCTTGATCATCTGTAGAGATTGAGTAGCACACACCATAGCTCACTCTGTCCATCATCATTGAACATCATTACAAAGCCAATGCCTTTGTATAATCATGTTATATAATACATATACCTAATTGAACATCTCTGTCTACTTCTCTGCTATGACAACTCAGAATAGTCAACTTTTTCTAGTCATATCTCAGTTAATACTTAAGCATTCTTAATAATCTTTGGTATTTTGCGATGAAATTGAAGTCTACTTTGTTTTGTCAAAATTTCAAGGTATTTGGTTCAGGCATTTGGGAGAAATCGTCTTCAAAGTGCTCTCTAGTCATCTACTAGTTGCTTCCTAAAAAGTCGAGGGTAAGCTTTAGTTTGGTAAACTTATTTCTTAGAGCATAGTTGATCATTTAGATGATTCTACTTGCAATCATTAGCTATCTAAGCTAATTGAATTCCCCTGAAAGTAATTTTATCAATTGTTACTATACTATGAGTTCTGAGTAAAAAAGCTAGAAAGTGTATGGACTTAAATAGTAAGTTTTTCAACACTGACTATTCTTGAACTAATCTATTTTGGATTATTTGTTTCAAGCATCAACTCAAAAGTACATAGGTACTTTATTGGTATCATTTGCAAGCTAAAAGTGCCTTCTTTATAACTCAAAAGTGTATTAGGACCGGTACAATGCAGGGCCTTCTTCCTTGAGGTATCCATCCATCTCTCACAACAGACAGCAGCATCTATTCAGAATAGAGGGTTTTCCGATGTCTTGGAGAACCAAACACCATTTGATGCTTACTTTTAGAAGAAGCCAAGTGTGAGCTATTTCTGCATCTTTGGAAGTGATGCCTATGTCCAAGGCCATGATGATAGGCATACGCAATATATTTTCATCAGGTATAGTGACCCACAAAAGGCATACAATCTCTACAACCCAAGGAGTCACTCAATTATAGTAATCAAAGACTGCACCTTTCATGAATACTCTAAGTATTCATCCCTTTTGGATCCTCGCATTTCTGCGTCAAAGGGGGATCATTCCAGTATCGAACGACCACACTTTGTGGAGTATGCTCTCTTTGTACATGACCTTCCTGATCATGATGTAGTTTTGGAGCAAGAGGAATCAGAGACAGCATCTCAGCTTATAGCGCAATTGGTTACACATCCTATCATACCATCAAAGGTTTATATTTCCCCTCAACTTCAGTTGGGCATTACTCCAAGGTCATTGACAAGTGAGCTTCAATTCCTACCTTCGAGAGTCCACTTACCTCGTCTACAATAGCATTCTGAGCATGTACTTATCCATTGATGGCGTCCAACATCCTTTTGAGTTACCTTATGATACTCCTCCATCTACTTGGATTCACCACTTAGTTGGATCCTTTTTTGATCCAGATTCTTGGTTTAGAGGAGGCTTCCATGGTCCTACTGACACATGCCATAACTTCATACATTCCATGAGAGATTACGACATATAGATGTACTACCATGTGACTGTGAGTTTAAACTTCATGCTTTATATTTCATTTATGCAAGGCCTACATTTTGGCGATACACATCTCATGGTGGATACTGTCAAAGCTTTGGAGGTTCTTATGTACCACATGGAGTCATCCTACCTATCCTATGTGGAGGTGTTCTCGACTAGTGAGATCTTGTTCAGTTCTTGTTCTTCATTGGCAATGTTCCTCTAGAGCACCCGCTTGATCCATTTGGTGGAAATATTATGGAGTACCTGGTGATGTTGCATGGTTGAATACACTTGGAGGCTATGGATAATACATTCTTGGTGGACCTTTCTCTCATACCCTAGCAGCATCGATACACTAGAAAATGGAGCTATAGAGGGGGTGTTGAGAATATGAGAGTGCATCTCCTTTTAGTATCTTGAAGTCACTCTATTTCCATTTCATTTTCATTTTATATTATATCCTTTGTATTTGGGTACCTTGCAATTTGCTTCTACCATTGTATTCATTCTCCTTTGAGAGGAATTATCCCACATGAGATGTACTTTGGAGAGCAGCTCCTAAATCTATATAAGGATGGCCTCTCCCCCTATTTGTACTTGATTAGAAGCTTGAGGACCCTACTCCATGCTCTTGGAAATCTCATTGCTAATCCATGTGAGTTTACCCATTTCATGGTCTACTCGTTTTGAGTCTCACACACTCTAAGTACACTCTTCTTTTCATTTCGCTCCCATGTGTGTACTTTCTATAGTAAATGCTTTGACGAAACTGGTACCAAAGGATATTTTTTGACACTATCATCACTTGATGGGGCTTACTTGATTCATGATCTTACATAGCTACATGTATACTATGTAACATGCCCATCAAGTGGGAGGTAGAGTTCATGTACTTACATTCACATATTCTTTATAATTCTTTATTTTTTCTCCCATACTCACTTTGGTCATATTAGCCTCTAGTGGGAGATTATTACTGTTTGTGACCATGTGAAAGGCCAAATGGCCCTCTAAAACTCTTGTATATGTTATATACTAAAACACATAGTGGCCTAGTCAATAGAGACTGAATGTTCAATCACATTTGTAAAACCTAAAAATTTTGTGTTTGTGCTCCCTATGTACTATGTCTTCTATGTATTCTGGATCCTCTGTGTGTGACATCTAGAGCTCACTCTTATAGTATGAGGATATTGTCACAGAGCTCTTGAGTAGGAGAGTTCACCATGATGCATCACCATCGAAATACCTCATGATCTATGTTGTCTTTTTCTTGTGAAGAAACAATACCCTTTATTAGATTATCCTCTCTACGAATATACTTTTGAGGTTTACCAACATGAAACACTAGATGGAGTCTACAATTCCAAGGAAGCTCTAATGGGTAAGCAACATCACTAAGATTCTTGAATATCTTCGAAATTCCACAAAACCTTGGCAAAATCTTAGTGTACTTTTTGTGGATAGTGAACTAGATCTAGCTTGCACTTGAAGTAAAACATTGTCTCCTTTCTTAGAGATTCTAGGAGATCTATTCTTGTTAGTATAGTTTTTCCCCTATCAGCTATTTGATGCGTCTTGGATTTTGCTATTTGAAATTTATCTCAGAGGTTTGGTAGGAACTCAGAAGTACTAGGAAATTTCTTTGGCATTCCTATGGTACTGAAAGGACTAGGATCCATGCCATAGTTCATCTCAAAAGGAGACATTCTTATCACTTTATGAGGTCTTTTATTTTAAGCAAACTCTACTAATGGCAATTAACTATCCCAATGTGTTTGCCGCTTAAACACATATGCTCTCAACATGTCTTCTAGTAGTTGATTCAACCTCTCGATTTGATCATCTATCTATCAATGGTCACCAATACTCATTTTTAATGACACTTTCAATTTTTCAAATAAAAACTTCGAGAATTTTCCTATAAATCTAACATCCCTATAAAAATTGTGGATGTCAGTTACCCATGCACTATGAAGAAATGATGCATAAATAGATATGCTACCTATGAGGCTTCTATCGTCTCATGTGTGGGTATGAAGTAGGCCATCTTGATCAATCTATCTACCACTACTAGGATAGCATCCTGATTCCTTTGGCTCCTTAATAATCCCACTATGAAGTCCATAGATACACTATCCCATATATGCTCTAGAATTATAAACTTAAGTATGTAAAAGACTTGATGTCTTAATTATGTCTTCCTTGTTGACATGACATGTAAAGCATTGTTAAAGATATGTGTAACATCTCTAGATAATCAAGCCACTAAAATGTTCTTCTAGCAAGTTGAATGATCTTGTAAACATGCCATGTGCCACAAAGATCGTGGTTATCATGGATAAATTTTGTTCTTAAATCCCCCAAAATCTAGTATCCAAAGCTTTCATTTTTGTTTCAATATCCCAGTCTCCATTGACAAATTGGAACATGGACTTGAGTTGCTTGCTTTATTAGGGAAAAAATAGCTAGAACTCACTCATCGCCTATAATACAAGGAACAATGATGGCTCTAATGATTTTTCAAATATGTGGGTCTTCCACCTATGCTTCCTTTGTCTCTTGAACCAATGAGCGTTCTAGAACTGTAAATCCCATTTGATACGATATTCATGATAATGAATTAGCTACAACATTATCTTTGCATTATCTACATAGAATTTCCATGTGAAACACTCGCATGCACTTGGCCCAATGTGTCTATCTACCTTGAAGATCTAGTTTACTACAAAAGTAGTTGAGTGTATGGTTCTCTATGTATACCTTAAATTCTACACCATAAAGATAATATATCTAGACTTTAAGAGCATGTACCACTGCATAAAAATCCTACTCATGCATTGGACAATTGCATTGTGCTCAACGTTTTGCTTTCAAAAGCTATAGGGCTACCATCTTGGATCAAGGATGACACTATGGTGCGATTAGCATCTGTCTTTGATAAAAATTGGAAATTCCTAAAAATGATCATAACTACCTTGATCGTGAGTAGTAGCATGTGCTAGAATAACTGAGGCTTTTGATAGGAAAAAAAATTCTTAAACATAATCTTAACTACCCCTCATCTTGACAAGTAGGCCATGCTAGAACAACTAGGAGTTTCTTGAGATCCATCTGAACCTGATGCTCCAATACCACATACCCTAGATGAAACAACTAACTTTTATCTAGATTAAAAAAATGATTTTCTTTTAATGTATTTTACATTAATCTTTAATGCCTTTCATGCTCATGTATAGCCATATTATATACCAACACATCATCTATAAAGTCCACAATAAATTCTAGAATGAATAGATTAAACATCATTCATTAACATCATGAAAGTAGTAGGTGCATTAGTCAAACCGAATGTCATACATAAATACTCATAATGCCCAAAATGGGCCTTGAAAATTGTTTTATATACATCATCCTTCTTTTTTGGTGGTAGACATTTTTCAAATCTGTCTTACTATATACAATTGCTCCAATTAGCAAATCAAGTAGATCATCTATCCTAGGCATGGGATACCTTTGGCTGATGGTAAGCTTATTGAGGGTCCTATAGTCAATGCACATCCTATAAGATCCATCTCCCTTCTTCACTAAAACGACTGGTGTTGCAAAGGTTAAGTAGCTAGGTTTGATAAGTCGTTTCTCTATATATTCATCCATGACCTTGCGAACTTCATTTTTCTCCTACAAGATCAATTGAAATGGGAGTCTAGCAATTGGAAGTGCTCTTTGCACCAATTGGATCCTCTGCTCAATGTTGCTACAAGGAGGTAAACTCAAAGGTAATTCTTTAAAAAAAGAATCTTGGAATTCTACTTTTACTTTATCTGAAAGTACATGAGCATTCCAACTAGAGTTTCCCTAATTGTAAGAATCCATCACTATATAAGATGAATTCACAAAATATGAAAAATAGATAGATTACAATCAATCTTGAGTAGCTTGCTTGAGATCACCAACCACATCTCTTGGAGATCTTGCTCTGCAATGATCAATAATTTCATTCCCTTGTGTTCAAAATGGTGAACATGTGAACCCATTACTATGACTAGTTTCCTAACATGCCATTTTTCACTTAGGACTAGTTGACAATGGTCCATTCATGCTATTTCAAAATCCAATCTATCCTCATAGGACTGCATCTAAATGGGTATACCTACTAGTAATCATCAATCCCATGTACTCATTCCCTCGCAATGGCTAACTCAATTATGTAGGAATACTCTAACAGCATAGCATCTAAATATAACTTTCTAAAATGTTGAGAACTAATGATCTTATGTGTAGAACCAATGTCCAAAGTATCTTGAAAGGTTATCTTCTAAGGATTTCTCTCATAACAATGAGTTCGGTATTAGGAAAGTCATACCTTATTTATGCCAGTCAAGAATGTTGCTAGAAGTAGCAAGCCTAAGTGCATTGCTAAAGGCTTAGGACTACACATAGGTTTAGTTCTTCACAAGAGAGAACTACATATGAAAACTTGCGTGTAAATTTGGATGTACTTACCTTGGATAAATGTAAAAGCCAAGAGAGTAAGGAATCATATGAAGTTATGAAGATAAAACCATGACTCATGTGGTAGGAATAATCAATTAAAAACATCCCTAAAGCATAGGATCACATTTAGGTGAGACAAAATTTGAATTCAAACTCAAGTAATTAGTATAAATAGACATGCTTTTAGTTTTAGGGTAGAGTGAGCCATTCTAAGAGGCATTGAGCTACTTTAGTTAGCCTACATTCATCTCATACTACTTTATTCTAGTCCACTATAATTCCCTTGTATCTTATGGTCATTATCATATATAGTTTGATACATTTTGTAAATTATATCTTTTTTTGTTGTTCTCTACAGCATATTCATCACTACAATGATATTGTGAAACTGATTCCTCTATGTGTACTCACTCATTTTCAATACTTTAAGTTCTTTTAGTTAGGTTGAATTCTCTCCTACTCATATCTCAACTTCTATCACATTCGGTTCATGGTATCTTGAGATAAGATTCATGGAAGATGACTATGTCTGCACATCTTCTAGATCCTAAAATGTGATGATGACCCCCCTCACTTGTTGGATTTATTTCGTAGTGTATGGTGTGGCTAAATTGCTGAAATGACTTGCTTTATTTAGCTACACTCTATGATTAAATGTGTGCAAGATATCTATATTCTATTCATACCAGGTTGTGAGCTCTGAGCAAATCACTTATCACTTCTACTCCCAAAATAGAAGGTTTCTTCACATTTCTAGTACATGCTAGTTATTTTTTTTTATGCAACCTTTTGGGAATGATGCTCCAAAGCACGTGGTGGATCCAAATGTATTATTGTGAATTTAAGGACGTCTATTAAGCATCCTTGGAGCTCACTTGGCAGGATCAATTAAGTATTGTACTATCCATATACATCTGATATAGATTGTAAACTCTTTTCAAATGCAGATTGGGTAGGTTCAAAAGATGACTAGCAAAGCACTTCAAGCTATCTTACTTTTGGAGGTACCAAATTGATCTCATAGTCTTAAAATAAGGAACCCACAATTGCTCTCTCATCAACAGAAGTTGAATACATAGGACTTGCAAATCCTACACAAGAAGTTATGTGGGTCAAGACCCTATATTCAAATTTAGGGTTGAATACTTGTACTCCATATATATTTGGAGACAACATTAGTTCACTACATCTTGGTGCTAACCAAATCTATCATGCCAAGACCAAAGGTACATTCAAATTTACAACCAAGTGTTCATATGTGGTTCTCTCTTGTGAAGCGCTAAATCAATGTGTAGTCCTAAGGCTTTAGCAATGCACTTAGGCTTGCTTATTGCACCAACAAATCCCCTCAAGGATAAGATGCATGATTCTTTAATCTTTAATGATTTTGTGCAAGTCAATCATTGATTTGAAAATTTTAAGTTTGCTTTCATCCAATGTCTTTGTCGTCATATCTGCACATTGTTGATGTGTAGATACATATGATAGTTGTATCTCCTTACTCATAATGTTTTCCATGACATAATGGTAGTGAACTTATATAGATAAATGTAAAATCCAAGAGATTAAGGAGCCTTGTGAAGTTAAGAAGCTGATCTGATGACCCATGTGGCATGAAGAATCAATTCAAATCATCTATAAAGTGTAGGATCACTTTTTGGTGAGGCAAAGTTCAAATTCAAACTCAAATGATGGGTATCAATGGAAATGATTTTAGTCATGGGGTAGAGTGAGCCACTTTGAGAGGCATTGACCTAATTTAGTGAGCATACATTAAGCTCACACTATCTATGTGTAGTCCACTACACTTTCCTTGTATCTTATGTTCATTTTGATACATTTTGTCAAGTATATCTCTATCTACTGTTCTCTATAGCATATTTATCATTAAAGTGATTTTGTGAAAGTTATGTGACTATCATGGACACTATAGGAGATGAACAATCTTCAAAATCCTTAACTGCATCACTCCCTTCCTTGGGGGGTTTATTACTATGATGACTGCTATCTTTTTCTTCTTAGGACAATCTTAAAATTAACATTGTCCTAAGCACCCATACCATAAAACTTCTTTAATTGCATACTCTTTCTACTGATAGGTAAGGATAGAACTATTATAAGCCCTCTAAGCTAGAGTAGATACCTTTTTGTTGGCTCTTGAAACTCTCTTGATCATTTGCACTTATTTAGCCTCTTTCTAAGGTTATGCACTGGTCAAGATAGGAGTACTAGTGAAAAAGGGTTGACTCATCTTAGTCCATGAGGATCTTTGACCTAGGAACCCATACCCCTATGATTATCCTCATAGATTAGAGCCATCTTTGTAGCACGTGCTAAAGAGAGAACGTTCCTTTCTCACTAAAGGTCATATGGTTGCTCCATGTCCCAAGATACTCTTGTGAACTTCAAGAAACACTAGAGTAGAGTCTAGTACTTTCAAAACTACCTCCCTATACTTCTCTACATAATCTTGAACCATTCAAGTTTTTTGACTGATGAAAAACAACATGTATAGTGCCTTAGAACTCTCATTTGGTGGCACAAAATTATTATAGAGCAAGATTTCAAACTATTCCCAAGTATTGGACTCTTTAATTTCCTCTTTGATTCATTACCATCACCTATGGGCAACACCCATGTGGTTATAGGTAGTCTCCTCAATCTTATGCTATCATCCATGCATAATCAAATCAAAAGAACTACTCCTTCTTATTAAGCTACTACTCAACAACATCAGCGATTCTTGCACTAGTGGATTTGTGATATTGTGGCAGCTTAAGTTCCTTAAACTGCCATCTTGCTTCTATCACTAGGACACTCACTAGTAGCTTCTAGGATTTGATGTTCATGTAGAGCATCTAACTCCATTCTTGAAGCTACCTATGTGCTTCAAGATCCTCTAAAGCATACTATCTAATTGGGAGATCCTAGTGCTCATGGCTTCTATCGTATCTATGAAGTGTTCAACCATGTGCATGTCTTCCCTATGAGGTAAAGATGTTCCTAGATCCATCAATAAAGAAAAGTATAATTATTTTTATAATTCTGATTAGTATCTCTTCTTTTTTTTAATGTTTTAGTCTATGTGTTTATGTGCCCCTAAAGTAAAGAGTGACAATAGAAATTAACATTTTTAGTATGCTTCTCTACTTTTATGCATCTATCATCTATGCATAAAAAAGTTCTAAAAATTTTGACACCATTTTGGCAAGAAATTGAAAATAAAGAAAATTCAACTAAGTGCTCTACATGCAATTCCAAGAAAAAGTGTAGGCCGGCACACAATATATGGCAACATGACCAAATGCACTACACACCCTTGAATTATGACATGGAGAAAAAATTTAAGAATACTGGATGTTCTTACTTTCTCCTCACTATACCTTCAAAAGAACATGATATTATCCTACATTTAATAGCACATGGACAAACATATATCCATACATAATGTGCTATGCTTGTCTTAGATGCCAAACAATGCGTAAAAAAAGATTAGAAATTGATAAAATCATGCAGAGAGTTCTCATAAGTATTGAAAAGTTGACGTGTAGGTGTGGTACATGTGGTGAAAATAATCTCTATGTGACCCTCTTGAGTCTTCAAGTTGATCTCGATCCTTGTTGCATTGAAAAAGTGCTTCTATGAGAATCATTGATAGTGAAAATCCAAACTTGAAGCTTGGGACATGTGGGTAGAGGTAACCAAATGATGCCTTATAACTAGCTAATGGATAGATCTCTCAGTCAAGATTCCATAACAAGTGGAATTACTCCATCTAGATGAATAGAGAGGAGCTTATGCCTAAATGATTGAGGTTAGTTGTTGGAGTTATGCCCTTCTAGAGTGGGAGAAAAATGATATCATGAACAAAAATTCAAATTTAATCTCATCTGAAACTTAGAGTTTCATGCATACCTTCCTCATTATCCCATATACGAAAGAGCTTTTGAAGAAATCGGCTTCGTATAGCGATATAGTTGCTGTTTGCTCTCATCACAGGGGAGAAGGGGAGAATGAATCTCCCTCTTCCTTCGCACCTACGTGGGCACCTATCGAGGGGGTTCACAAAGATATATGGTGGGCATTTTCGTGAAGGTGCACAGTCCCATGGATCATCGATCAACTCCAACTACGTGTTACCAAGAGATGAGACATGTGGGGTGCTTGTAGCAAAGTGGAGGTGACAATGGAAATTCAAAGACTCGGGAAGATAGATTAGTTGATTAAAAAAAATTCATATGATTAAGAGTGACAAAATGAAAACTCAAGGATATTGATTATATCCGTTTGCAAAGCAACATGTCATATCCTCAATAACTTTGGAGATACAATTCTTCACGTTTGAATAAATATCACATTTATCATTATTCCTGTCAATTTGAATGTAGAGATAATAATTCTAAATTCTTTTGAACGAAGTTTGAAGTGAATGTGTAACTTTTTCTAGTTCTCATAGTTCATAGTGAAATTGTTCAATTCACAATGCATTAAAGCAAAAATCTTTTAATCAGGTAAATTGATTATGCATCCTTCATAGAAAGAATTCGAATGTATAACGTTGACGTCTTCTAAAACAAAAATAGAGCGACTATCATCATTATCATACTGAATGTTTCTGCTTTTGTGCGGCAATGTAAAATAAAATTAAAAAAAAAAAATCGACAGATATTTTCATTTAGTATGCTCAATTTTGTACCAAAAAAGAGAGAAAAGAAAACAACTTGAGCAGACTTGGAAAGCAATGTCAAAAACAACACTTTGAATCCATGTTGATCTATCTGATCATTCCGCAGTTAATTCTTAACATTTCAGATCGATAAATAGATCGCATACAAGGAATAGCCGCGGATCAAGCGCAAAATCATCAATGGTGTCAACAATGAGGACCTTCGATCACTGATGTGATAAAGACGCTTCGATCTCTGATGTGTGTGTGTGTCTCTGTTGTCACAACAACCTAAAAGGCTATGTATATCTGAATAAGATTGAACGTGGAAAAAAACTCTATAAAGTAACAGAGCTAGAAGCCGAAGAGTTTCTTGGCAAGTGCTAACTTGCCTTTGCATAAGAAGATACAACTAACACAAAGAAAAGCTCAGGCAGTGAATATCCACACAAAGAACGAATATTGAGATCGTTTGTGAATAAAATTGAAGTAATGAGCCCTAAACAGATCTAGATCCATCACTGCGCATGCACAAATTCCACCTGTTCAGTGTTAAACCATTTTGATAAACTCGGAGAGAAATACCCATAAATGGCTTGAATTCAATTAAAATTCCTTGGTCATCTGTCAGCTTTGCATACTTTGATCTAAACAATCAATGGAGAAGGTCTAACCGAGCAGAATTTCACGTAACCACATCTTTAGCATGACAAGATTTGAAACTTAAATCATGCAGAGATATTGATCACTCTAAATACATCAGGATAGATATTGCACCTTGATAAGATAAAGTAGTTATTGATCAATTCACTTACAATAGAGTCTCTTGTAGTAGTTTTATTCGGTAGAAGCATTAGAAGAGGAAAGATATATAACATCATATGTGAATGAAAATTTTTGGGTATATGAACATATGCTTCACACCCAAAAACTTGAAGAGGATCATAATATGGTGGCTTTCCTTTTCATAAATCTTGTTCCACTTTTAGACCTTTGGAAGTGCTAGGTGAAAGTTAATCATGTGAACAGTAGTCAATAACCAAAAAACACATACAAACTATGTATAAATTGAAGAAAGTGTTGCTTCAAGCTCCCATGCTTAAGCGTGTAGACTATTCTATTAACAAACCTATTATATTGAAAGTTGATACTAGTCCTATTGGTATAGGTTGGGTCGTAAGTCAAGATAGTGAAGGGAATAGATATGCAATTAGGTTTGGGGCTCAAATTTTACATGAAACACAACATAAGTATCCACAAATTAAATGAGAACTGTAGGGTATGGTAACATCTTTGAAAATGAACAAAGAATATTTCATTGGTGCAAATGTCAAAGTTGAGACTAATTGTTTGCCTCTCATTGGAATGATAGCGAATTGTTCATCTCCATGCTTAGATGGATCTCATATATTAAGTTCATAAATCATGAATTAGTTCATATTTGAGGTAAGTCGAATTCAATTGTTGATATGTTATCAAGAGCTAGATTTGATGATGATATTTAAAGTAATCTTATAAATAATGTGAGCTTATTTGACTATGTTCCATATATATAGAAGTATGAGTGATTTCATGAGTCTAAGTACGAAGATGAATGGAGAGACATAGGAAAGTATCTGAGTACACTGCAACCATTACCTAGCTCGATTACGAGTAGATGATGTAACATTAGGAAGCATGCTTATAAGTTTTTCCTATATAACGGTTATCTTTGAAGAGAAGTTAAGGATAAGGTTAAGAATCCACAATGAATCGTAGGAAAACGAGGTCTTTAGTTGCAAGTAATGAAAGAAATGCATGAGACATTATGGGCGGGCCATAAAGGATTTTTTGGAACACACGAAAAAATTAGAAGCACCTATTATTGGCCCAAGATGTATGTTGACATTAGTAACTATGTTTCTACATGTTCTACTTGTCAACTTGATTCATCAATAAAACATAGAGATCCTTTGCATCCTAGTTATTCACCTTGCATTCACTACAAGTGGGTAGTAGATCTTGTAACTATGCCTGAAAGTATTGACAAAATGTGTTACATTGTACTTATAAGAGAGGACTTAACTAATCATATAGAGGGATGTGCAATATGGTCTAGGAACACTTACAATCTTTGCAAATTCTTGCTTGAAGACATCATAAGTCACTTTGGGTACATAGAGAAAGTAGTTGTTGATCGTGGAGAGTTAGATGCGAGAGAAGTTCTTTGAACATTAAAATATTCACTTGTCTCTCATTACAACATATAATCCAAAGGCCAATGGTAAAATAGAGAGAGGAAATCCATCTATAGTGAAAGCCATATCTAAAGCATGTAACACTGACATTAAACAATGGCCTAAATTGTTAGCTTTTGCACTTTGGGTAGATAGCATGATATGCACACGACCCTAAAGTATATGCCTGCTGAACTCATGTACTATAAAAAATCGTTGTTTCCAATTTAGTATCATATTTCTGCATGGTCAAATTTGCCTTGGTCTGAAAACATGTCTACTGAAGATTTCCTTATATTAAATAATTAGAACAAGTTAAATTAAGACTTGATGATGCCATTGAAAAATTAAGAGAAGCCAGAATGAAGAACAAGCTTTATTTTGACAAAACTCATCGATTGCATCCTAAGCACATTGAGGTAGGAGATTGGGTGCTCATTTATGATAGTACATTTGCCTCTCAATATGATGCATGCAAAAAACTCACTCAATGGTGGTTTGGGCCATACATTGTATCAAAAGTCAACGACAATGGTACGTATGCTCTTTGTGAATTAAATGGTGTTGCATTAAAACTTTGATTGCAGGGCCGATTCATAAACAAGAGTATCCATTTATTAAAAATAAACATTAAAATAAATAAAAATAAAAAAATCATTTCTTTTTCAAGTTCATGTTGCTTTGTCTCTTCAAGTTCATTCAAACTTTTCTTTCCAATTCCTGCTTGTTTCCAATTTTGATTCATGCACATTTCTTTTCGATCTTTGCGTTGCTTGCTTATCCACACTCTTAAGTCAAAAGGTAAAATGATGATTTCTCTACTAATTGTGTAACATTGTATCTAAGTAATAATGTATCTACTAAGAAATCAGCTAAAATCTAGGATTATGGAAAGATAGGGCATGTAGATTTGGAGGTTTATTTTGGTAACATGACTTTCATATATAAACATGCATATGTATCCAGTATCAAGAGCAACTATTGAAGTCCTAGCTCCTACTATTGCATGTTTCTACATCCTTTTTCCACCTCACAACACTTGTATGGGAGTTTAAATGACTCTTCTATATCATAAAAAATGATTGTATCTTGTATCAAGATATAATCTTTCCCCAACATCAAAAAAGTTAAATTACCATCTGTTACTTAGAAGTTTACACTTTCTTCCACCCCAAAAAAATGAATGTAACCATAAAGTGGTTGAATAATTGAAGGAAAAAAAATATCAAGTCAAAGGAAGCTAAAGAGGCATTGAAGAATAAAGCACATGCTATATAGGCAGATTTATGCACTAGTGGAGCTTAGTTGGATTTTCTTGCATGTAATTAGAGAAAGATCAAATTCATATTTATGTAGGAAATAAGTTGATCTAAAATAAGCTCAAGATGAAAGATGTCTCCTAAAAATCCTAAATCTTTGTTTGTAGTCATATTTAAGATAGATTGCTTTATGAAAAAAGTACAAATTTTTCTTCAAGGTGAGAGCAATTGATGCCTAAAAGGACTGAACACATTTGCTTCCACTTCATATTGATGCTTGGTTTTTATTTTGTCAATGTTGCCTCTTCATTTACATATGTGCTGCCTATTTGTTCATGCATATTCATGTTGCCTGTTTCAATTCTTTCTTTCATGAAAAAGTTGTTTCATGTCACGTTGCCTGCTCATTCATGCCCTGAGAAGTCCAAGAAACTTCAAGGATGTCAAAGGGAATTCACATGAAAAGTTTGGAAGAAATCAAGAAAATACATGGTAGCCATCAAAGATAGTCAAATTTTGGAAATTAAAGCAAAAACTTCACTGTCACCAAATCACATGAAAATTCATATACTTGTAAAGCCTATCAAAGGTAGTCTATATCCTAAATTTCATATTTAAATGGATTTTCTAGCACATTGATATGCCATGTACATTTTGTAAAAATGTAATTTTTCCACTTAGATCCTAGAAAATCTTGTATATGAATATCTCTTAGCCATATGGTCTCGCATATATAAAGACCATATGTGGCTACACATTTGTACAAATTTTCAAGGCTATCAAAGCTTCCTATGCACTTTAATGCCACCTTGCAAACTTCCAAATGTAGTCAAACTTGTATAAGGGAGATTAAAATGGGAGTTTTTTCTCCATATTCCTAAAGGCGACCATTGAGAACATAGCCCTCAAAACTTTCATCTTCATCAAAGGATATTTGGACGTTCAAAGAGCAAAATATCCAGTTTTCAACGTCACCATAATTTTCTAGATTAAGCAAATTGGAGGTTTGAAGGGCTAGCACATGGCAAAAGAACCATGTTGTACGGTCAAGATGAGCTCAGATTTAAGGGTGGGGATGCACCAGAGCTTAAATCAAGGAGGATCCACGCTTTTTTCATCAAATAATCTTATTTTTATGACTAAAGACCAATATCCAAAGTTCTTCCAAAAATACCAGCTAATTTTCCCTCCTTTTCCCTAGATATCATGAAAAGAATAAATCCTAGCCATCCATTTAATAAATCCAATGGTTGCTATCAAAAGTAGCTTATCATAGGGTTAAAAGTTGATTTCTCCAGATCCAAGGGCCCAAATTCATTCAAAAAACTATAAAAATCCCCCTCCAAATTCTTAGAGCATCATTTTTAGGCATCGATAAGGCCTTGCTAGCATATGGTTTCCTTGAGATGATCACCCTCAATCGAGCGTGTGAGGATCTAAGGTGGGCTAGTAAAAGCATACGTCCTAAAATCAATTTTAAGTTAGACTTCTAAACTAGGATAGGCTCATAAACCCAATAGTTTCTATATCTTTTCTCACTCTCACTGGAGTGTGTGAGTGAATTAGGATTGGTTTTATGAGTATTAGGCTTCTTTAGATAGATGTTGCACTCCTAAAAGATATAGGGTCAATGAAGTGGAAGTTATGCTCTCATGTGTGACATTCAGTTCAACTATCATGGGACTGGATCCCTTCCATAATCAGATCATACATTCCCCTTCCCATAATCAAATCATCACACCTTGCATTCATACATTCCCCTTCCCATAATCAAATCATCACATCTCTCCTATACATACCCAACTTCACCTTCACCTTCAGATTTTGATAACATAAACCTTCCAACACTCACTAGCTTTATACACTCTACTTGAGCCACAATTGACCCCGATCCACCTATATTGCAATCACCTCCACACCATTAGTGTCCATGTTAAATGCCAAATGGCCGTTGGGCACTTTTCTATATGTTCTTTAATAAAACATATAATATCTTGGTCAACCATAGACTATAAGTTCAGCTGCATTTGTAACACCCAAGAAATCTATGTTTGTGCTCTATGTGTACTATGTGTTTTCTATAGATTTTGTAGCCCATGTGTACTATTTGCGATTTTTGGAGCTCTATTTTAGGATATCACCATGGAGATCTCAAAAAGAAGAATCCGCCATGGTGCATCTCCATCGAAATACTTCAAAGATTAGGGAAGATTTTGATGATACGATTATTTTCCTTAAAGTATTTGAAAAAAAAAATTTGCTTATCTATTTTCTTCTCATTTTTTTCTTCATTCTTTGATTGTGCAACACTTAACAAATTTCTTCTAGTAGATGAAGATCCACCTTTTCCCTTCCCCTTCTAACTAGCATATGAATCTTGATAAAGAACATCCGTAATAGAACTGTTCTACTGAGTTTGGTTTCTTGCAGCAAAGCAGATGCTAAATCTCCAAAAATTCGAGGCATAATTATTGCCTTTTGTCATCAATGAAAGATTAGATGCAAAACTTTGATACGAATTAGGTAAACCATCAAGAACAATGTCTACAATTGAACTGTGTGGAAAAACGTCATGTGGATCAATCAACTACTACTTAAATTTTTTCAGCTTTGTGAGGACAATTTCCATAGCATCACCTTCATTCATATGCAGAATCTATAATTTTTTCTGGATCTAAAAGACAAAAGGCTCATTTCTTACATGATATAGTGTGTAAAGATTATCCCAAGCATCCTTTTCTATTTTCCATGAAAGAATATTAGGGACGATGACATGCTTGATAGATAAACAATTCAAGGCATATGCATGTACAATTCTTTGCTATCAAAGTTGTTTTGTAGTGGCTCCGGGTGTTGGTGGTGTATGAAACATAGTCTAAATTGGAGTTGCAAGAGGTTTAAAAATTGAAACATCATAAACTACAAACCTCCAACATCCTCAACACCACCTACGTTAGCTATATTTTTTGGTTTTCATGGTGGTAATAGGCCGTATTTTGTGAGGAATCAACTCACAACCTCCTAGATAGGAGTATGATGGGCTAAACATTGACCCCAAAAGCCATGCATGAGGATAAGTTCCTAATCGTCTCTCTTAAGGTATGGTTCAACAATCCCCTCCTAGGATTATGTGACATTCCTTTTCCCTTAGACTAAGCATTGCCCCCCAATGCTCACTTGTGGACCCACTTTCCATGCATGAGTGCTTCCACCAACCTCAAACTCTAGCTGTTGGATCAAATTTGGACCTATCCCACCCTCTATGAGTGCCTAAATTCCCATGTGTCTTCGTCTAAGGCTAGTTTCACACTCACCAAGGACAATTGCTTTTTTCAAGTGCCCACCAAATGAGGCGCCTTACCTCCATCTAGCCCAAGTTCCTCAACTAGGCTCTGATACCGATGTGACATTATGATGATGTACATAGAGAGATGAGTCTCTTTTGCATCCCAATCATATGCCTTCATATAGCTATTTCCAAGGGGCTACCTACTATGGCGTGCATATATGCCTCCATATAGCTATTTCCAAGGGGCTACCTACTATGGCAAGTGCATTCTGGAGACAGGGATAGAATTCAATGGAAAATGGGGGAAGTACCATTTCTTCACTCATGAGTTTGAGAAGTTATAGTATGCGGAAGAGCTACACCCGATGTGGCAGAAAGTGGGATTGGATGAATACTTCAATGGTAAGCTTCCCAAACCTAACTTCATGCAATGTTATTATCTCCTCAACATCCTAACTCTCAATAATAACCCCAAAGCTTCAAGCACATTTGTGCTTCCATCTCTAACGAGTGAAAACAAATTGAAGAGGTTTAAGTTAACCAATAACCTAGTATGTGATCCTCTAGACATGGAAGGAATGCACATACCCACTGAGAAGGAGATTCTAGTGCCGGAACTAAAGTTTAGAAACCTCACAAAACTCAAAGATATGGTGGCCATGACACCAAACATTGCGATTCACCCAAGAATGTGCATGCAACATTTCACTTTTCTAGCACAAGACAAGTTCACCATGCCCCCTAAAAAAGTATAGCTCAATTGGTATCTCTCTGAATCTCGGAATATGACCATTAACCCACCGCACTAGATCATTGATCAGATTCACCGAGCACACAAACAATGGCCGTGCAAGGCAATATTGTATGGATGTTGTGCCCTCACAAAAATTGTTTATCAAAGTATGGCATATGACATTCCCATCTAGAGAGCTTTGATGTGGAACATGGTACAACAATACAAAGGCAAAACATTCACAAGACCCCCATCAAAGTGTATGCGTGGAGCAATACCACGTTCTCAACCATGAGGATCCACCTTAACTCTAGAATTCATGCCCCCACCACGATTTGTATGCCCATTCACACTACACCTCCCAAGATGTAGCTCTAAGGGCCAAAGCTTAATATTTTTGCTAGTCCCTAGAGTCTTTGAATTCCATGGTGGAGTCCACCTAGAAGAACTCACCAATGAAGATTTTGAGCAGATCTTAAGAGGTGAATATTGAGTTGGGTGAGGAACAAGTTGTGGAATGATCACTTGCACAAGCAACTACATCGCAAGTGCAGGTTACAATAGCCAATGAGGAAGAAGATGACAAAGATGATGATGAAGTTGAAGAATCTAAAGATGGTGATGATGAACACAAGGAAAGACATCAATAAGAGCAACAAGTAGTGGATGAACTCATAGGTGCTCCCGCATACACCCCCCAATTACAAAGATGTTATGACACAATTTAGGCTGTGCAAGAATGACATAGAGTCTCATTCGTGTTGGGCTAAGCCGTGATAGATCAGATACTTAGAGATGAAGGGTTGGACCCTTAGTTCATTGAGCCACTCAAGTCATTAACAGAATCATTGGGAGTTCAAGACGTAGTGCACACTACATTGCACTAGTCAATTCGGTATGATTGATGCAGAGTGCAAACAAGGCCATGACCAAGAAAAGACATACATATTCACATATCTAAATGAGAAGCAATCATAGAACCAATGACTACCTCAACAACCATAATAGATCTTACTATAGAGCCCTTTGTACAAACTTTTCCTATCTTACCATAGTAACCCCCATCTCCCCCATCCTATCCACCTCCACCTCCAACCACTATACAAACCAATGTAATCTTAACAACCACTACCTATAAATCTACCTCAACAACCTCTTTCTCTTTCCATGAACTAACCTCTCAAGTGACACTCTTTTCTTCTATCATCAATCCACTTTTTACTTCTCCATTTTTGCATGCAAAACCTGCCATTGGACACCCCATCATAACTAGTGTAGAAGGACAAGCTAGACCTACTGAGGGTAGCCTAGGTATATCTGCTTACCTGCATTCACACATCCCCCTTCCTCATGACCCATTCTTTCCATTTGCCTCATCAATCTTTCCCTATACCTCAATCACCACCATATCCCCCACCCCATTATGTATCATTCATGGAAAGTTTCACTCGTGTTCCCAGCACACAAACAATAGGCTCACGAACACTCATATCCACTTCACAGCACACCGATACCACAATCACCACACCTACCATCCCCATGTTCATGGCAGTTCTCACTCATAGAGCAATGTCCAAACCCATGGACATTTCTCCACTCATCGCACATCCCCCTCCTCCCACGCTCCCACCATCTCCGCTTCCCCCCTCCACCAACATCACCGGTAACACCATGCACTGCATCCACAATTCCCATTCCCATTCTCATTCCCCTTGCATTAAACATTATTTCCTTTGCATTGGCGAGTAAATACTACATTCAATACGATGATTCAATGTGTATCATAGCTCCAACAAGATTATCGACTACAAGATCTAAATGTTGCCTTCCAGGCAGAATCTCAAAGATTACAAGCATGCGTCACAGCTTCAAAAGCAGACAACAAAACACTCCAAGCTAAATATTTCACACTACAACAAGATCATGCAGAACTGGAGTCCAAGGTACTAGATGTGGATGCCCAAGCTCTCAAAGACTTGGAGGACATGCTACACGAGCAAGATGTAACCAAGGCAAAACAATGAAGGAATCTAGGGTTTATCAAGAAGCATATGTCCACAATGCTAGAACAAAATAAGAAATTACAACAACAGAACCAAGATAATATCACGGCCACTATGGAAGGGACATAGGGCACAATGATCAATCCCACATGGCTTCAATTTGTTCCCTCATATGACATCAATATATTACTCGAGGAACATGCTAGCTTTCTAGAGTCATACGAAAAGCTAGAAATAGTGTACAGACCTCAAGAAGCAATTAACCACAATAAGCACATCTAGGCCAGAGGCTCCCACCCTACCATAGACTACAGAGGAAGTAGAAACCCTCAAGAAAGAGGCTAAAGAACTCCAAGAAAGGCTATTACAATATGAGAAGCCACCTTCTCTGATTGAAGATCCAGAGCCAAACACAGTAGTGGAAATCCTTGTCAAAGAATCCTTTGAAGAGCCATACGAACCCATGCCAGTACATGGAGGGCACATCACTGAAGAGAGCAGAGACAGATTTGAAATTGGCGCACCACATTGGCTCAAGTGGGTAGATCATATCAGCTAGACTCATGATGATAGGGTAACGATGAAAATCCAATCAATGTCCAACCTTGAAGAAATGGTACTCAAGTCTGCTTATTTCCGAAACTTATCACATCAATGACTCATCACCACATCAAAATAGCAATACATGCCATATTCTAAATTATTGGTAGATTATAATGCAAAACTCAAGAGGCATACAGGAAAAGAACCCATGTTTGCTACTCAATTTGAGCTAAATGACTTACCTAAAAAGGCATAGGGAGGAACTTATTTTCAACCAAATTGGCATGCATGACTATTGACAGATTATCTTGAAATGATGCATAGATTGTCAAATATTCCATTATACGTTAAATATAATACTTGTTATTGTTTTGTTGTCTGTCACCAACCCTATGAGACAATTGCAATCAAAGTTCCAAATAAAAAGGGGTGTTTAAATTGGATAAACTATCCTTAATTTGCTCCACCCAGAGCACCACCCACAATTGCTTATATAATATATACTGTATGCCACTAGTCTGCAAGATTCAAGAATGTGTTGGACATTGTTGCCAAGATGTGTATGATATTTTTGAGCTAATGATGGTCGTGTTCAAAACTTTCCAAAAAGTCTAAGCTCCCTATATTTCGGCCCCATGGTTTTTTGAAGGAAATTGTGATCTGGTATATGATATGAGCCAAATCCCCTCTATCAACACCATCTATGCCTATCATGCATGCATCAAATATTTATTTGCTTGCTATCAGCAGACATTTGAGGAGAGTTCTCTACAGGGTTTTGGGAGTACCACTCTGAGATTTTCATTCCCAAACCCATCCACCTGTTGCATCTATTTGTAGTAGAACAAGCAATCCATGTTGATCATCTATGACTACCACATCTAGACATTCCAAGTCTACTAGATCGCGATCAATGGATGAAAGATTTGGCACAAGAACTATGTTTGCGAGAATATCATCTAGCCATAAATATCATCGAATACTACATCAAACACTCCTTACAACAAGGGTCTATCATAGGCAACAGATGCAAGAAAGGGGGGTGTTGGTAGTCGCTAGGGAATTCAAGAGGCAAGCCATTAGAGAGAATCATAACACAGGAAGAGTCAAGGAGTACCAATTGCTAACACTTTTACAATAGTGATCACGACATGCCATTGTAAATACCTTTTTTTATCATTTTCACTCCATTTTGTGCATGTTGAGGAGTCCTTTAGCTTAAGAGTATTACATCTAAGTACATACCAATTTTCATTTTCTTTAGAGCCCATTTGAGCCTCCAAAATAGCCTAGGAACGTTGGACATTATGTCTAGACAGGACCAAAAGCTATTCAAAAACTATAAAAGGAGCTAGAGAGCTCATTTCTAGGAATTGGAAACTATGTCTAGAGAGAACCAAAAGCTATTCAAAAACTATAAAAGGAGCTAGAGAGCTCATTTCTAGGAATAGAAAATTGGGAATTGAAGTGAACAAAAGAGCTTGTAATCTTGTTTTTTACTAATTAAGGATTCCATTGCTCTATATCTTTGTCTGGCCATGTGTGCATGTGTGTGTGTATGTGTGTGCATGCTTGTGTGCTTCTCACTCACTTGCTTGTGCATCTCACTTTATCACAATCATTATACCCTCCTCATGTCTTCCCAAATTGACAATTATGAGGAGGATCTCCTTATGTTGGTACTTGTCATTGTGCTAGAGTGACACTTCCTAATTCCACTTGAAGGTCAACTTCAAATTACCCTATCTAACAAGGATTCTGGATGATATTTCCAATGCACTCTAGAGCTCAAAATATGGATTTAAGATGAAAGATTTATGTCAATTCAGGCTCTTAGGGGCAAAAGAGGCAAACAGGATGTGTCAGAGAATCGTAATTTTTTCAGAATTAGAGGACCACAAAGTCACGATGTTGTGAAAGCCAAAAGCTAAAAAGCCACAATGTTGTGAAAGCCAAAAGCCAAACATCACGATGTTTTGCCCAACAAATATCCAAAAACTTGTGATTTCTTTCTCTTTTCTTCTTTCAAAAAGTTGCAATTTTCTCAAAAATGGGATTGCAAAAAGTCACGATTTTCTCAAAAAATGGATTGCAGACAGTCACGATTTTCTCAAAAGTTGTCTTCCAAAAATTTAAGATTTTCTCAAAAAATTGCCTTCCAAAGGAATTTTTATATAAGGGAGATACATGCCAAAATTCATAAATTTTGAAGACTATTAAATATGCGAGATGGCTTGTCAAAGTGAAGCCCTTGAGTTGAAATGTAATCTCTGGAATAGTTATGATACCTAGTTGGGAGTTCCTTTTCTCTCAATTGTTAACTCATTTGAGGATGTTTTTATGTAAAAAGTTATCATGGCTTTTGAACATTCTATGTTTAAATTTAATTTCAAGAAGCATTGTAATTTATGAGAAAATTTGATTTTGGTTTAACTATGTTGAAGCAAATTAGTCCTATGTTCAATTTATAAGTCCCAATGTATGCATCCAAATTTTAATTCATAAGTCCCAATGTGTGCATCCAAAGTTTAAGAAATTTTAACATATGTTAGATGATATATTTTTGAATCACGTAAGCAATTTTTGTGGATTTGGAGTTAGAATTCATGAATGAAATGTATTCATATATATTCTCGTGACTCTAGCAAGAATTCATGAGAGAGATATGAATAGAATTGGCAATAAAGATAGTTCTCTCTAACAAGAAATTCAATTAGGATGTTTTTTGTTTAATAATGTAGACTTAGAATACCACCATTGTGAAAAATCTAAGCTCAAAGGAATTCACTTCATCTATGTTGTCATGAGATTAACTTTGTGTTTCATATTCTTTGCAATACATAATGTGTGGGTGTAGCAAAGATTAACATTAGGATTGCCATTTCATGCAATGTGAGAATGCATTGATGTTTGATATGCTAAACTAAAATAATGGTATAAGGACCATATCATCTTTACACTATTTGGCTAGTCAAGCAAGATGAAGAATTTGGGCCTATTCACTTCCAAGTCACTAATTGCACATAGGCACATACCATACTTTTTTCTTTTATATCTTGTAAGTATTGACTCCAAAGAATTCAATAAATATGGATTTATCACATCATTGATTGCACTATGTTCCTAACTAATTTCATTAAATTTTATATTTTGGAACTACATCTAAATTTGCTCATCTTTACGCAAGTTTATGGAAGGGTGATGCTACATCATCATAAGGCTTGTTATCATTATATTACATTTATCTTAAGAGTATTTGTGATGATTTAGCATAGTTTTTAGTGCTTTGGTCTTAAAGAGATGCACTTTCACCTTAGAGATATCCAAGTAGATGTATCATAACTTCTTGGCTTGGTGCTTATCACTCCCATGATTTAAGTGTTGGTTCAAAGGCATCGTCAATTGATGTTTATGAAGACTTAATAAAGTCAAGAAAAAGCATGGATAAAATTGAAGAAAGATTTCTTTTGTACATAAAGACCAAGAAGAATGAATATGGTCATAAATGAAGAGCTTGAGATATAACAATACATAGGTTCACTTGAAAGGATCCTAATTATTGTACTATAGTTAGAAGTACATTAGGCATGTAAGAAACTACTCACACAGTGATATTGAGAAATATGCAACAGAAGAAAAGAACAAAGATATTGCAAAAATTCAAACCTTTATTACTAGTAGCAATACAAAGTGATGGCATTGTCCACCCATGTGCTCTTAAAGTAGACCTTCAATGCTGATATAGACAACTCTAGATGGGGAAACACAAGATAGATGTATGCTTGTTGAACTGCTCACTTGGGCTCCAACAACAGGCCCTTAAATATTTCATGAATAGAAAAGACCTTCCACGGGAAACTAAGCATGGGTAGTTGTACCTGGGCGGCCATCGCCCTACAAAATAGACCACCACCCATACGGGACTTCCACATGGGGTCCATCGATCTAAGGAAAAGTGGGTTTTATGAAGTGAACCCAAAATAGACAACAAAAAGAGCCCTATTGGGCATTGAGGCCAAATTTGGGCTGAGATTAAGAGTCTAAGATCATCTAGATCATGAGATGGAACCCCCAAGTTAAAGCATTCAAAGCTTTAAGTTGTGTTGTCGAGAGGATGGGAATGCTCAGTTGGTGGATCAAGTCAAGCAACAAGTTCAACGGCTCACACAGGGTGACTTTTAACAACTCAGGTAATACTCTATCACTTGGAAAAAAGAATAAAGTATCTATTTTGATCAAGTTCATTTGAGAGAAATTTTGCTTTCAACACATCAAATCATATGCACATTTATTTGTTTCAAAGCATCTATAAATTTTGAATCATCTTCAAGCAAACATCAATTAACATAATTCACTCAATGTACATTTTTACTTTAGACATCCAAACATATGTTCATTATGTATTCATAGAAACACCGTTTTTATTCAGTATATTACATGTAAGAAATGAACCAATATAAGTTGACAAAAAAATTGAACCCTATCATGTTCTGCTTTGTATGTAGACTATAATTATCAAGATATCAATAACATCCATCATATTAAGAGAGGTAACATTCAATAGTTGAAATATAGATAATGTATGGAAATTCTACAAATGTTCAGAGTTGTGTGAATCAAAGGATTGAATTAGCCAAATTGAATGAACAATTACACATGGTCCCATATGGATTAGCCATCAGAAGGTATAAATGGTGCTTGAAATAACTATAGAGTATCTCATCATATCAGAAACGTTTATGTGATGGTCTTTCAAGCTAAAAAAGTTGAGGGCTTCACGATGCCACTCTGTAAGTCAAAAACATCAGACAATGGCCTCCATGCAGATGATCTGATGAGGCATTCTCTCATAATTCCTTTCCCAAGCGGGATAATATCCCTTATAAAACGAAGAAAATGGGCAAAAGATATCTAGTTGTAAGAAACTTCAAGGCCCATACCATCATGAATCTTGTAATCTTGTAGAGTGATGTGATCCTTGTAAATAGTACACCTTTTTTGGATACAATAATAATGAACTTGATGCATGTGATGCACTAGACAATGTGTCTTTCAAATAGAATGAGTGACTGACTTCATAATCTGAGAAAAACACCAATAGTATTTTAGTATTGATGGTAGAACAATCATCATTTTTTCATTAATAATTCATAGGAATGACTCACTTTTTTTGTTAAGAGGGAAAGAGATGGTACTTAGTTTGACTACTTTGTTCATCGTACTTAGTTTGAGTACTCAAGTCATCAACTTTAATTTTTTGCTCTCACACACATCTATGTTGGATGTAAAGTACAACATTAAACTTTGAATTATGCTCAGATGTAGGAAAGATAGTATGGGGGAAGATTCATTGACTTTAGCTATAGGGAGGTCTTTTATTTGACCTAACTACAACTTTGCAACCAAAAAGCAATTCAAGTCCCTAGGCAAGTAGCCTAGAAATGGAAAGGCAAGATTTGTATATAAGTATTTCAAATATGAAGAACTCCTTAAACATCACTTTAGAAAAGAGTTCATAGATGTGCCTTCAATAAGGCAATGTTTCAGATATAATTGTTACTAGGTGAACTAGATGATTAACCTATTTGGATGCAATGGTGCAACTGTCTAGTCATATTAGCTTGAATATGTCTGGAAAACTCACACTTTGAGTTTTTATTGCCTCTAGGAGTGCTAGAGCATTTTTGGGAGATTATATGAATGTGGTAGTTTGGGCTGATTCCATCCTATTGTCGAGTGGATATACACAAGAGTTTTGTTCATTCCTAATAAGTTACGTCTTATCTTATAGCAGGTAGTGGTAGTTCTGACAATTGCTAGATTTTCTAACAATTTCTTTGATCCACAATTCAAACCAAGATAAGAACTTCCTAGAGTTCCATTTTGTGAGAGTAACTAAATCTAGTCAATTTACTTGAGTTTAACTTTTGCTACACTATGTGGAAAAGATTTTCATTATTAGTGAGTTAGTTTGCTTGTACACCACATCAATTGATAGGTTGTTTTATTTTAAGGAATTCCCCATGAGATTGCGCATATTTATCTTCCTAGGAAGTATAGAAGTACTTTTTTTCCTTAGGTGTTTGGTCACATAAACTAACACACCTTTCACCTTTTGAAGTTGTTCATCGGTTAACTTCATCAGGTCTAATTACTATAGGTTCACTTCATGATTTTCCTAGTACCATATTCCTTTCTTAGTTTTCTATTGATTTAGTTATGATACAAGACTTTGGAAGCTTCCCAAGTAGCTCAATATTGTGCTTTGCATAGTTATCTACTAAGGTATCTATAAGTAATAAGTATTCATAGTTAGTGTTCAAGGTCTAGGCATAAGGATTCTGAGGAAAGTTTTGAGTATTTATGATGTGGAGATGCCTCATTGGGAATCACATAGATCCCTAGCATATGCCCAATGCAAGGACTATGATTTATTGGTGTAAATACTAGAGAGGAAGTAGAGAGACAAGTTGCTTGCTTTATTCTAGAGTATCTAGTTTTTTAGACCCCCAACACACTTCACTCATGTTTCTTGGGATCATTTGTTATGTTCCCTCATTTAGGTATTTCCTTCTATATAATTGAGGGCAATGATATCTATGTTGGAAATTTAGTAGGCCCATAAAAAATACCACAGGTCCAAGTTCCATAGGTTTCCAGGATCTACAACACAGATTCCAGCAATCTTCCAATATTGACAAAACATGAACATACCACATTTAATCATACAAATGATGAGACAAAGATAGAGAAAGATTAGACAACATGTGTAAAGTGTTACATAAGCCACTGCTTACTCACACTATCATATATACAAATGTCAATTTACAATGTGGGAGCAAAAACTCTTAACCACTCTATGTGAATAGAAATAGATGGATGAGTGAATGTACAGAATTTACAAGAATATTCAGATGTAGGGACAGAAATCTGAATATGTATGAGATGTATGACCTGATAGGTTGTAGAAGAGTGTATATGAGTGACAAAAAGAGGAAAGATCAGTATGAAACTGATGTTCAGCAAACTCTAATCTGATTTTAGGCTATGGAAGACCCTAAATAAGTTGTGTGTGTGTGTGAAAGATCACATACTTACATAAAGCAAAGAATGCTAACAAGTTGCTACTAGAAATCCTCATACTCATGTGAACACACCTTCTCTAACACCTCATCTGAATGCATGTAGCATGCATTGATTCTCCTTTACATATGTCGAATAGGACTCCTCCTGATATGGATGCCATTGCCTCCATAATCTCCAAGTAGTAACTTTGTGCATAAAGAGAATATGTACCTCAATTCTTAACATAAGATGCAAATATTATGTTAAACTCCATCCAATGTCTTTGAAGTACACCAAAATCTTCATGTAGAAGACAATCTTCAAATACATTATGTAGATGGTTGATCCACACTACCAAGCTATTGATGGGCAAGTCCTCTCCATAAGCAAGAGTGTGAGCACACTCTTCTCCAAGAAGAACTCCATAGCTGCTCCTCAACATGCTCCTAGAGTGCACCATAGCTGCCCCATGTGTGCTAGAGCACCACCTCTATTGAGGTACCAAAGTTGGCGTTGCCAATTGGTGTAGGATGTCTAACAAAGTGACCCAAGACTCTCTTATATAGGTTTTAAAGCTCCATGCAAAAAATTCACAAAAAAGAATTTTATTTTAATCACATCGCTTTTCAAATTGCTTTTGCTTTATTTTAATTGAGTTTGTTTTTTTATTTAAGTTGCTTTTAGATAACTTTAAAAATAACTTCTTGACCTGCTTTTTCAGACTTCTGACTACCTGATGAATGATCTGACAACATTTTTATGATCCTCATGCTGAGAGCTATCATATGAGGTCAAAACCCTAAATCAGTAGAAAACACAATGTTCCATAGTCCTTTTGCAACCAATACATGTTGCATCATATAAGCCCATAACGGGTAGATGGTACCATCCAACTTATCCTCAACATCCAACATACGGAATACATCACTGCTTTCAGTCATGGTCAGTGACAAAATACCATGATGCAGAAAATTGACTGTATCTCAAAAAGTTGAACAGAATTGCCCATATAAATTTTGCTAGACCTATAGCAGACTTCGAGATGCTTATACTAGCGAACAAAATCTGGTATATACCTTTGGCACAAAAAACAAAATAGCCTACACAAGCACTACGAGCGTGTGTTTGGAGGCCGAAAATTATTGCAATTCTAAGACTGCAATCGGGGGAGTGTCGACAACACTCTATATGAAGCGACAACTTGCTTTGATACCAAGTGTTGGAGATAGACGTTTGCGGAAGCACGCAAAGAACACAAGGAAGGAGAAGAAGCTTGGAGCACAACACACAATAATAAATGTATTACTAGAGAATGTACAAAGATAAGTAGCCCATTAGGGCAATAGGCATATATACTAGGCAAAGGAAAAAAACTTGCTAAAGAGGGAAAAAAGTGCCCCGGCGGTCCTAGTCTGTTCACTCACATCACTACCTAAATATATCAACACAAAATAGTCATTTCCCCAATTTCGGTGAAATTTTTTCTAGATGCTTGTTCTTTTATTAAAATCCTTCTTCTTTCTATTCATAATCTACATTATCATGCTGCATTATGAACCCAAAAAGTATTAATAACTAAAACATTCCAACTGGCATTTCCAAGTAGGGCTCATAATCCTCATTTAGAGACTCAAATATGCTCATATTCTTATATCTTGAAATATAGACATAATTTTTCAAATATGAATACACCATTTGATGTCGAATGCTTAAAAACCCCAAGATCAACTACTCACTTACTTGATTTTGATACCTGTAGTTATAGATATGAGTGGTCAAAGTTATTCAAAAAAATCAAACTTTATACTTGGCATCGAATTTATGCATAACTTTATACTCAACATCAACTTTATACATAAATTTGATGCCAAGTATAAATTTTGACATTTTTCAATAACTTTGACCACTCATACTATAGGTATCCAAATCAAGCAAGTGAGTAGTCGATCTTGGGGTTTCTAAGCATTTTGCATCAAATGGTATATTCATATTTGGAAAATTATGTTTTTATTGCAAGATATAAGAATATTAGCATATTTGAGTCTCTAAATGGGGATTTTGACCCCTACAAAGAAATGCCATTGGGAATGTTTTAGTTATTAATCCCTTTTGGGAACATAATGTGGCATGATAATTTAGATCTACTCACATGCTTGATTTCAATACTTGTGGTTATAGAAATGAGTTATTAGAAACCCCAAGATTGACCACTCACTTTCTTGATTTAGATACTCATAGTTATAGATATGAGTGGTCAAAGTTATGGAAAAAGTCAGACTTTTATACTTGGCATCGACTTTATGCATAAAGTCGATGCCAAGTATAAAGATTGGCTTTCTTCATAGCTTTGAGCACTCATATCTATAGCTATACACATCCAAATCAAGCACTTCATATTCAAGCACTCATATCTATAGATATTCAAGAACTTTGTTTGGACCAGCGAATTCAAATAAGAAGGCGATTCCCAAGATCTAATGGGAGGGCTCCATAATTATAATAAGAGCCTACACAATATTACTATATGTAGGTTAGGCATTGAGTTCTTCCATAGAAGGTATGAATTTCAACAAGAATTCAATCTAAAGCATTGTCTTCTTTTGAAAAAATCTCTTTTTTACAAGCAATTGGATGCCATGCATCCACTTCTTGGATAGTTTCTTATGCAGTAAAATAGGGGCTTTTTGAGAATAATTTGATGCCGGGCATCGACTTCTAGCATAAAGTCAATGCTTGGCATCAACCTTCATATTAAAATTAATGATGAAATCATGTTTTTATGAAAATGATCATCCATTTATGAGGAAGACAATACAAAAAAAGAATTTGCAAATACAAAAGAGCCTTATTAGCATTTTTCCCCTTCATCTTCATAAAAAGGAATTCATTCTTGTTGAAAAGACAAGTCGATGCTTCGCATATCACAACAACAAATCCTAGCAATTTGTTAATATACTTGATTCCTCACACCAAGCCTCATATTTGAAAATAATGACACCTTCATAACTTAAGAGCTCACATGGGTTTGAATGGTGCTTGATGAATATATGACCAATAAAGGCAATTTAATTTATTGAGATGTGAGAAAAACAAATATGAGAAAATCCAAATATCCATTGTCTATTGTTCTAATGGATGATGAAATAAGATCAAAATGTATTTAAGTATTTCTTTAGAGTTACAAATAACTCTAGATTAATACATATAATGAGTTTGTAGGGATACTTCATCACCCATAAACCAATTTTTTTACAATGTGTTTATAGGGATATTTCATCACTAGTTAATTAGACTTGAAGATGCACACGAATCAATAGAATCAATGGTATAGACCATCCATGTTGGAGTTTATTGACCTCCAAAATATAGCTAGAAGTAGGTGAAACCCCCTAGGAACAAGTTGACCTTCTCGCAAACTTCATCACAAAAAACCAGTCATGCTTCCAGAGCTTACTATTCCCTAACAATTCAGATTTTTTTTTAAATCTTCTAATGCATATACTAGAGACCAAGAGCTTTCCAATGAGACAAAGAACACTCAATTTGGATATATACACAAGGAGGTATGACCTCTGCAAGTTTGAGGTTTAATGGAGACCTTCAGTAGGGGTAAACCCGAGAACACACACTACTTGCAAAGCATACTGCTCTCAGCTCACAAATCCAATGAAAATTGACAATATGAAAGTAGATAGTAAGAGCTTTCAAATGAGCTATAAAACATGTAATTTGGATAATAATGAGGGAGATAATAGCTCTGCAATCTCTACATACAAAACTACAGATGCGTAGAGATACACATATGACTCTCTTGGGCTTCCCACAAGATCACGACTTCTCTCATCTTTTTATAGAATGTGAAACTAATCTAAAACCTTCCTAATACATCTAAATTCGTGGTAGACACTTGGGTGGAGATATTACATGACTCAAGTGCTCAAATAAGCAAAGTATTGATGGACTTTGAGAACTAGCCACATCGACCTTCCACTAGGACACCACTTCAACTCCCTTGTGACTCACTAATTTGACTGAACATGTTCTAGAAATCACGTGGTATTTTGGCTATCTCTTATGAATAATATGAGCCTTCTAGTATTTGAAGACTTCCCAAAGGTATTTACATAATTTAAAACTTGTACCATACATAAAACAAATGTTCGCAACAACCCACACATGGGTAATGGAAACTTCTAAAAACCCTCAAAAGAAAGGGAAAGCAGTTCAATGTTAAGGGTTTAATGGGTTAATGCAACTTTCACGTAGAAGCATAGTTGGGAAAACTGATATCAATCTTCTCCGTCATAAGGTCTCTATGAGACATGACCTCTTGGCCACATCTCTCTCTCTTGGCATGGGAATCCTTTGTGTTTTCTTGCAAATTGCATTTCCCATGACTCCTTATGTATTAAAAATTTTATAAATTTGTTTCTTTCTTCCATCAGTTGGAGGCCTTTAAGTCCTCACCCACATGTCATAGTCCTTGACAATATTAAAGAAATCCAAAAGTATTGATAGCATCCCCATCCTTGTTTGGTTGCCTTCTTCCCAAAAATTAGTGTCTTTAATCTAAGAAAACATTCCATCAATACACAACCTTTTTTATTTTCATATTCATTCCTTTCATTTGACATGTTTAAGTAGTAACTAGGATATTATGATATTTTCTTCTTCTCTAGAACATCTTGCCATCATTGAAATCATGTCATTGATTTTGATCTTTCATTTGGATTACTAGATACTGAAGAATCATGCATGATGATATGCATTTTTGGGATGGTGTTTTCTCTCCATATATGAAGTCAATTTAATCTATTCTATTTCATTTTTATTTCATGGTGTTGTTTTTAGGATAATCAGCCATAATGACCATTACACATATATGACCTTATATTTTAGGAATAGATAAATCAGATGTTCATATATGACTTTATATTTTAGGAATAGATAAATCAGATTTTCCTTGTATGAGTCAGTCTTATTTTTTACATGAAGGTCTTGATACATCATGGAAAACGCATCCTCCGATAGATGTATTCTAGTTCTCTTCTTAAAATGGTATGAAATTATGTTTTATGTGGGTTTAAAATAAAATGAATTGTTTGTTGATTTCCATTTTCATGAAATCATATAGTTTTTATAATCTAGAATGTTTTATAGTTCTAATTGGAACTCCTAGTGTAGAATATAGCACGTTTTCATAACCAAAAAATTGAATGAAGATTGAAGGAAATTATTATGAAATGAAAATCATATGATTTTTATGTCCTTGTTAACACTAGTGTTGTACTTGGACACTTTAGTGTCCTCAGACACTTTAATGTCCTGAAAAAGAGACAATGTTTGATGAATTTTTTAGATTACTAGAAGGAACCATTTATAAATGTAACTATGCAACATGTTGGCATAAGGGTTGAATATTTTTAGATCAAGGGTATAAAAATTAATATTTATTCACTAATTTAATGATGCTAATTTTAATACTGCTGCAGAAATTACAGTGAGTAAGTTAGAGGTTTTTAAATTAAAATCATGATCTCATAATTTTCATTGGTCCAAATGCAATAAAATCTTTATTTTATATATGTCAACATGTTTCTATCCATAATTAGAGATTTGTAATGGATTTTACTAGGTTTATGGCATAAAATGAATCTCATTTGTGATATGACAGTCTTATCATCTATGAATTATTTTGCAAAGTGATGGTATGAACATGCATAATTTTTTGTTATCAAAATACTATTTGATATTATTACAACTAGAAATATTTTTTTCAAAACCTTAGGATTTGATTTTCTATGTCATTTCTTCAAGTTAAACAATACCACTGTTTTTCTACGCTAAAGAAAGGTCATTTTATGAGGAAATATTGTATATGCTTCATGATTAAAGTTAACATGCTAGCTTTCTCTATATAAAATAGTTTATAATGTTTATAGAATTATTTTGATTCATAATATATACCTTATATCATTTAGAAAACCTTATTTTTTAGGATGAATTTTTATTCTCGGTAGAGATGATTATGGCCATTCAATGAAATATTTAGATTTTTAGTGGTATGTGAGATACATACAAAATTATTGGTTAAAAGACATGTACCATATCTTCATGCTACTATATGATGGTTTTTGAAATAAAAGACAAACTATTTTAGTGTTTTTATGAATTGATATCATATGGAAGACTACTAAAGTGTACAAGTATATAATGAGCACCCTATATTGTACTAATTTTTTTATTATAAAAATATTTTTTCTAGCTCCCAAGACTTGTCGTAAATGATTATACGACAATAAATTAACATTAGAAAAATGATTCCAATAGGAGGAAAATTCCTTTTATGGAGATATTTCTTTCTTCTTATATATAAGTTTATAGAAAACCAGTTTTTCTCAACCACATTCAATCATTTCTATATTTTGAGTTATCAAAAAAGGTTACTTTTTAAAATATATATTTTCTATAGAGCATCTAGGTATAGATCTTTATGGGGCTTTAAGGGTTTTTCAAAATTTTATTTGATTAGTATGTGTGATTTTTTTTTATTTATTAGAAAAAAGGACACTATAGTGTCCTGTTTTGGTACAACACTAGTGTTAAAATGGATGTTATTATACCTATGAAACAATTGAGCACGGGACAATTTTTCCTTCTCTTTAGCATATT
Source organism: Ceratopteris richardii (assembly GCA_020310875.1). Classification (NCBI taxonomy): domain Eukaryota; kingdom Viridiplantae; phylum Streptophyta; class Polypodiopsida; order Polypodiales; family Pteridaceae; genus Ceratopteris; species Ceratopteris richardii. The sequence goes on along the minus strand of CM035420.1, from coordinate 63,246,221 downwards.
TTGTAATTTTAGAAAGAGACATGTCTTTATTCTTATTTGTTATGACTCAGTGTTAAGCAAGGAAAAAGAAGGAAAGAAAGGATACCAAGACAAGAAGACATCAATATGAAGGAAGGGAAGTGCAAAATGGACATTCAAAAATTACACCTATGTGAAAGAACAATCTCACACGAATAAAGGATTGCAAGATCAAAAATCCATTTTGATCTAGATCTCCTAGGATACAAATTTGAATTTTGGAGCATACATACCAAATGTATATAAGTTCATCCAATGATAGAGAATGTGGTGGATATATGTATGAAGAGATGTGTAGATAGTGTTGAGAAGTAGTAGTAGAAGAGTAAGAGAGAAGAGAAGAGAATAAGAGAACCTGAGTTGTAAGTCCTAAGAGTCGTGAGGCAGTATGGTAGTTTCTGAGAGAGATGATGAGGAAAAATTACTCAATATAGGAGTTCTTCCTTTTGGCTATGAGTAGAAGAGGGCATGCCATTTTGTACAAATCTTCTCGAATAGAAAGTTCTCTTCATTGAGGAAATCTGAGTATTTTTCATATCCGTATGAAAGTTAGCCAAGAGTTTTTCTTGACTCAGTTTTCTTGATCTTCTTAGAAGTATATCTCATAATACAAGTGTAAAGGATTCATGATTGATAACTTACTATGAAGTTATCATCTTCTACTACACACGAATGAAGAATTTTGGTGGAATTGAACACGTGCTCAGAGGAATGCATCGGACAAGTAAAGGTATGATTAACCAGAAAAGGATATATGTTTGGAATTCTTGTATACTAAGTGGAGGTGCTATATTATCAAAAGAACATTAGGCTGTGCAATTTTAGAGAGTTGTATTCCAAAAAAGTCACCAAAAAGAAACCAGAAACCACTAGAAAGCAACCAAAAAGTTAGTGGCCAGCATTGAAAGGATACAATTAAATGTTGTAATTCCACCAAAAAGTCACTAGAAAGGTGTTGGAATGAAACCGGAATAAGTTTCAGTTGTCTCCAAGGGTTGAGGTTAAGTACTTCAAGCTATTGGTGATTATAGAAGCATTCTAATATCACGTTAGCTTGTTTTCTTGTGATATTGTTCATCAGAACACAAAACATCTGCAAGTGCTATTAGAGCAAAACAAAATCAGAAATTTCATCTTCTTATGCCAAAGATATATACAAGTTTCAGTTTGTCAATATAAGCACCTCAAATTCTGCTATAGGTTTAGTGGAACTCATCAAGGTAGTTCTATTCAACATTTTGAGATACAGTCATGTTTCTGCATCAGGGTATTTTAGCCAGTGGCCATGGTTGAAAGTAGTGATGTATTGCATATGTTGGTTCTTGAGGATAAGTTGAATGGTACCAATTAGCCATTATGAGCTTATATGATGCATCATGTATTGGTCGCAAAATGAGTGTGGAATATTGTGCAAGGTGTTGAAAATGTCCTATTACACCTGCAAATACAATTATTGAAGCTGATGCAGATGGCATCAAAGATGGTGGTATTCTTTAGGTTCCTCTTCATGCTACAGTTCTTGTTGCACCGATTGTAGAGCAACTTTGTTGGGACGGTAGAGATGCTCAGACACATGCATTGATAGCCATGTCTGTCAAATGTGCCATTATTCCCCACATTCGCTCCTACAAAATAGCAAAGGATGCTTGGGATACACTAACCACATTATACCAGGCAAGAAACGAGGCCCGTGTTGCTTACCTCCAAAAACAATTAGAGAGTGAGCACATGAATGAAGGACATTCCATGGATAGTTTTTTGAAAAAGATTAAACATTTGAAGGAGCAGTTGATTTTTGCTTATGAAGGCTTGTGTGACGATTCACTTGTGTAGACTCTTTTGAAGGGTCTTCTAGATTCATATCAGAGTTTTGCTTCTACTCTTCGATTGATGATGAAACGTAATCCAAATGCCTTAAAATTTGAGGAGTTAGTCTCTGTTCTAGTGAAAGAAGATTAGTCTAGGCAGAACAAGTCCATTATGCTTGTTATAGATCAAGCGCTTTTGGCTAGTCAGAAGGGCAAAGGAAACTGGAGCTCATCTAATAGTAAGCAAAAATTTGCTAGTTTTACAAATACAAATAAGGATGACAAAGATGACAAGAAAAACAAAAAGTAGATTTTTTTTTTCAAATATTGTAAAGGAAATGATCATGTCATTACGAGTTGTCCAAAGCTGGCTACAAAAGAGGCAAAGAAGAAAGAGGCTAGAATCGTTGTTGTAGAGGCCTCTACACCCAAAACAAAGTTTGGTAATGTTGTGCAGAATGAAGAATAGGAAGTTGCTATTGTTTGCAGTTATGAACCATCTTCTCATGAACAGTTTATGTATGTAGTGGACTCAGATGTTTGGTACTTTGATAGTGGGGGAACCAAACATATTACCTTGTAGCGTAGTTTCTTCAATTTACTTGAGTGTATCCCTATAGAGAATATTGTCACATGTGTCAACAACTCCTCTTATCCTATCATGGGAGTTGGTAAGATCATTGTCACTACTGGTGATGGTAGTCCTTTTACTTTGTTAGATGGTTTATTTGTGCCAGGATCAAGAAATATTTGTTATCAGTTTCAACATTAGACTAGATCACCTTGGTTGTGACATTTGTTAATGACGGATGTACAGTTCATGATGTGTCAAATGGCGATGTCATTATTACTTCTGGCATTTTATGTCGTGGACTATATAAGCTCATAGCTTATGGAAAATCAATGAATGATTTAGCATGTGCATTTGAAGATTCTTAGGCCATGTTAGATGCAAAGCTTTGGCATGCACACTTTAGTCATCTAAATTTTGCTAGTTTTCTATGCTTGCAGAAATTTGAAATGGTGTCCTAAATTGGTAAAAATTTCTCTGAAGTCTATATTTTGGGAAAAATGTAGCATTCCTCCGTCCCAAAAGATGGTTCAGTTTGAGCTACTCAAAAAAATGTAGCTTGTTTACAGTGATGTTTGTGGTCTTATGCAGACACCTTCTTTTGAGAACTACCTTTACTTTGTGACTTTCATTGATGATTTTTCCAAGCATGCATGGGTATGCCCACTCAAAGCAAAGTCCAAAGTGTTTATGTGCTTCAAATAGTTTCTGGTTTTGGCTAAAAATCTATCAGCATGTAAAATGGGCACCCTCCATTCTGATCGAGGGGGGTGTATATGTCTTCTAATTTTAATGAATTTCTAGTTCAATGTGGGATAAAATACTCGTGTACAATTCCATATACACCTCAACATAATGAAGTTGCTGAAAGGAAGAATAGGTCACTCATGGAGATGGTGAAGTGTATGGTCAAGTGTCAGGCTTTACCACATAGTTTCTGGCATAAGGCTATTATGTGTGCAGCATATCTTAACAGGTGTCCCACTAAAGCATTGCAGTCTATCACTCCATATGAGGCATGGCATGGTCGCAAGCCATCTATTGCTCATCTGCATGTTTTTGGTTGTTTGGCATATGCATGAGTGCTTGAACAACAACATGGGAAATTGGATGATAGAGCAATGAAATGTAGTTTTGTTGGGTAAGTTCTAAAAGCAAATACTGTCGTCTCTATATCCACAAAGTAAACGCATTTTGGTTAGCCGTGATGTTGTTTTTGTGGAGAATGCAATTCAGCTATTACTTTCATGTACTAAGGAGACATCAATTAGCTCTAAAGATATGTATGGCACTTTGCAGCCTCTTTTTGCAACTGGACAGTCTAGTGCTCGTCCAAATGAGGCAATTTCCCATCCTATATAGGTTTCATGTGATGATGTAGATCGTTCCATTTCTGATGCAAATTTACATAGTGCACTTGTTGATGAGAGAGATGATATTGAGGAGGAAAAAACTATGCCAAAATGACAAGTGTAGAATTTGCAAGATAACAAATTAGATGCATCTCTATCATATCATATTCGTTCAGGTTATCATTGCTTCTTTTGCATCAAATTGTTGTGCTATGGTTGCCTCTTGTCTCAGTGATGAGAATGATCCTGTTTCATTTGATGAAGCACAAAATTCAAAAAATTGGATGGTTGCAATGCAATCAGAATATGATGTTGTTATGAATGATGGAACATTTGACAGGTATAAGGCTAGGCTCGTTGCAAGGGAAGAGGCATTGATTTTGATGAGACCTTTGCTTCTACATTTCGAATGTCTACTGTTCATAGCATCTATGCGCTTGCAACTCATCGTGATTGGAATGTAAATCAGTCTGACATTAAAACTGCATTTTTGAATGGTGACTTGCATGAAGAAGTGTATTTTTTCAACCCCATGGCTTTGTGCAAAAAGGGCATGAAAACAAAGTGTGGAGGTTGAAAAATGCATTATATGGTTTGAAGCAAGGACCATATGCTTGGTGTAAAAAGATACATGCATATTTGATTGCACATGGTTTTGAGGACAGTCCAACTTAGAGCACCTTATATATTAAGCATGCAAATGATTTGCTTCTAATCATTGTTGTCTATGTTGATGACATGTTGCTCATTGGTCCTCCTAAGAATCATATTGATGATTTTAAGGCTGATTTGCATGCCTCATTTGAGATGTCAGATTTGGGGCATTTTCATCATTACTTGGGTATTCAGTTTATGCAAGTTGATGGTGGAACAGCTTTGTGTCAAACAAAATATATTAACACATTATTGGAGTGCTTTGGCCTTGAAGACTACAAACCTATTGCTACTCTTATGGAGATAGGTTTAGGATTGAGCCTTCATGATGTTGGAGATGCATTTGATGTTGTTCTCTATGAGCAGGCTATTGGATGCTTGATTTGCTTATGCATTACTCGGACAAATATTTAGTTTGTTATCTCATATATGAGCAGGTCTATGCATTGCCTAGGTGTCAAGCACTGATAGGTAGTGTCGGGATGACATCCCTCAAGGAAGTATACATCAAGATTTTTTTTCAAATCCATTTCAATGTTTTCTAGCAATGATATGGTGTTTTGATTTCAGAAAGTTATAAATTGTGCATGTTTTGATTGATTTGATATTTATAAGATGAGAAACCATGTCATGACTGAACATTATACATGTATATTTGTAAAAGCTCATTAACCTAACTCTAAATCCTTGAAACCCAGGGCTTGACACCTTAGAATGCCTAATTCTAACCCTTAGGCCCCTAGTTTGACCCTCAGAAACCCTAGGATTTTAGGTCATGTGTAAATAAACTCGTGAATTGATGTGCTTGACCTTATTCATAGGCAAACTCTAACTTCCTTGAATGAAGCCCTAGGTTGGAAGCTTAGTTTTTCCTCTTATCCTAAATGCAACCCTTTAAATTGATTAAATTTGTATATAGGTGTGAAAACAAACCTTAGTCCAAAAATGAAAAGGGAAAAAGAAAAAGAAATAAAAATAGAAAAAGAGAAATTGGAAAAATAAAAAGAGAAAAACCAAAATAGAAATAAAAGATGGCATTTTCCAAAAATAGAAAAAGAACATGGAAGAAGACTCCAAAAATAGAAAGGATTAAAAGGGAGGTTAGAAGAATCTAGAGAGAAATCCTAGGGGAAACCTATAAATAGATGTCCAATGCTCATTGGTTCCGCCCCCACGGATTTTCTCTAGGTATGCTGTCGCGAGGTTATAGGAAAGGAGGGTAAAAGATCACACAATGAACTTCACAATGAGCTTCTCTTTGTAACCTTCATACTTGCAAGCTTCCTTTGCTCTTTAAGTCATCCAAGATACATTCTGGTGCACATTGGGGCAAACGATTCTAAGGCTTGCTAACACTTACAACATCAATGGTTAGATCATGGAGTTTTCAACCTATTAAGAGCTCTAAAATGTTAAATCCTAGAGACCTTTTTGGAGTTTAATGATGTATTTTCATGTCCATGATAAAATCGTTCTTAGCATCGAGAACAATGGTAGGTTGTACATTCTTTCTATAAATGAAAATCTGAATGAGAAGTGGGGAATTTTCACTGGATGGGTAATAGGACACACTGCACATGAATGTTGTAGCATCTCAAAGAAGGTTGTTCAACGTCTGAGTGTCTCATCCAATTAGATTTGTATTTCACGAGAGCTGATTTCATCATATTCTTTGCATGCTTTGTTCCTCGATTCTTTCATCTGCCATCAGCTACAGCGTTTGCATCATCTACACATCTGTATAAAAACACAAGCTTTGCATCGTCTACAGATGTGTATAAAAACACAAGCTCGGATCATAAGTACAGAAAATCAGTTGATCGCCAATTGCTTCTTGACGCCAATCCAGAGCTCTTAACTCCTTGTATCTATTATCCAGAAATTGCGCAACAAAATTGAACACAAATTTGATTGCCTTCTTCTTATGCTGCAGATCTAGAGCATTTCCTTGTTTTCTTTTTCAGCTGTGTGCGGACGCTCTATGTGTTCGTTGTCAAAACAACCGGCAGACTCTAACTTCCCTTTTGTTAAATGCGCTTCATGCCAGCTCCCTCAGTTGATCTTTCCCACCGGATATCTCCATTCCCTGCTAATCTTCGAAATTCAATCATTTTCTTTGACAAATGCGTCTGATAAAAGTGTTCAAACGTCCTCAACCTGTGTTCCAAGAACCAATATAAATGTAGCTAAGTGCTCATTAAATTTTGCCTTTTTGTTTTTCTGTGCGGAAGAAATTCCGTTCCTATGTTGCACCTAATCGTAATGTATCCGTAGATTTCGATTTCAATTCTCTCACAGGATGACACAAAGAAAACCTTCCGCAATAGCCTTTTTCCTCCTGTGCAAATAAAGTTCCTAAAGGTGAACGTCGCTCCTCCTTTGTCATCCATTCACTTTATGATCAACAGACATCTTCTTCATCAGCGATGGAAAAATACTTCTTCTTTGCCAATGCTTCTGCCTTTTTCTCCTTCATGCCCGAATCCTCCCCATCTGCCACGAGCTGAGATAGCTGATTATCCGAAAACCTTCGCAGCATGCTCTTCCGCTCAGATACGGTCCTTCATTTCTTTTCCTGAAAAAGGAATAAAACGAGGACACACTTCCACGTAGTCCTTTCTTTTTCATGATCGTTCATGTTGTTTTACATCTCACTATAATTATATATATGCATTTTGGACAATAAGATTAACGTGGGTTCACACACTTGTGTGCATACATATTACCACAAAGAAACATGACTAGGAAAGCATGTGCACACATGTGCACAAATGCTCGCATTGGCACACAACATGTCTATATAGAATTCATACACACATTTTCTTACACAATACACATGGATAAGTATGTTCATGCACTAACATATGCCCGCATTTTTGCATCAATACTTTCCCTTTTTCTTAATCATTTTGTAGGCACATATAAAAGTGACATTAAAATTAGCAAACGGAACTATCGGTCGTACGCATACAAGCAAACAGAAGTAACCAATATGCAATAGAATCACGATCAAAGCTAGAAACCACCTGAATTGTTGTGGTGCTTTTTAATGGCGATATTTATATCTTTACATTTGAATTGTTGTGGTGCTTTTTAATGGTTTGTAAACTCCGGTATCAATTCTCGACCACAACGTTTCTTTGCTTTACTTGTTCATTCTTACATTTCTTGTTCATGCTCTCAGTTTCTTGTCTATGCTTTATGATTATGCTATTAATTTTCTCTCCATGACCACCTCTCAAGCTCTCCATCCTTGGCTACCATGCCAATGGAAGAGAGAGAGAGAGAGGGAGAGAGAGAGAGAGAGAGAGAGAGAAAGAAGAAGAAGGGGGAGAGAGAGAGAGAGAGACGGGTTTATGAGATGGCTTCTCTAGCAGAAGTGGAGTCGCAAGGAGAAATTCTTAGATGAGAGAGAGCATGATTCACACAGAAGGCATCTATTAGGATTTACTTCATAGAGAGCTTTATACTTCATTCATATATGTAATCCTGTATCCATCACTATAAACGTTAAGTTTTTAGCACTGCAACCAACTCTACTTTGAAATACGTCAGATCCATTGAACTTATGGAAGACAACGTTATAGTTATGCATCCTCTTAATTTGTCGGGGAAGGCAGTCTTTGAGACTTTTTCAAGAGGGTTCGTCACTTTTGGCGCTACAGAGGGAGAGAAAGGGAGAAAAGCTCACGCTGAAGAGAGAGGTGCGATGACGGTTATAGAACGGACGATGGAGAGAGAGAGAGAGAGAGAGAGAGAGAGAGAGAGAGAATAAGAAGACATGGCGATTGCAGAAGAGAAAGAAAGGGAGAGATGGAGAGATGCAGATGGATCGAAGGATTCAAGGGTGCATATCAGGAAGAAGAACAAGTTCTTGACGAGCTCCAAAGTGAGAGCTCGGTTCCTTGGAATGCACTCATTGCCGAATTTTCCCAGCAAGGGAATGGGAGTGAAGCCCTCTGTTTGTATCATAATTTACTAAGGAGAACGATTCCATCTTCAACATACGCTCAAACACAGAGGTGATTCTGCAACCTCTCATGATCACCAAAGCCAGTCCATTGTTGCAAAGGATTGCGAAAATGCTTGAGCAGCCGGAAGGACACGTAGCAAGAGAAGACGATCAATGTGTACAGAGAAACATGCAGAAGTTGGAGTACGGTGCTGATGGTACCAAAAACTAGGCATCCTTGATACATTTTCTACGCAGATGATGATTGAACCAGCCATCTACACCTTGATAAAGTGCCAACTTCATACATGTTTTGTTGTGCATGAACTCTAGCTGTGAGTAGACCACACAGAGAAGTGACATCACAAAGAGAGAGAGAGAGAGAGAACAAGGAGAGAGAGAGAGAGAGAATGGGTTCATACATCTCAGGTCGGCGATCACACAGAGTGATGATGTGGCATCAAGTTTAGTTGTAAAAGACAATGTTTATTGAAAAAAAAAAATGTATGACCACCGTTGAAGAACAGCGGCGTTGTATCGGGAAAATTGTTGTTGTCTTTGAGAGAGAAAGAGAGAGAGAGAGAGAGAGAATGGGTTCATACATCTCAGGTCGGCGATCACACAGAGTGATGATGTGGCATCAAGTTTAGTTGTAAAAGACAATGTTTATTGAAAACAAAATGTATGACCACCGTTGAAGAACAGCGGCGTTGTATCGGGAAAATTGTTGTTGTCTTTGTCTCACACTCATCTATGTGTATTGCACCATAGCTGCGCCAACAGACTGGTATCAGAGCTAGCTCACTACTGCAGCCTGGCCCTCCTGACATCCACAGAACTACTGGATCCTTGGCCTTGTCACCCTGAGATTCAAAACACATGTAGAACATCCTAGTCGCATGAGTGCCATCTAGCTGGAAGTAGCCTGCATGATGGACGATATCATCTCTGGATACATCTGATCCAGGATCACCTTGTACGTGAAGATTTAGGGGCTTCTCAAATATCGAAAACAGCAGATTGGCATGGTGGTGAAAGTGCTCCGAATGATGGTCTGACATAGACGAAGAGAATAGAAACCATCGGGTAACATCACAACCCAAAGATAAAAAAACAAGAATCGCAATCCAATGAACAAAAACAAGAGGAGAAACAAAAAGGTAAGATGACAAAGCCAAAAAAAACGGAATCAAATCCTTTAGAGAAACAAGAAAAATCAAAACAAACCCAAGACCAAACACAAGAACGTGAACAAAAACAAGATCCTACGCAAAAACAAAAGAAACCAAGAGAAAACTTAAAGGCATCTTGATTTCAAAAATTGAGAGAAAAATAAATCTTATAGAGATTTTAGATGACATTTTGCTTAAGAGTCAAGTGACTATGTCTTTAGAACAAGTTTTCTCTATTGCAAAGCTTATCTTTAAAGATACCTTTATTGACCTAATTAAAAGGAAGAGGTTTTCACTTAATCTAGATACTGAGATGCATGATTCTCTAGATCAAGATCAAGCTATGAATGAAGCCTTAAACTTTGATGAATCCAATGAAGAGGACCTTGATGATGATGAAGTAAATGTTAAAAAAAAGTTTATAGGACCTATTCAACTTGACCATGAAAAAGAATCTTGAAAGTCACTTTAAAAGAAAAATTTGGTCTAGAGGTACATTAGAGATGCATGTTAAAATAGGCAATGATAAGAATGCTATCATTGTAAATGCATTAGTAGATTCTGGCTCCAAAATCAATGTGATTTCAAGAGAAGTCTATGATACATTTTGATGACCCATTAATAAAGATTGTGGATGGAATATGAGAACTATAGATAATGGTATAGGTACTTTGTATGGAGCTTGTGCTAGTGTGTTCATATCCATAGGAGGAATCATAGATGAATTTCACTTCTTTATTCAAGATAATTGCTCCTTTGAAGTTCTTGGTCAGCCCTTTATTTGTGAGAGTCGTATGGAAATCAAAGCCATAGATGATGGGTCTACCTATGCTAGAATTTAGTCTAAGGATGGAATGTAATCACTTCAAGTCATGATGGTAGGAGTAAATCATCATAGGAATTGATTTTCAATTAGAAAGAAGTCTATTGTTACTTAGCATCATGAGCATGTTTGTAGTGATTATGCACCTCGATTCATGTTTGGAGCCACATATGATCAAAATCTTGGATAGAATTCATTGTTGAGCAGGAAACCAATGGACATTGTTTTGAAATCTCGCAACCAACCAACCTGTATAATAGTTTGTCACTTTGTTTCCCACATTCTAGATTAGATTTCCTTCATAAGATTCAATTGTCCAACTCTTTTATTCCAAAAACCCAAAAAAATTATAAATCCAATAAAATCATGGAACAATGAGAACATTGAGCATGTGATTGAGACATCTCATTGTTTGTCTACTCTCCACGAGTTAGAGTTATGTCTTGAGCAAAATTCTTATTCCCACATTATTCTTCTTTCTTCCCTTCATGAGTATGTGCCAATCCAAGAAATCGTTCTAAATGTTCACAAGTCCTCAAAATTGAACCATACACATGATGCCATAGTTGAAACAAAGTACAAAACTGTAAACAAGAAAATCAAACCCATAGCTCAACCATTACCCCAAGGAAGTAACGTAAAAATGATTGATGTGAAAAATGATCCAATTCTTTGGGATAAGAAAAGCATAGGACATACATTCATGGATGAGACAATCAAATAGGTGAAAATTGGTAGCAATGATGACTTTCTTTTGCTAGTAGAGAGATAAGTTTGAGAGAGCCATACGTAGCCATGGAAAAGCCTTTACTATGTTTCCTCATGAGATTGGTTGCACAGGTCCTAAACTAGTTGCATCCATGATTATCTTTAATATTTTACATATTCCATGGAATCTTCTCCCTATACTAGTTCCAAAGGCTCGCTTACCTGAGCTAATGAAACTACTTAAGGAGAAGATAAACATGAGAGTTTTAGAGACATGTTTTGCACCTTACTTGAATAGATGGTTCATTGTGCCTAAAAAGAATGGGAAACTACGTTTTATTCAAGGTCTCCAACCCATCAATAAAGTCACCATAAGGAATGTAGAACAAGACCCATTGTAGATAAGTTTCTTGAATAATTTTCATGATATTCTATCTATTCAATGGGTGATTTAATTTTAGAGTATGCCCAATTCTAATTAGCGATTGAAAGTCATGAAATAAGTACAATGAAAAGTCCTTTATGCTTAGTGTGAGTGTGTACTTTACCTCAAGAAGTGGCTAATTATGTGGCTCAAATGATGAGTGCTATGTATATGGTCTTACAAGATTTTATCCCTCATATAATCATGCCATTCATTGATGATATTCCAATTAGAGGGAGTGAGGAACATGTAAAGGACATTACTTTAGATTTATCTTGATGCCATAAATTTGTTCTTAACCATATCTTTGATTGTGAATGAATATTTCAATGATTTTAAGGGGTAGGTCTCACTTTTTCCATAGAGAAATCTATTTTTGGCTTCAATGAGGTTCTTATTGTTGGACATTTATGTGGTCATTATGATAAAAATACATACCCACAGAAAGTTGATACCATTATCAAGATTTTTGAAACATGTAACAATGTAAGTGAGGTATGCAGATTTCTTGGTGTTTGCATCTTTTATGTTATTTGGATCCCGCACTTTGCTTATGTTTGTGATTTTCTCTATGACTTGTTGAGGAAGAAATGAAAAATAATTTGGACCAAAAAACACATACAAGCTATGTATAAATTGAAGAAAGTGTTGCTTCAAGCTCCCATGCTTAAGCGTGTAGACTATTCTATTAACAAACCTATTATATTGAAAGTTGATACTAGTCCTATTGGTATAGGTTGGGTCGTAAGTCAAGATAGCAAAGGGAATAGATATGCAATTAGGTTTGGGGCTCAAAGTTTACATGAAACACAACATAAGTATCCACAAATCAAATGAGAACTATAGGGTATGGTAACATCTTTGAAAATGAACAAAGAATATTTCATTGGTGCAAATGTCAAAGTTGACACTGATTGTTTGCCTCTCATTGGAATGATAGTGAATTTTTCATCTCCATGCTTAGATGGATCTCATATATTAAGTTCATAAATCATGAGTTAGTTCATATTTGAGGTAAGTCGAATTCAATTGTTGATATGTTATCAAGAGCTAGATTTGATGATGATATTTAAAGTAATCTTATAAATAATGTGAGCTTATTTGACTATGTTCCACATATATAGAAGTATGAGTGATTTCATGAGCCTAAGTATGAAGATGAATGGAGACACATAGGAAAGTACCTGAGTACACTGCAACCATTACCTAGCTCGATTACGAGTAGATGACGTAACATTAGGAAGCGTGCTTATAAGTTTTTCCTATATAACGGTTATCTTTGAAGAGAAGTTAAGGATAAGGTTAAGAATCTACAATGAACCGTAGGAAAATGAGGTCTTTAGTTGCAAGTAATGAAAGAAATGCATGAGACATTATGGGCGGGCCATAAAGGATTTTTTGGTTAGAAGCACCTATTATTGTCCCAAGATGTATGTTGACATTAGTAACTATGTTTCTATATGTTCTACTTGTCAACTTCATTCATCAATAAAACATAGAGATCCTTCGCATCCTAGTTATCCACCTTGCATTCACTACAAGTGGGTAGTAGATCTTGTAACTATGCCTGAAAGTATTGACAAAATGTGTTACATTGTACTTATAAGAGATGAATTAACTAATCATATAGAGGGATGTGCACTATGGTCTAGGAACACTTACAATCTTTGCGAATTCTTGTTTGAAGACATCATAAGTCACTTTGGGTACATAGAGAAAGTAGTTGTTGATCGTGGAGAGTTAGATGCGAGAGAAGTTCTTTGAACGTGACAATATTCGCTTGTCTCTCATTACAGCATATAATCCAAAGGCCAATGGTAAAATAGAGAGAGGACATCCATCTATAGTGAAAGCCATATCTAAAGCATGTAACACTGACATTAAACAATGGCCGAAATTATTAACTTTTGCACTTTGGGTAGATAGGATGATATGCACACGTACCCTAGGGTATATGCCTGTTGAACTCATGTACTATCAAAAAGCGTTGTTTCCAATTTAGTATCATATTTCTGCATGGTCAAATTTTCCTTGCTCTGAAAACATGTCTACTGAAGATTTCTTTATATTAAATAATTAGAATAAGTTAAATTAAGACTTGATGATGCCATTGAAAAATTAAGAGAAGCCAGAATGAAGAACAATCTTTATTTTGACAAAACGCATCGATTGCATCCTAAGCACATTGAGGTAGGAGATTGGGTGCTCATTTATGATAGTACATTTGACTCTCAATATGATGCATGCAAAAAACTCACTCAATGGTGGTTTGGGCCATACATTGTATCAAAAGTCAACGCCAATGGTACGTATGATCTTTGTGAATTAAATGGTGTTGCATTAAAACTTTGATTGCAGGACCGATTCATAAACAAGAGTATTCATTTATAATAAATATACTCTAAACTAAATAAAAATAAAAAAATCATTTCTTTTTCAAGTTCATGTTGCTTTGTCTCTTCAAGTTCATTCAAACTTTGCTTTCCAATTATTGCTTGTTGCCAATTTTGATTCATGCACATTTCTTTTCGATCTTTGTGTTGCTTGAATATCCACACTCTTAAGTCAAAAGATGAAATGATGATTTCTCTACTTATTGTGTAACATTGTATCTAAGTAATAATGTATCTACTAAGAAATCAGTTATAATCTAGGATTATGGAAAGATAGGGTATGTAGATTTGGAGGTTTATTTTGGTAACATGACTTTCATATATAAACATGCATATGTATCTAGTATCGAGAGCAACTATTGAAGTCCTAGCTCCTACTACTGCATGTTTCTACATCCTTTTTCCACCTCACAACACTTGTATGGAAGTTTAGATGACTCTTCTATATCATAAAAAATGATTGTATCTTGTATCAAGATATAATCTTTCCCCAAAATCAAAAAAGTTAAACTACCATCTGTTACCTAGAAGTTTACACTTTCTTCCACTCCAAAAAAATGAATGTAACCATAAAGTGGTTGAATCATTGAAGGAAAGAAAATATCAAGTCAAAGGAAGCTAAAGAGGCATAGAAGAATAAAGCACAGGCTATATGGGCAGATTTATGCATTAGTGGAGCTTAGTTGGATTTTCTTGCATGTAATTAGAGAAAGATCATATTCATATTTATGTAGGAAATAAGTTGATCTAAAATAAGCTCAAGATGAAAGATGTCTCCTAAAAATCCTAAATCTTTGTTTGTAATCATATTTAAGATAGATTGCTTTATGACAAAAGTACAAATTTTTCTTCAAGGTTGGAGCAATTGATGCCTAAAAGGACTGAATACATTTGCTTCCACTTCATATTGATGCTTGGTTTTTTTTCTTCCTTTACGTTTTGTCAATGTTGCCTCTTCATTTACATATGTGCTGCCTATTTGTTCATGCATATTCATGTTGCCTGTTTCAATTCTTTCTTTCATGAAAATTTTGTTTCATGTCACGTTGCCTGCTCATTCATGCCCTGAGAAGTCCAAGAAACTTCAAGGATGTCAAAGGGAATTCACATGCAAAGTTTGGAAGAAATCAAGAAAATACATGGTAGCCATCAAAGATAGTCAAATTTTGGAAATTAAAGCAAAAACTTCACTGTCACCAAATCACATGAAAATTCATATACTTGTAAAGCCTATCAAAGGTAGTCTATATCCTAAATTTCATATGTAAATGGATTTTCTAGCACATTGATATGCCATGTACGTTTTGTAAAAATTTAATTTTTCCACTTAGATCCTAGAAAATCTTGTATATGAATTTCTCTTAGCCATATGGTCTGGCATATATAAAGACCATATGTGGCTACACATTTGTACAAATTTTCAAGGCTATCAAAGCTTCCTATGCACTTTAATGCCACCTTTCAAACTTCCAAATGTAGTCAAACTTGTATAAGGGAGATTGAAATGGGAGTTTTTTCTCCATATTCCTAAAGGCGACCATTGAGAACATAGCCCTCAAAACTTTCATCTTCATCAAAGGATATTTGGAGGTTCAAAGAGCACAAAATCCAGTTTTCAATGTCACCATAATTTTCTAGATTAAGCAAATTGGAGGTTTGAAGGGCTAGCACATGGCAAAAGAACCATGTTGTACGGTCAAGATGAGCTCAGATTTAAGGGTGGGGATGCACCAGAGCTTAAATCAAGGAGGATCCACGCTTTTTTCATTAAATAATCTTATTTTTATGACTAAAGATCAATAACCAAAGTTCTTCCAAAAATACCAGCTAATCTTATCCAAATTGATGTCAGCATTGATCTAATGATCGTGATCTTCCCCACATCCAATGATGGAGAATGAAGGCACCTAATTTTCCCTCCTTTTCCCTAGATATCATGAAAAGAATAAATCCTAGCCATCCATTTAATAAATCCAATGGTTGTAATCAAAAGTAGCTTATCCTAGGGTTAAGAGTTGATTTCTCTAGATCCAAGGCCCAAATTCATTCAAAAAACTATAAAAATCCCCCTCCAAATTCTTAGAGCATCATTGTTAGGCATTGATAAGGCCTTGCTAGCATATGGTTTCCTTGAGATGATCACCCTCAATTGAGCGTGTGAGGATCTTAGGTGGGCTAGTAAGAGCATAGGTCCTAAAATCAATTTTAAGTTAGACTTCTAAACTAGGATAGGCTCATGAACCCAATAGTTTCTATATCTTTTCTCACTCTCATTGGAGTGTGTGAGTGAATTAGGGTTGGTTTAATGAGTATTAGGCTTCTTTAGATAAATGTTGCACTCCTAAAAAGATATAGGGTCAATAAGTGGAAGTTATCCTCTCATGTGTTACATTCATTTGAACTATCATGGGACCGGATCCCTTCCATAATCAGATCATACATTCCCCTTCCCATAATCAAATCATCACACCTTGCATTCATACATTCCCCTTCCCATAATCAAATCATCACATCTCTCCTATACATACCCAACTTCACCTTCACCTTCAGATTTTGATCACATAAACCTTCCAACACTCACTAGCTTCATACACTCTACGTGTGCCACAAATGAACCCGATCCACCTATATTGCAATCACCTCCACACCATTAGTGTCCATGTTAAATGCCAAATGGCCGTTGGGCAGTTTTCTATATGTTCTTTAATAAAACATATAATATCTTGGTCAACCATAGACTATAAGTTCAACTGCATTTGTAACACCCAAGAAATCTATGTTTGTGCTCTATGTGTAATATGTGTTTTCTATAGATTTTGTAGCCCATGTGTACTATTTGTGATTTTTGGAGCTCTATTTTAGGATATCACCATGGAGATCTCAAAAAGAAGAATCCGCCATGGTGCATCTCCATCGAAATACTTCAAAGATTAGGGAAGATTTTCATGATACGATTATTTTCCTTAAAGTATTTGAAAAAAAGAAATTTCTTATCTATTTTGTTCTCATTTTTTTCTTCATTCTTTGATTGTGCAACACTTAACAAATTTCTTCTAGTAGATGAAGATCCACCTTTTCCCTTCCCCTTCTAACTAGCATATGAATCCTGATATAGAACATACGTAATAGACCTGTTCTACTGAGATTGGTTTCTTGCAGCAAAGCAGATGCTAAATCTCCAAAAATTCGAGGCATAATTATTGCCTTTTGTCATCAATGAAAGATTAGATGCAAAACTTTGATACGAATTAGGTAAAACACCAAGAACAATGTCTACAACTGAACTGTGTGGAAAAACTTCATGTGGATCAATCAACTACTACTTCAATTTTTTCAGCTTTGTGAGGACAATTTCCATAGCATCACCTTCATTCATATACAGAATCTATAATTTTTTCTGGATCTAAAAGACAAAAGGCTCATTTCTTACATGATATAGTGTGTAAAGATTATCCCAAGCATCCTTTTCTATTTTCCATGAAAGAATATTAGGGACGATGACATGCTTGATAGATAAAGAATTCAAGGCATATGCATGTACAATTCTTTGCTATCAAAGTTGTTTTGTAGTGGCTCTAGGTGTTGGTGGTGTATGAAACATAGTCTAAATTGGAGTTGCAAGAGGTTTAAAAATTGAAACATCATAAACTACAAACCTCCAACATCCTCAACACCACCTACGTTAGCTACATTTTTTGGTTTTCATAGTGGTAATAGGTCGTATTTTGTAAGGAATCAAACTCACAACCTCCTAGATAGGAGTATGATGGGCTAACCATTGACCCCAAAATTCCAAGGACAATTGCTTTTTTCAAGTGCCCACGGCGCCTTACCTCCATCTAGCCCAAGTTCCTCAACTAGGCTCTGATACCGATGTGAGATTATGATGATGTACATAGAGAGATGAGTCTCTTTTGCATCCCAATCATATGCCTTCATATAGCTATTTCCAAGGGGCTACCTACTATGGCGTGCATATATGCCTCCATATAGCTATTTCCAAGGGGCTACCTACTATGGCGTGCATATATGCCTCCATATAGCTATTTCCAAGGGGCTACCTACTATGGCAGGTGCATACTAACCTATCCAAGTGTCATTCATATAACTACATGTGCACCAAGTGTCCTAGTTAACTCTAGTTAACTCAAGTGGATGCTTCAAGAAGGCTCTAGAACTCTTTGGACAAAACACTCCCACATCTCTTGTAGGACTTGAACTGAAGACCTCTTCCTTTTCATCCCTATGACTTAACCACTAGGCCAAGCACCTTTATTTGTCTAGAGACTATATGCACCTTTGCTTAAGTCTACTCTTGATTCTTCTGCCCAACACTTGAATGATGAAACGATGTCCAATCTCAAATTCATTTGAACTTGTGGGACCCTCATGTCATAAACTTCCTTTATAACATTCTTTTGAGGAAGAGCTATATTAATAATCTAAGCATCCCCTAAGCTTCGTGTAAAAATTGTACATGATCATCTCTATGTGTTGTATCACCATAACCTTCCCCTTAACAATTTTCATAAAAGTTCATCTCAAAGGTGGGAAATCATCTACATGGTGCCTACTATCTCCCATGTATGCCTAGTTTCACAAATTATCACTCCCTCAACATATAAAATCATCAAAGTGACCTAACTCCATATGATGTATCCTGTATGGAGTAATAATATGAAAAAAAATGTAAGATGCTAAGCTTCTGGGCTTGACCATACCAAAATGGAGATAATAAACCATAAAATCCTCTTAACATAGAACAATGTCCCATAAAACGTTAATCAAAACCCATCTAAACCTAAGATGTAGACGTGGCCTTGTACATGTCAAGATATTCATATCCTTGAGTGATCACAAGTGATAGTTTTTACCTAAAGAACCTTGTGATCTATGCAAATCCATCATTGTAGCTCTCATAAAAGAATTCCTTGGAAGTAAAATGAACCATCTACATTCCACTAACCAAGAAGTCTTTAGTTTGTCATCCATTACCTTTGGACTAAGCTTTCTTGGAAGAGCATGTAGTGGCACTAATGCAAACTCTATCATTTTCTCTTGCCTCTAGTTTGCCATATGAATGCAAAAGCATTCTTTTTGAGATTTTGATAATCCCAAAGTATCCATTCTCCTTATTGATTTTCAATCATCATCCTCATGATAAAACACCAACTAAGATTTTGGTAACCCAATAAGTTAGATCTATCCCTATCTCCTAGAAACTCTAAAGAAAAGATGCATTACTCTATTTTGAGTCTCACTAATGTCAGTAACTAGATTATGTCATCTAGTTAAGGACCATTACTGAAAAAGAATTCTCTCTAGAGTCTCTATGTGAGACTCAATCAAACCATCATGATTGATTGATCTCCCTCTTGTCTTTGATAGAATATTATCACCCCTATCTAGACAATCCAAACATGAGAAAGTGAAACTCTCTTTCTCTCTAATCTCATCTAAGGAAATGGCCTCTACTAGTGGAAAAGAGCTCTACTAATGGAATCTATTCCACTTTCCCTTTTCCTTTAAAAGTAATTTTTTAAATCCAATAGCTCTACTCATCCATAATTGAGAACATGCACATAGGTTCTCCATGCTTTTCCTTCCAAAATAGCAAAGAATCAAACTCCCAGATGAAGGAAAATTACAGTGAAAAAGTAGAGTAAAAGAATTCCCTCTAAAATGCAGACTAACAGATGTTTTTTAAACACCTCTTCTCACTAGTGAAAAACTTACTCTGTTCTCTTTCTATGTCAAAATTATGTTTTCTCTCTTTTTCCTCTTTCAAAGAATAGGAAATAAAGTGAGACCTCTAAGCTAAAGTGAGATCTTTCCTTGATCTCTAAACTAATTCCCCCTTTCCCCTTTCCTCAAAAGAGAGATTTTTGAATTTATTTGCTATTCTCTTCCATAAACTAATGCATAATCTCTCATTTACATCCATTCCTATGACGGTGGAGAACCAATCTCCCAAAACTAGTGAAAGTCTATGTAGTGAAGAGTGGAGAAAATAAATTCCTTTGAAGGTTCAAAGCCCTCTACTAAAATGGTCAACAATGATATGACATGATA
This sequence comes from Ceratopteris richardii, assembly GCA_020310875.1. Classification (NCBI taxonomy): domain Eukaryota; kingdom Viridiplantae; phylum Streptophyta; class Polypodiopsida; order Polypodiales; family Pteridaceae; genus Ceratopteris; species Ceratopteris richardii. Next base: position 63,226,274 of record CM035420.1, on the reverse strand, counting down.
CCATTATGAATAGATGTGTATGCATATCAAAGAAGTTGTCTCTGCCAACCATCCTCTGTGCATGGATCTATATGATCCATCTACACTAATGGAATCATGGTCCATCTAGACTTATGGAATCATCCTTCCTCAAAACTATTAAGTGAGTATGTGAGTGAGTATGTGAGGTATATGGAGATAAAATCACCTAGCACATAATCTATTGGAAGAGTAATTCTCTCATAAACTATGAATAATAACTCCAAATGCTAAGGAAATTTCTTCTAAGATCTATTGTATGATCTAATGAGACACGTCCCAATGAATGATGAGTCCCTTTCTCCCTAGCCATAGAAGAAGAGTGCTCAAAGGGAAGTCGTTTCCACCATCCCATAATAGGAGAACCTTTTTCCAATTCATGGATTCATACCTACACTAAACCTAATTTATATTCCACATACATATAATGGAACATGTAGGTGAAATCGAAGGAATCCCATATCCTCCAACTATTTTATTTTCGTTCTAGTCAACATCTGATAGTGGATATCCCATTCTATCCAAACTAGCTCATTCCTAGGTACCAAGACTGACTCTAAGTACCTCTCTCTAGATCCCAACATTCATATATGTATTGAGTACCTAAAATATTCCTCACTAAGGGATCTATGCTCTAATCAGAGAGGTAGTGTCAAGAGTATGGCCTTCCTAACCATCACTATAAACTCATTAGCACCCATCAATGCTCTCTCATGAAACATATGTCCATGATCCCATCTAATTGATTTCCTTAGTAGTGTAGCAAAAATGCTTCACTACTTATGCAAAGTGATGTGCATGATTGGAACTAGTCACTCTTTGGGTATTCCTAAGAACACCCCATAATCTCCTAATCATATAGTGAGAATTATTTTGAAGGTAAGTGAAACTTCAATACATTGGAAATGGTCATAAAGGTATCTCCCATAATCCTCTATACAACTTCCTCAAACCTATAGGATTGATTATGCACATTACTAATTGTAAAGGTATATCTCCTTTCCCTTAGCAATCCTACGATCTAAATCCATAAGGATTATGTATAGGGATCCAACTAATTCTGAAGTTGCCTCATGTATGGTAATTTGATGGTCATAAGTCCATCAAATACATGCATACAAGCATGCCTACATCTTAGTGATGTTTACAAAGAAGGCATGTTACTGTGCCATAAAATTCCTACCTAAAAGTAAGTGTGTGCATAACGCCATGAGGTGAGAAAAATTTTGACATCATTTCCCCAAGGAAAAGGAGTTCCAACAAATTTTAACCATGCAATCATACATAAGGCCTTTCAGGCCAATGGCACACATGTCATTCACTAGAGCATATGGCTTGGCAAGCCCATGGCATACAAGCCATATACTCATACATGAAATGTGCAACCTTCAAATAAAAAAAAAGGTGCCTTACCTCCATCTAGTCCAAGTTGGATCATCGGGGCAATTTTTCCCCTCTTTAAGAGGTTTTTCCCCCCCGCTTTTATGTATGCCTATTGTCCTAATGGGCTACTTATCTTTGTACATTCTAGTGGTAATACATTTAGTATTGTATGTTGTGCTCCAAGTATCTTCTTCTTCCTTGTGTTGTTTGCATGCTTCTGAAGACGTCTAACTTCAACAGAATAGACACTTTTGCATGTTCAAATATATAGTGTATAATTTAAACCTTTTAAATATTCTTATAAGATCTAATATGTTTTGTATTTGATTCCTTGAGTGAGCACAAAGATTATCAGCATATAGCTTAACGTACTCCCTTAGGAATTCTTTGAGTAGGCACATTAACTGCTAGAATTTTTCCAATGTATTAGTGAGCCCAAATTGCATCACTTCAAAGTAGAAATGCCACATTCCATGGAAAAATCCGTTTTTTTTCCTCTTTAGACGCTACATACTTGATTGTGTGAAGATAAACAATCAAAAGAGTTATAGAATTCTTTCTTAACAACGTGCTCCAATAAGTGATGAGTCATTGGTAATGGATGATTATCTCTAATCATTGATTTTTTCAATTCAATTTATGCACATGCAAATTTTTCCATTTTTGATGGGCATTCACACCGTTTGTAACACCCACTCAATGTTTTCAATTTTGTATACGAAGCTAGCTTCAAACAACTTGCAAAATTCTTCTTTATTTTTCTTGGAATAGGTTGCATGGTATATATATGACCTTTTCTTGATTAACTTGGCTTCATTAACCATCCATATTCTATGCTATAATTTGGTAGTGTCTACCCCTTTCAAGTCCTCATAGGACCAGCAAAGACATTTCTATACTCTCTCAAGAAGAAATTGATCAGATGTTCCTCTTCATCCTTGTTCAAATCATTTGCAAGTTGCATGAAACGTTGTTCTCTGTTCTCCACAACCACTACTAAATCTTAGTGGTTTCCTTGTTATTGAACGCTTGTCCTTGGATAGTGTGTCACTTAGGTATTTATATCTTAATCTTTCATTCCTCTAGTGTATATTTTTCGAAGTTTTCTAGGACTTTGAAAGTTGACTCGTCTTTTTCTTGTTTGTCATCCCTCTTCCTCATGTTGATTTGATGTACATTGCTAGCATATATACACGTGAATATTTTTCTCATTAAATCTAACAAACTAACTTTTGTCAGGTAATCTCTACTTGATTTATATGGATGTTTTTCAACCGTGGTTGGACCTTTCTTATCTTCTATCCATATCTCTATCTCATGCATTCTCTCTCCAATTTTATCTTCATCCTCGATTGGCTCAATCACTCTCATCATGACCAAGACAGATCCTTTTTATCATAGCACTCCATCAAGATTTCTTATTGATTGCTACATCAAGAGTGGCTAGGGTTTGGGCCTAACCATATTGATCAAATTCATCTTCATCAAATCACGTAGGATTATAAGTTGGACCCTCAACCACTCTTTCTAGTTTGTAGTCTTTGCAAGATATCATATCATTTTTTTCCACCTCCCATCATCTCTTTGGTCTTCGCTACAAATCCAAAGACTTTTATCCTCATGCATCCACTGTCCATCACTGTCCTTTGAACTAGTATGTACAAGAAATAGATCTTTTTGTCATCCTCAACATTCTTACGACTTTGTTTCTACTACAAAGGAGGCACATCTATGTACATGTTGGAGATTAATTCTATGAGAATGGTCTTTCTCGAAGAGTTCATAGTTTTTGGCCTTCTCAAAATTACATATCACCAATATGTGTTTGAACTTCGCTTTACATATATTCAGAATTACCACTTCACGTAGTATGAATGGTCATTCTATATTTCATATGCTAATTGTGTTAACTGATGGTAATGTTGGCTTTCCCCACTCAATCCAAAGGTCTCTTGTTGCTGATGATGGATTTTGTGGTCTAGTTGTTAATCATAACTTGAAATACAAGTATTCCCTTGATCATTGTTGCTATAGTCACCACTTTAGCTATAGAAATTCTCTTATTATGAGTCTCTTCTAGTGTGATATTAGGGTTTATTATTGTTGTTTACCCAATAGTAAGGTTTGAATTTGACTACCACTTCTACCATTAGTGTGCATTTAACTCTAACCTTATTATGTCTATCTATATCTATATTTGTAACACGATTCCACCCAATAGAAAGGTTTGCATTTTATTAACTCTTCTACAATTTGTGTGCATTTAACTCTCACATTCTTCAACATGTCTATCATTAGTGGGGGTGGGTCTCTTGAATTTGAGGAGTTGTTTTTTACATTGATGCATTCTCATATTCAACCATGTATCATGGTAATGTCTTATGAGTACCATTTTACACACATTATCAATGTTTTGGCTCTCATGTTTATCTATTATTTGATCTTCATGCAGCTTGATCTCTTCAAAAGGAAAATTGCTTGAATTTAATTTATTCCAAGTATCTTGTTGGACCTTATGCCAAATATCATATTGCCAATTGGAATTTGTGCCTTTTTCTTTAGCTCCTTAATGTAGGACATTTTTCAATAGCTTTCACTCTCCAAATTAGATCGATGTACAATTTTCCTATCTCTTCTAGCTTTGTTTGAGTCACTCACTTCCCCTTACGTGGGTGAATCATATTATAACTTTTAGAGTGACATCTCCAATTCTTAGTAGCCTATGACTATTTGGGTTTGGGAGCCCAAATATGTGTTCTACCACTATGTACTTGAAAGATTTTGGCACCCATAATTGATTAATTGTCTTTTGCTTCAAGATCTTTGGTTTATGGGCACTCTTCTTTTCAATCCTCTGTAGTGATGTGGAGGAGTGATGCTCTTGTCATAAATTATGAGGAGAGGAGAGTGTGTCTCTAACTGCCTGCATTAGATTTGTTATCTTTTGGCAATGCTCAAACTAAAAGATTTTCTAAATCTAATGTGGAGTTCTTCTTGTTAAATGTTTCTTGTTCATGTACAAGTGGATTGAATTTTGCTTCTCTTGTTATAGATTCTTGCAATAGCTTTATGATGTCTAGAGATTCTTTTTTCTATCCCACTAATGGATTATTAGCTTCTAGAAAATAGAAATGTTGTTGGAATGATAATCAAATGTAAAAATAATGTTGATTTCTCCAACATGGATAGTCAACAAACAAAAAACAATAATGCTCTCTTTTCCAACATGCATCTTTTCAGTCACAAACAAAAAATTCACATGTTCACGGAAGCATCACTATATGTAAAGGTATAGCTATTATGCCTAGACATTTCATTCTTAGATCTCTTAAGCCTATGATGTAGGCTTGGTGGGGTTCTATCTATGTGTTAAGCACGTGTACATGTGTTGCTTTCGCTCTCGTATCTCTAATTTGTGTTGCATGATCACATCCTTTTTCTAGAATGTGTGGTCATCTATCCACTATTTCTTGATTTGCACCACCAATTCTATACATCATCATAGGTATGGTTGCCACATTCAATTTGTCTACCATTTGTCCTTGTAAGATCTTTCTCTTCCGAAAGCACATCAAGGCTTTAGCATGCGCTTCCTTTCTTTTTTACTTCAGAATCTCATCTTGCTTGCTAGATTGGGCTCTTTGTAATTGTTGCAACATCACTTGTGAGACGTTGATGGTAGATTTTGACTCTACATCCACGTATATAATTAGAAATCACATCAACATCAAGTTAGTCTAATCACACCACTCCTAGGTGATATCTGATTGATCACCAATGGGACTTTTCCTCACTTTTGCAATTTCTTTGCATGTTGCTTGAGGGTGTAGAATAGTATTAAGTCTCCCTCTTTTGATTGTTTCTCTTTGATGTATGAATCAATTTATTCCCATTTTTTTTTATTATTGTTTGTAGCACTGATTCTTGGCCCATCTCTTAGACATGTATCATGCATTGTTCCACTTTATCCACTACTTTAAAAATCTCATGTCCAATCCACTCACGTTCTCGTGCTAATCAAAGAGTTAGCATTTTCATGAGATCCTTTAGAGGGAGAGTGTATTGGTCCTATGAAATCAAATAACTCAATTGTTAAAAATCATTCCCCCACTATTGGTCTCAAAGGCATCTCATCCTTCCTAAAGGGATATTTGGCATTTTGGCATACATTGCATCATTTGATAAACTCTTTTGCACACATTCTCATACTGGGCCACCATAAACATGAGAAAGTCAACATTTTGATCATTCTATCAAGAGAAACATTTCGAACCACAAGACCTATATAAAGAAAAGTAATGTTATTCATAGACACATATACATAGGAGATGATATTTACCATGCTTATACATTTGATCATCAATCAATGTATACTAAGGGGCTTATTCATTGAATGATTACTTCCTAGCAATAGAAATATCCTTAGGATATTACGCCATCTTGAGGATGTGATCCATAGGTTTACTTGAATGCGGATTAGCTTCCAACCTATACAAGGTAGTGTGCTCTAAAGTAACTTGGTGAATACACACTTTGAAAATGTTTACATATTGTGCTATATCTCTCCACTGTAGGACAATATATTCCATACCTTTGAAAATTTTGCAATGTTCATCCCTTCAAGTAGTGATGCCCAAAGAAATTCACATGAGCCTTATTGATGAATTCAAGATGTTCTTGTTCTTCTACACAACTATACAAAATGCCTTGATTATCTTAATGTTAGATGCATCATTCATTAAGTTAGTAGTTTTACAAATCTCACATGGATTTTCCCATTGCTTTTACACTTTGTACATTGTGATAGAAGCAAAGGCTATCCTCACTTAGGTACAATTATGTATTAGGTACTTAATTGTTCACTCCTCTAGGTTCTTCACCATTACTCAGTCTTGAGAGGTTGTATGCTCTTATGTGTGTCTTTCCTTTCTTCACCACTACCTTGAAATTGTACTCCATTAGAAGCAATAAACATCTCACCAATTTTCATGTAACACAAGGCTTGTTCACTAAGTAGAGAATCACCTTGTGATCTAAAAAAATCTTAAACTTGTTTGCTAACAAGGAACGCAATAGTTTCTCAGTGTGTAGACCCTTCCTAAGCCCCCCTCATTCCATACTTGTGTAATTTCTCTCAATGACGGTAAGCTTGCTTGCAAAGGAAATAGGGAATCTATTTTACTAACATCCACCAATTGGTCTAGAATACATCATGCTTCATAATTTGAGGCATCAATGTGGGTATAAAATGGTTTTTTCCAATCAAGCACTTTGAGAATAGGTATTGGCATAAATCAATTTTCAACCTCTTAATAGGAATTTTCACATTCTTCAATCCATCCAAAGTTATTTACTAAATCATAAAGAGGTTTGGTGATTACCATGTACATGTGAATGAAACAATAGTAATACACACAATTTCTCATAAAGGCTTGCACTTCTTTTGCACTATGTTTTCCAGGTAAATCTACGATGACTTTGATCTTGTATTTGTTTGTGGAGATTGCATGATTAAACACAATGTATCCTAGAATCTTCCGTTGTCAAATCATGAATACACACTTGCCCATGTTCAAGCATACAATGTATAATTTACACCTTTCCAATATTCTTCTGAGATCTAGTATGTGTTGTATTTGTTTCTTCGAGTTAACACAAAGATTGTCAACGTATAGTTGAAAGTAGTCTCTTAGGAAATCTTTAAGCATGCACATTAATTTCTAGAATATTTCCAATGCATTAGTGAGCCCAAATGGCATCAATCTCAAAGTAGAAATGCCAAATTCCATGGAAAAATCCTTCTTATGTGTTTCTTTAGATGCTATCTACTTGATTGTATGTACATAAAGAATCTAAAAAGTTATTGACTTCTGTTTTTATAACACGCTCCAATATGTGATGAGTCATTGATAAGGGGTAATTCTCTTTTATCATGGATTTTTTCACTTTCTTTGAATTTATGCACATGCAGAAGTTTCCATTTTTTATGAGCATTAACACCATTTGTGACTCCCACTCAATGTTTTCAATTTTGTGTATGAAGCTAGCTTCAAATAGCTTGGAGAACTCCTTTTTAATTTTCTTGGCTTAGGTCGCATGGTATGTGTATGGCATTTTATTGATTATCTTGGATTCATTGGCCATCCATATTCTATGCTAGAAGTTTTGAGTGTCTACTCCTTTTAAGTCCTCATAGGACCATGCAAAGACATTTCTATACTCCCTCAAGACATTGATTAGATATTCCTCTTCCTCGTTGTTCAAATCATTTGCAAGTTGAATGAAAAGTTGTTCTCTCTTCTCAACAAGCACTACTACTTTCTTCTTAGTGGTTTCCTTGTTATCATACGCTTGTCCTCCGATAGTGTCTCACTTAGGCATTTCTATCTAAATCTTTCATTCCTCCGTTGTATATCTCTCAAAATTTTCTAGGACTTCAAAATTTTACTCGTCTTTTATTGTTGCTCATCCCTCTTTCTCATGTTGATTCAATATACATTGTTATCATATATACAAGTGAATGTTTTTCTCATTGAATCTAACATACCAACTTTTGTCAGGTAATCTCTACTTCATTTGTATGGACTTTTTTCAACCATGGTTGGAACTTTCTTATCTTCTATCCATATCTCTATCTTGTCTCTCCAATCTTGCCTTCATCCTCGATTGGCTCAATCATTCTCTCTCCAATCTTGGCTTAGTCTTCTATTGGCTCAATCACTCTTACCAGGACTAGCACATATCCTTCTTTATCATAGCACTCCATCGAGAGTTCTCATTGATTGCTAGAGTGGTTGGGGTTTGTGCCCAATAATATTGTTCAAACTTTTCTTCAACAATTCACATGGGAACATAAGTTGGATCTTCATCCAGTCTTTCTAGTTTGTAGTCTTTGTAAGATACATTTCATTTTTTTTTCACCTCCCAACATCCCTTTGGTCTTCGCTACAAATCCAAATATTCTTATCCTCGCGCATCCATCATTCTCCTTTGAACTAGTAAGCACAAGTAAGAGTTTCTTTTTGTCATCCTCAACGTTCTTATGATTTTTTTCCACTACAATGGAGGCACATCTCTATACATGTTGGAGATTACGTTCATGCGTATTGTTGTTCCTTGGCGTGCAGGTATACTACATCCCCCCCCCCCCCTAGAATACCTTCATTTGTCGTTGGAATGGTCTTCCTAACAAGAGTTCATAGTTTTCATCCTTTTCAGAACTACGTATCACCAATATGTGTTTGAATTTCCATCTACATATGTTAAGAACTACCACTTCAAGTAGTATGAATGGTCATTCTATATTTCAATATGCCAACTGAAGTTTCATCCTAGTTGGTGGTAATTTTGGCTTTCCCCACTTAATCCAAGCTATACCTCTGCCAAAATCAGTGATGGATTTTGTGGTGTAGTTCTTCAAGGTAACTTGAATACAAGTATTCTCTTGATTACTCTTGCTAGGGTCACCATTTTATCTATAGAAATCTACTTAACATGAGTATTTTGTGGTGTGATCGTAGGGTTTATTCTTGTTTGTTTACCCAATAGTCACGTTTGAGTTTGACAAACACTTCTACCATCAGGATGCATTTAACTCTCACCCTCTTGAGCATGTTTATCTAAAGAAATATTTTTAACGTGAGTCCTCCCAATAGAAGGTATGGTTTTACTAGCTCTTCTACCATCGGTGTGCATTTAACTCTCACATTCTTCAACATTTCTATCATCGGTGGAGGTGGGTTATGGCAGATGAAGCATGAATACAAAACAAGATCTCTTTGCATGCTTGCTGACTGTGAATATTCGATTCTAAACAAAGGATTTGACCATGGGCATAGCAATAGTAAGATTGTATATATCAATAATCAAAATGCATGTGTTATATGAACATCCCTCGATTGTGTATGTGTGTATATACACAAGCAATCTACAGTGGAATTGATTACCGCAAATTATGAACCCATAAGCACTGTTTTTAGCGACCAAAGAAAGTTTGAAAAGCTGCATTATATCGCTCCAAAAGCAACAAAAAGCATGGCACACTTTTTGTCAGCTCTAAAATAAGAGTTTGGAGCCTACAAAAGCAAAGGCATAGCTCACATCAGAGGTCTAAAAAATTTGGATGAAGTGACTCAATACATTTGAGCGTGATCATCTTTGACTGACGCCCTCATCTCCAGAGATTCAGATGATGCTACATCATGAAAACAGACAATCAACACCTCCATTAACGGCCTTCCTCGATCAACTGTGTTCCATACATCTGACTTCAACCTTGCTTGCGCTTATGTAGAGACGTTGATGGGAATAAAAGAACAGTGTTGTTTCATCACTTCTAGTGAACTCGAGTATTCATTATAATATCATAAGCCTGTAGACTTAAGCAGCTTTTAACTTGAAGGATAGCAGATAATTGACCAGTGATGAGATGGCTAACATTTCTTGATTTTTTTTTTTTGGTTAGAGTTGTTATATGAGGTTCTCATGCATTGTAAAGGTGATGATTGTTTTCTATTTTTATTTTAAATTGATCATAGAAAATGATATGTTGTGATAGAATTCTATAGTGTCACTATACATTCACTCTGTGCATGATAAATTATTGTACTACGAAGCAACTTTGAATGCCAAAAAACAACTTGTATAGGAGAGCATATGTTTTGCAATATAACTCACCATAGCTATCGACGAACTAAATGGGTTTTGTGCTCATATATTATAAGGCTGACAATATGGGATGCATTAACTCACTTTGAAAAGGAAGGAAGAATTTGTAGTTGATTATGTTACGCAAAGATATCTTCCGGATGAATATGAAATTAATAAATAAAGCAATATCTGAATGTGATAGAATCATTTACATCTATTTGGTTTATAATTGTTCTTATGTCCATACATTGGGTATGCTTGATGTCAAAGAGTTTTCGAGAAGGGCTTTATCCACTTCTACTCATTGTTTGGGTTTGTAGTTGAATAAATTTTGATTGAAAAATTATATTGAAACATGGACATGCATATAGATTCATGTGTTGAAACTAAATCCAATGACATTCATTTTACTCAAATAGAACCCGAATTGGCTATCCTTGTATCTTGTGAAATTGAATTAAATAAAGTCTTTATATTAATCTTCCAAGTGCTACTAAGTTTGTAAAGTCACCCTATGTGAGACGTTGAATTTGGCAGTTGACTTGATCCACCAATTTGAGTGTTCACACCTTCTCAACAATTCTTGCTGAACAAGAACATTTGTATATTGATATGAACAAACATTCTCTTGAACATCCCTATGTGCAACATTTTTATGCATGCTAACTAGAGGACTAGTATCCTCAAACACCAATTTTCTCATTTCAACCTTCTTAATGGGTTTTTTATGAACCTTAGATTCATTGAAAATGAAATTACTACTTCTAATCAATGACCGTATATTAGGATCCCATAAGTGATATCTAAATTATCCTTCTCAACCATATCCAAGAAAAATGCATTTCTTTGAATTATGTTCCAACTTTTGTCTAAGAGTGTTTGATATATGAACATATGATTCACACCCAAATATGCTCTCAATGGTTTTACAGATGATGAGAAGTGCAAACCCTTTACCACTTTAGTATAATTAAGGGATAATCTTCTTGATTTTGAGCAATTGGTTTCTCTAATGGTCATAGAAGAGATGAACATAAGTGGAAGTTCAACTAAAAGCAAGGATGCACAAGTTTTTAATGCACATTTAAAGGGGCAAAGGAAGGTTTGGAGTAAGGCAAGGCCACTCAAACAATCAAGGACATGACTAAGGCACCTCATCACAAAGAGGTACAAGAAGAACAAGAGGAATAAAATGATGGCATCAACAAAACAAGAATCAAGATGGTGAACGATGTTACATATGCAACAAATTTGGCCATGATGCTTGAGTTTTCTACCAAGGAGGAAACCAAAAGAGCTATAATCAAGGTCCTTCATACAAGGGCCAAGGTAATTATGTTTCTAAAAGTTCAAAAATGACAATCTGTTGATGATCCACATGAATGGGAATTCAAGAAAAGCAGATAAAACTTGGTATATTGATGGTGGATGTAGCAACCATATGAGTTGCAATGCTTCTTGGTTTACTAATCTACATGCTCTAAAAGGTAAAGGACATGTAGAAAAAGGTAATGACATAGCCTATGAGATCTCCCATGTTGGAGATGTAGCTTTGGTTGACAAGGACGAAGGAAGATGGCTCAAGGATGTCTTGCATGTACCTACCATAAAAAAGAACTTGGTGTCCATAGGGAGAATAGTTGAAAGAGTCTATCAATTAAGGTTCAACAAAGTTGGATGCTTTGTGGAGAACCCTAAGCAAGGGTACAAGTTCATAGAAAGAGGAAGGAAGCAATGGAGACCCTTCACCTTGGAGGTAAATTCTCATTCCCCTAAACATATCTACTTCACATACAGAAACAAGACGATCTTGGAGTTGGAGTTGTGACACAAGAGGATAGGTCACATCAACATACAAAGATTTCACATATAGAAACAAGAAGATGTTAGAGTTGGAGTTGTGGAAATTCAAGAGGCTGGTTGAGGGGCTTCCCAACTTCTAAGGACAAGGTATGAAGCATTTATGTGAATCTTGTCAACTAGGAAAGCAAGCAAAACCTCCATTGAAGAAGAGTGGCTACATAAGCCAACATCCATTCAAGTTGATACATATAGATGTGTGGCGACCAACCAAAGAGAAATACATTGGGGGTAACAAGTACTTTGTCACTTTTATATATGATTTCATAAGAATTGTTTAGATTTATTTCATGTCCCAAAGCACTCAAGGCAATGGTAGAAAAGGAAACAGGTACATATATCAAGAAGCTAAGGTTTGATGGAGGGGAAGAATATTTCTCCAATGAATTTTCTAAATTTCTATGGGATCAAGGCATCAAGAGGAAAGTAACATGTAAGTATGCACCCCAAAAAATGGGATAGCAAAAACAAAGAAAAGGTACAAGGTGAAGATCAATAGAGCAATGCTTAATGAGATGAATGTACCTAACATGTTTTGGATTGATGCAACAAATATGCTCTTACCTTAGGGATCCATGGCTTGACACCATATGAAGCCTATTATGGTAAGAAACCTGATCTTTCCCACTTGAAGATGTTTGGATGTACTTGTTATAATACATGTGCTAGGGGAATTGAGGCACAAGCTTCAACCAACGGTGGAAAAAGTGTGTGTTTCTAGGATATTCAAATGATCACAAAGGTTACAAGTGTTCAACCCAAACACAAAGGACTTGAGGATAAAAAGGGATGTATCATTTTATGAGCTACTCCCTTGGTATAAGAAGTATGATTTATGCAGGAATATGAAGAAGAAAACCATGGACATGATGAATAAATTGACTTAGAGCTAAGCAACCCAAGGTGTTCCATCAATGAAGATAGTTCAAGCATGACCTCAGCATGGAGGCGGAGATCTTCATCAAGCAATGAAGCACAATCAATCAAAAAAGCCAAAGAAACATTGGAGGAGTTGGGTAAAGAAGGTAATGAGGTTCAAGATGATGAAGAACACACGATGGAGAAAGAAGCTAAATCAAAGAAAGAGATCAAGTACCACAATTTTCTCTCTGTGCATGGAGAATGAGGATAGACCTTCTATAACTTGTCTGAATACAATGCTTTGACAATAATAATCCAGAATATTGTATATATTGAGTAATCAATCACCTCAAACATTAAAGGGTTCTTTTTCTTTTCTCTTTTATCCTTTTATGCACTATTTTTTAGAAACATGCATAGGGAATTTCACATATACATGCGGTTGAATTCTCACATACATGAGGGGTTCCTACAAATCTATACATGCAAGCACTTAGGGTTGAACTCACACATAACACATAAACAAACATACTTATCCATTCACATAGACACATACATAAAATCCACTGCACATAGATGTTTAGCAACATAAAAAACATTTGTGTAGACATGCATAGGCATACAAGAGTAGGAACTTCATTGGACACACACACACACACACACATATATATATACACACACACACACACACACATATATATATATATATATATATATATATATATATATATATATATATATATATATATATATATATATATATATATATATATATATATATATATATATATATATATATATATATATATATATATATATATATATATATATATATATATATATTCGACATGAAATCACACATACATAAACACAAGCATATAGACCCATAAACATTACAATATATTCATACCCATGCACACACATTAATGCACATGCATACTTATGGAACATACCCATGTACACTCACACACATGAACATGATTCTAAAATACTTATTCATAAGGCGTAATTGTATGAAACTATATAATACTTCATCAATATAAGGAATTTAGATAATGAGATCTTTGCTAAGTCAAGCTCTTCATGGTTTTCTTGCCTGCAGGTACTAAAGAGAGATTAGTCAAGTCAAAGAAATGTATCAAAAAGATTTGAGAGAGATAAAAGTCAATCATCCTAAAAAAAAATATTTTTATTTTTCTAAATGTTACTTTGGATGTGGAATTCTCTCTCACAATGCAACGGAGGATTGAAAGATCTTTGGCCAAATCCTTTTGATAAGTCCACTCCATCCAAAGTCAACCCATAAGAGCTTGGTGATGGATAGTTTCCAGTTAGCAGGATGTCAAGAGATCTTCCCCTGGTCTTCCTTTGCACAGGAAGGGGACTAAATCAGTGGTCAGGTGGATTACATCATTGGATAGAGGGGCACGATAGCCTCTAGTGACCCATCCTCCACACTTCAAAAGACCCAGCCTTGGTCTGTGGTACAGAATGCCTCATTTCTTGATGGGTAGGTTATGCAACTATTGGACCTCACTTCTTTTCCAAAGTAGAGTGTCAACTGGATCTCTCACCCTCAATCATAGAAGAGTCAATGACGACTTAGGACATTAGGCCAACGACCATACCAGGCAACACAAAGATGGCAGTAGTGTCAGCTGACTGAGACTACCTGCACAAAGAAGGTATGGGTCCCAAAAGTATAGACAGCACCAACCAACTACAATAGCAAAGGCTTTGACATGGAGAAGTTCAGATAGAATTGGAGTCAGCAATCCACATACCCTCAAACTTCTTCTCCAACATAAGAGTTCAAAAGATTTGGATTGCCAAAAAGTTCCTAACAAATGGACCCACACCCAGGTAGATCTAGGTACCCAAGAATTGTATTTTAGCTCAAAACCCAAGCCATGTAATATATACCCCTTTGGTATATCTCTTTACTCATCGACACCACAACCACCAAAACCACCTTCTGTACCTCAACAGAAGAATACCAGCCACTCATCAACTCTTAGGAAATGGATGTCCAAACGTATCCAAAAGCCACCACATGATCCTTTGTACAACATAACTCCCATCCGACTAACCCCTACGTCTGTAATAATTCACTCACGAATGAACTTTGTATAAATTCACCCACACTAACCCACTATCACTTGTAATACAAGACTCATCACAAGCAATGTATGCATTATCTAAAGCATGTAGGTGTCTAGTGACCTGCATTAGTTTCTGAAAAATCATTCCATAAACCTCCTCACAACACTCGACTACATGGGTTACACATCGACTATGGAAAGGAATTGTGGCCTCACCTTATTAGGTTTAAAATTAATTTCCATACTAATGTGTTATGCTTTTGTAGCAGATCACTACGCACTCATTTGGAATCATCATGCAAGCTAAAGGACCTTCCAAGGTTGGCTTGAGGATGCCAGTGGTCAATTTTGGCAATTTATTAGTTGAGTCTTATCCTACGTCGCAACCACCCAAATTTCAAAGTTTCATGGGATCAATGTCCATAGATGATCCTTCTATGGGATGCACTAAAAATTTCATAGCAATTCTCATTGGTTCCAAGGTCTAGCAGGACCCCTTGTAGATGCTAACTTTATCTATGACGCCATGATGTGCTTTGATGGTAACAAGTGGGTCAAATACCAATTATTCTCAAGAGAATTTGAAGCGCTTCATTATCAAAAAGATTTAAGGCATATTTACGCTAGAGCTAGTTTTATAGAATATTTTAGTTATCCATTGCCCAAACCCGACTTGTATCGGTGCTATTACTTGGTGACTACACTTGAAGCCCCCGTGGACAAGGAATTCTTAGGAACATTTACTCTTCCATCACTGGTAAATGATCCTTCATACAAGAAGTTTTACCTTTTGAAAGATCTCATTCAGGCAGTGCTTAAGATCCATGGGACTCACACACTGACAGAACAAGAAAGGCTTATTTTGAAGCCTATGAAACGAGGTGATGTTTTGAAGTGGGCTGATATTTCGACCATCACACCAAAACTATCCAAACAGTTGCATATTTGCATGCAGCATTTCACATTCTGCACACAAGATCATTTTATAATGCCTCAAAAATGTATTTGTTTAGGCTTATATCTTGCGTGCATAGGACCCTAGACCATCGATCTTGCCAACTGGATTATCAATCAATTGTATTTAGCTCAACAGAGATGGGAACGAAAACACATCATCCATGGCTATTGTGCCCTTACAAGAATAGTTTATATGTGTTTGACCTATGATTTACCCATCGAACACACTTTGACTAGTGAAGAGCTAAAAGGATTCAAGGTAACCACAAAAATGGTGAGAAAAGCTAGCAAAGGATGGGCAAGCAAGCACATGTGAGGTTCCATTCCATGTTTACAAGTTTGAGAATTGCCTTCACCACAACCATCCCCTCAACAGTCCCCAATAGAACCTCCAACACCTGTACACTGGATACCCATCTCACTCTCATGCCCTGTAATCATAGAAGGCACTACTAGTGTGGTAACTCTAGATGCAACCACCACTCAGGAAATTACTACTACAGTCAGAGAAATCCCCACCACCATTGGTACGGAAGCTTTTACTTTGCCCATATCGAACTTGGAGGCAGAGCCCACTGACACCACATTCCATTTTGAAATGCATGACACCTTTTCTAATGAGTTTCAATTTTCAAAAGTTCAGTTTTTCTCTCAAGAGTATGAACATCCAAGCTATTCCAAAACACCACCGGATCAGCTACAAGAACAGGTAGTATCTAGCTCAAAGGCAGATGAGTGAATAGAGACTGATGATGAAGAATGCAATGATGAGGCAAGTCAAACAAGTCATGAATCACAAGAAGATGACCAACAAGAACAGTAGCAACAATAGTTGGAAGCTCAAGGTGATACGAGTACCCATGAGGATGACACGATCGAAGCGGCCACCTATACATTGTCCATTTAGAAGTTGTATCATGATATGCAACTGATGTGGGCATGTACACAATTATCCAAGGAACAGAGTCAAGAAATTCTCGAGCAAGAACTTGCTAGTGGAGGTTTTGAAGAATCTTTCATTTAGGGTTTTGAGGAATTAGCTAAATCAGTGGGAACTGCTAAAGCACTCCATTATTTTAAGAGGAATCCACTACCACAGCTTGACCCTCCATGCATCCATTTAATGTCCAAGCCAGGTTAGTACATCCATATACCCATTGATGTACACTCTTTGCATCAAGCAAAAGAATCTAGACTCATCCCTAAAACCACAAGAGACACCCAACCAGAAGAAGGAACCATCACTATTGACTCCCTGCCTCACCCCTCAATTGTAATATCCAGAACCCCAATTGACACCTCCACCCCATCATCTATACCCATTTCATCCCCCATACATCCAGTTTCCCCAGTGCACACCACCTCCCCTCCTCTATCCACATTCCTTGTAAGGACTACAGCAGATGCCACCCCCACACCTAAACTCTACTTTGCCTATCCCTTTCGCCATAGTTCCCCCTATTCCAATCAATCCATCCCTCACTCCATCCTTCACTTCAATTCCCCTTCCTCCATAGCCTATGTTCCCATTTCCACCTCCAATGTCCTTCTCACCAGTATCACCTCCCCACCCAACTATATCCCCTTTATCCTACCCTCTCCACCAAGCAATCTATGAGGCTCAATCTGTAATCTATTCGTGCACTTTTGTAAATCCCATGTTCACACCCACTTGTGCATCCACCATCACACCACTGTTCATTGTCATTGCACTAGACGCCACGTCTAGTGACATGGCCATTTCACCACCTACCACACCATCACCCACCTCCACTATGTCCACACCACATCTAGGCATATCCTAACCCCTAAATGTTGAGCCCTAAACCCATAACCCTAAACCCTAAACTCTAAACTCTAAACCTTAAACCTTTTAGATGATTCTTAGCTTTGTAAATTTAGATGATCCTCCCATCAATAAAAATGAGGTTCATAAATTCAAGTATGTATCAGAACTTACTACATATAAGAATATAATCAAAAGAGTAGATGTAGATAAGTTACTTAAAATTCTTAGAAATATCTCTAAAAATGATTTTAACTCATCCGAGAGTGATGGCTTAGGACTATTTTGAAGTGGATTAATGTTAATGAATATATATGTGAATCAAACATCCTTTTTCTTATGGTTTTAAATGTAAATATTATGTTAATATAATATAGTTGTTTCTTTTAGTTGAAGTGTTATGGTGTTCTGTGTAGTGATAGTATGGATTGTAATGTATAGTGATGATGTGAATTTTAATCATTAGCATATAAAATGATATGATATGGATTTTAATTTGAATGTTATCATGTGAATGATGTTAATTTAATGTTCATTCAAAGATTATGATATGGGTTGATATAGTAGTGATGATATGAGTTTCAAAAGATAAGATGTGTAGTGCTATAATATGGATTTTAATTGAAATGTTATCATGTGGATGATGTTGATTGAATATTAATTTAAATATTATGATGTGGATTGATATAGTAGTGATGATGTGGATTTCAAAAGTTAATACGTGCAATGTATTATATGGATTTTAATTCAAACATTATGATGTGGATGATATGGAATGGCTTTTAATTTGGAAGTTACGATGTGTACTTATATCATGTGGATTTTGATTCAAATCTTATGATGTGGAGTGTCGTGATCATATCGTATGATGAATGATCAAGTGTTATTATATTATTTGATATATTGCAATTGTAGAACTAAAAAATTAGAACTTCCAAATATGAATAATCAACCTGATCATGTTAAATCTCAAAGACTTTTAGACGAATAAAAATACAATGTAAAATCTTTTCTATCTAAAATATTTCGAATAAAAAATATTTTCATTCTAAAATATTTTTAAGCTTAAATATTTTCAATCTAAAATTTTTTTAATGTAAAACATATTCAATCTAAAACCTTTTTGATCTAAAACCTGTTCAATCTAAAACCTGTTCAATCTAAAACCTTTTCAATCTAAAAGCTTTTCAATCTAAAATATTTTCTTTCGATCGAAAATATTTTCGATAAAAAAAATCAATCGAAATCGCCTTTGATAAAAAAATCTCCAAATTTTCATGCAAAAACTATTCCAACTTGTTCGAATAAGCTGACATGGCACTGAATAATTTAGTCCAATAATAAGGGGTCATCAAAAACTTATGTAATTATTCACGAATAATTGAATTATCAAATAACAAATAATGCAACCTAGATCAAGCCTTCGGACAACTCAAAGACTCCTATACTTCACAAAATGATCCACCCTAGATTTAAGTTTTAAGATGGATGAATGGTAATAAATTGGATAAAATTATGAGGTTCCCTAAGCACCTTGACTTGCATAAGTAGATGTAGAGTCAAAATCTACCATCAACATCTCACCAAGTGATGTTGCAACAACTACAAAGATCCCACAATAGCAAGCAAGAAGAGAATTCAAAAAGAAAGGAAATGCATGTTAAAGCCTTGAAGTGCATTCTAGGAAAAAAAATCTTACAAAGACAAATGGTAGAGCAAATTAATGTGGCATCCATATATATAATGATGTGTAGAATAGGTGATGCAAATCATGAAATAGTGGATGAATGACCATAGATTCAACAATCCTTAAGATAAAAAGACAGGGTCAAGCTAAGAATGCTAAGAGATGTGAGAGCAAAAGGAAATGTGATCTTGCAACACATCTAGACATGCTCAAGACATAGATAGAACCACACCAAGCACAGATTGTAGGCGTAATAGATCTAAGAATGCAAGGTTTAGGCATATAGGTGATGCTTCCATGAACATGATATTTTTTGTTTGTGATGCTTCCATGATATAGGTGATGCTTCCATGCACATGATATCTTTTGGTTGTTGATTGTGCACATTGGAGGAAATGTCATTATGTTTTTATTTAATAATCATTTTAACAGAATTTGTATTTTCTAGAAGCTAACAATCCATTAGTGGGATAGAAAACCAAATCTCTAGATATCAAGAAGCTCTTGCAAGACTCTCTAACATTAGATTTACAAGATAAACTCCACAGTGGATTTATAAAATCTTTTAGTTTGAGCATTGCTAAAACAAAAGAAATCCAATCTAGGTAGTTAAAGACACACTTTCATCTACTCAAAATTAATGACAAAAGCATCACTCCTCCATATCACTAGAGAGGGTTGAAGAGAAGAGTGCCCATCCACCTAAAATCTTGAAGAAAAAAAAGAAACCAATTATGGGTGCCATAAGCTTTCAAGGACATAGTGATATTCTAAGACACAAACAAAAATTGTATTAGAAAAGAATCATGATAGAGAGATTTCCAATGATCCTTGTGCAACAAAGATCTATGTATGATGGACCAATGAAAAGAATCTATCTCTAACAATATGGTGAACTTTAGAATATAATGATTTATGTTTTAAGTAAAATCATCAAGAAATGATGTATGAATATTTTATTCGGTCCATTGGGCAATAGGGTTATATATCTAAGGACCATCATGAAATAATCATTCAAAAGACAATATTTGGAATCCCTTGAATCTTTAACAGATATTTTGGGTGAATAAACTTAAATAAAAATGAGCACACCATATAAAATATAGGCTCTAGTGCAACGAAATCTAATCTACTTAAGATCCACATAAGATTTGAAGTTGGAACATTGACATTGAGCATTACGAACAAGTCAAGGTTCTCTAACCTAATTGAAACACATAATGGATTATTATGTGAAAATGTTTTTGCTTGACATGGATTCTAGATTCTTCCCCATGGTGAGCTCATCAAGGAAATTTCATGTGGTGGATCCACCGCCACTACTACTAGAACAATTTCATATTGACAATTTCGTGGTGTGATTGCACTAGAACAATTTCCACTATTCATTTGTTCATCAAGGCAATTTCATGAGCTCATCAAGGCGATTTCATGAGCTCATCAAGGCAATATATATATATATATATATATATATATATATATATATATATATATATATATATATATATATATATATATATATATATATATATATATATATATATATATATATATATATATATATATGTATATCTGTGTGTGTGTATATGTATGTATATATATATATATATATATATATATATATATATATATATATATATATATATATATATATATATATATATATATATATATATATATATATATATATATATATATATATATATGCAATATACCAAGAAGACAAAGGATGCAAGGAATATCAACATGGACCCATGGATATTGAACCCCTTGTTAAAATATAGGGGAAGGTGGAGAAAATCTGGTACCGTGCATGGAACATAATCCATAACAATAATTATTTTTGAAGTTTTGCTTGATATTGTGATGTACTCACTAATATATACAATCACAAAATTGGTTCCTTATTTGAAAAGGGTAATAAATTCAACCTCTAATGATTGGGAAAATGTGGCCAAATTTTTGATACAAATGAGGGGATTGCAACCGACCCTAAGCTTTGGTACTAGTCTTCCCACACTGAAAAGGGAAAGAAGAAATATTAGAAGCTTGGAAATAATTGTTGCTCCAGATACTAGAAGTGTGAGTGCAAAAGATGAAGAACATATAGCAGGCCATGCTAGTCAAGAAAATATAACACCAAGAAGAAATTCAAAGCATACTTTGAAGCCTACAATTGAATCAAAAAAACAAATTGGAGTGGTTTTAGAAGATGGAAAACAATTTTTTATCTCATCCCCACCTTCACGTTCACCTTCTCCAGCCATTGATCCCATGGATATACCATAAATTTATGAAAACAAGGACTCATAACAAATGCGAACTATGTCGATAAAAGAGAAAACCCTTGTCTAAAATCAAGGAAATTGCATCTTATGTTAGAAAACCCTTTATACCAATATACATATATTTCAAAAATAACTCAGTACATGTGAACTTTTTTGACATTTTTTGAAAATTTTGGACCTCAAAATGTGCCCAAAATTTTTATCTATTCGACATTGACATCTCTAGAATCTATAAAAGAAATATAAAAGTGATTAAAAATTTCACACAAAAGATAAATATTGAATGATTAGCTATCTCACATAGATATAGAAGCTTTTGTCTTATCATATTGATGGTTGCTTTCCTCAAGTGCCCTATTTTTGTTAAGGAAAAATCATAAAAAAGAATATCTACATCACCCATTTGAAGATTTCATGTACTCCAAATGTTCTTTTTCTTTTCTAAGCCTATTCGTTTGCTATCACATACCATTTGTAAGTTTTAAACTTACCTATGAATGCATTACCACTTTTAGTATAATACCAATGGACTATCAAATCCTCTATTCTACTTTCATCAATATCTTTCATCTAAAACTTTTGCAATCTAGAATGGTTTGGTAGACCCATCACCATTAGCAAAGACTACAATAAGTGTTCCAACATTTATTTCTTTCAAATTTCTATGCCATCTTCCTTCTGTCTATTTTTCCATCCTTGAACCTACATAAATATTCCTTTTTGATGGATGAATAAAGCTTTGATAATCCTTTTTCTAGGAATATTAGTTGGAAAATGCACCCAAAACTTCATCTCCAAAATAGTCATTTTCCCACATTTTGGTGAAATCTAGTCTAGGTGCTTGTTCTTGTTGGAGATAGACGTCTGCAGAAGCATGCGAACAGCACAAGGAAGAAGAAGAAGCTTGGAGCACAACACACAAGACTGAATGTATTACTAGAGAATGTACAAAGATAAGTAGCCCATTAGGGCAATCGGCGTATATACAAGCCGGGGGAAAAAAACCTCCTAAAGAGGGAAAAAAAGTGCCCCGGCGGTCCTAGAGTGTTCACACACATCACTACCTAAATATATCAACAAGTCCCCCCTAGGAGTGATGCGGTGAACAAGGAGCTGGCACTCATGTATAAGGAAGTCCCAAGCTATGTGGAAATCACTCCACAAAAGGAAGTAAGCCCAAAGCTTTGCGGAAAGCTTCAAACTTCTCCCTAGGCAGAGCCTTCGTGAAAAGGTCTGCAATGTTCTCCTGCGTGGGCACATATGCCAAGCTGATCTCCCCAGTAGAGAACCTCTCCCTGACATAGTGATAATGCACCTCAATGTGCTTAGTGCGAGCATGGAACACAGGGTTCCTCGCAACTGCCAATGCGCTCTGACTGTCAGTGAAGATGGTGGTGGCAGAAGACTGGCCAACACCCAAATCAGCCATAAGGCGTCTGAGCCACACACACTCAATAGTCGCTGTGAAAGCTGCCCTATACTCAGCCTCACAACTGGAAGTGGCCACAGTAGGCTGCTTCCTGCTCAACCAAGATATACATGAGCTACCAAGCATGAAGCAAAAACCACTGGTGGACACACGAGTGTCATAGCAACCAGCCCAATCTCAGTCAGAAAAAGCATGCAAATCTGGCGGTAGTGATCCCCCCTTGGGATAAAACAACCCAAGTAGCCGAGTACCACTCAAGTAGCGAAAGATGCGCTTAACCGCTTTCCAATGCGTGACTCCTGGGCAATGCATAAACCTGCTCATCTGTGAGATAGCAAACTGAATATCTAGCCGAGTAATGCATAAGTAAATCAAGCATCCAACAGCCTGCTGATAGAGAACAGCATCAAATGCATCTCCAGCATCATGAAGACTCAATCGTAAACCTGTCTCCATTGGAGTGGCAATAGGTTTACAGTCTTCAAGGCCAAAACGCTGCAATAATGTGTCAATATATTTCGTTTGACACAAAGCCATTCCACCATCAACATGCATAAACTGAATGCCCAAATAGTGATGCAAATGCCCCAAATCAGACATCTCAAATGAGGCATGCAAATCAGCCTTAAAATCAGCAATATGTGTCTCAATAGGACCAGTGAGCAGCATGTCATCAACATAGACAACAATGATCAGAAGCACATCATTAGCACGCTTAACATATAAGATGCTTTCAGTTGGACTATTCTCAAAACCATGTGCAATCAGATAGGCATGTATCTTCTCATACCAAGCACGTGGTGCTTGCTTTAAACCATATAATGCCTTCTTTAACCTGCAAACCTGGTTTTCATGCCCTTTCTGCACAAAGCCACGGGGCTGAAAAACATACACTTCTTCATGCAAGTCACCATTCAGAAATGCTGTTTTAATGTCCAACTGATGTACATTCCAACCATGATGGGCTGCAAGTGCACAAATGTTGCGAACAGTAGTCATACGGCATGTAGGTGCAAAGGTCTCATCAAAATCAATGCCTCTTTCCTGTGCATAACCCTTTGCAACAAGCCTAGCCTTATACCTGTCAACTGTACCATCAGGTTTACGCTTCAGCTTGTATACCCACTTAGTGCCAATGGCCTTCTTGCTAGGAGGCAAGTCACATAAAGACCATGTACCATTCTTCATTATAGCATCATATTCAGATTGCATAGCAGCCATCCAATTTTCTGAATTTTGTGCTTCATCAAAAGAAACAGGCTCATTCTCATCACAGAGACTAGATGCAGCCATAGCATAGCAATCTGATGCAAAGGAGGCATTATGAGAGCCTGAACGAGTATGATATGGCAAAGGTGCATCTAATTTGCTGTCACGCAAAGTCTGCACCAGCCATTTTGGCATAGTTTTTGCCTGCTCAATATCAGCTCTCTCATCAACAAGTGCATCATGTAAATCTGCATCAGAAATGGAATGATCTGCATCATCATATGAAACCTGCAAAGGTTGAGAAGTTGCCTCATTAGGACCAGCACTAGCCTGTCCACCTGTAAAAAGAGGCATCAAAGTATCATACATGTCTTTGGAGCTAACAGATGTCTCCTTAGTACATGAAAGCAATGGCTCAATAGCATCTTCCACAAAGACAACATCACGGCTAACCAGAATGCGTTTAGTCTGTGGATGATACAGACG
The DNA here is from genome assembly GCA_020310875.1 of Ceratopteris richardii. Taxonomy (NCBI): domain Eukaryota; kingdom Viridiplantae; phylum Streptophyta; class Polypodiopsida; order Polypodiales; family Pteridaceae; genus Ceratopteris; species Ceratopteris richardii. Next base: position 63,201,559 of record CM035420.1, on the reverse strand, counting down.
ATAGCCTTTACTTTCAGAACTGTACCCAACAAAAATACATTTTACTACCTTATCATCCATTTTTCTACGATCTTGTTCAGGCACTAATGCATATGCCAAACAACCAAAAACACGCAGATGAGCAACAGATGGCTTGCGGTCATGCCAAGCCTCATATGGAGTGATAGACTGCAACGCTTTAGTGGGACACCTGTTCAGTACATATGCTGCACACATGACAGCCTCAAGCCAGAAACTATGTGGTAAAGCTTGACTTTTGACCATGCACCTCGCCATCTCCATGAGTGATCTGTTCTTTCGTTCAGCAACTCCATTCTGTTGAGGTGTATACGGCACTGTACACTGGTGTTTTATCCCACGTTCAGCCAGAAATGCATTAAAATCTGAAGACATATATTCCCCCCCTCGATCAGAACGGAGGGTGCCCATTTTACATGCTGATAGATTTTCAGCCAAAACCAAAAACTATTTGAAGCACATGAACACTTCGGACTTTGCTTTGATTGGATATACTCATGCATGCCTGGAAAAATCATCAATGAAAGTCACGAAGTAAAGGTAATTTCCAAAAGAGGGTGTTTGCATAGGACCACAGACATCACTATGTACAAGCTGCAATTTCTGCGTAGCCCGAACTGAACCATCTTTTGGAAAGGAAGAACGTTGCATTTTGCCCAAAATACAGCCTTCACAAACATGTTTTCCAGGTGCCTCAAGTTTGGGCAAAGAGGATACCATTTCAGATTTCTGCAGGCGTAACAAACTAGCAAAATTCAGATGACCAAATCGTGCATGCCAAAGCTTTGCATCTGACATAGCCTGAGAATCATGAACTGCACATGCCGAATCATTCACAGATCTTTCATAGTCTATGAGCTTATACAGCCCACGACATAAAATGCCAGAAGCAATAATCACATCGCCATTTGAGAGATCATGGACTGTACACCTGTCATCAACAAATTTCACAACCAAGCCAATCTTGGCTAATGCAGAAACTGATAACAGGTTCTTTTTTATCCCTGGCACAAATAAAGCATCTGACAAAGTGAAACAACTACCATCAGCAGTAGTCAGAATGATCTTACCAACTCCCATAACAGGATAAGAGGAGTTATTGGTGCATGTGACAGTATTCCCTGTAGGGGCAGGCTCGAGTGAAGAGAAGAAACTGCGCTGTGAGGTAATATGTTTGGTCGCCCCACTGTCAAAGTACCAAACATCTGAGTCTACTACAGACATGCACTGATCATGAGAAGATGGTTCAAAACTGCAGACAGTAGTAAACGCCCATTCTTCTTCCTGCACAAGATTTGCAGACTCTGTTTTCGGTGTAGAGGCCTCTGCAACAACCATTCCAGCCTCTTTCTTCTTTGTCTCTTTAGCAGCCAGTTTTGGATAGTTCTTTATAATATGATCATTTCCTTTACAGTACTTGCAGAACAATTTCTGCTTTTCTGATTTCTTTTCATCTTTATCCTGGTTCTTCGATTGTGCAGCATTTGCAGATTTCTTCTTACTAGTAGAAGAGCTCCATTTTCCTTTGCCCTTCTGACTAGCCAGGAAAGCTTGATCTGCAACACGCATAATGGACCTGTTCTGCTTGGACTGATCTTCCTGCAACAGAACAGAGACTAATTCCTCAAATGACAAGGCATTTGGATTGCCTTTCATCATCAATCGAAGAGTAGAGGCAAAACTCTGATATGAATCAGGAAGACCATTCAGAACGGTCTGCACAAGTGAGCTATCTGGTATAACCTCATCAGTAGAAATCAATTGTTCCTTCAGGTCTTTGATCTTTGTAAGAAAATTGTCCATAGAATCACCTTCATTCATGTGCTCACTCTCCAACTGTTTTCGGAGGTAAGCAACATGAGCCTCATTCCTAGCCTGGTACAAAGTGGTAAGTGTATCCCAAGCATCCTTTTCTATTTTGCGAGAGCGAATGTGAGGAATAATGGCACGTTTGATAGACAAGGCTATCAATGCATGTGCCTGGGCATCTCTGCCATCCCAACGAATCTGCTCTACAGTAGGTGCAACAAAAACAACAGCACGAACAGGAAACTGCGGAATATCATCTTCGACACCATCTTCATCAGCTCCAACACCTGTATTTGCAGTACTTGTCGTTACAGGTGTAACAGGACGTCTTTGAACACCCTGCACAATGTTCCATAATCCTTTTGCAACCAGTACATGTCGCATCATATAAGCCCATAATGGGTAGTTGGTACCATCCAACTTATCCTCAACAGCCAACATACGGAATACATCACTGCTTTCAGCCATGGCCGGTGACTAAAATACCTTGATGCAGAAAATTGACTGTATCTCAAAAAGTTGAACAGAACTGCCCAGACGAGTTCTGCTAGACCTGTAGCAGATTTCCAGACGCTTAAACTGGCGAACAGAAACTGGTATATACCTTTGGCACAAAAGGACGAAATAGCCTACACAAGCGCTGCGATAGTGCGTTCGGAGGCCGAAACGAGCTCACCAAATTTCGTGCGAATCTGAGACTGCAAACGGAGGAGTATTGACAGCGCCCTAGAAGAAGCGACGACCTGCTCTGATACCAATTGTTGGAGATAGACGTCTGCGGAAGCACGCGAACAGCACAAGGAAGAAGAAGAAGCTTGGAGCACAACACACAAGACTGAATGTATTACTAGAGAATGTACAAAGATAAGTAGCCCATTAGGGCAATCGGCGTATATACAAGCGAGGGGAAAAAAAACCTCCTAAAGAGGGAAAAAAGTGCCCCGGCGGTCCTAGAGTGTTCACACACATCACTACCTAAATATATCAACAGTTCTTTTATTAAAATCTTCTTTTTTCTATTCATAACTTGAATTATCATGCTACATTATGTTCCCAAAAAGTATTAAAAACAAAAACATTCCAAATGGCGTTTCTTTGTAGGGGTCTAAATCCTTATTTAGAGACTCAAATTTGCTCATATTCTTATATCTTGCAATAAAAAAATAATTTTCCACATATAAATATACCATTAGATATAGAATTCTTAAAAACCCCAAGATGGACTACACACTTGCTTGATTTGATCGACTTTAGGCATAAAGTCGATGCAAAGTATAAATTCTAACCTTTTTCCATAACTTTGACTACCCATATCTATAACTACAAGTATCCAAATCAAGCAAGTGAGTAGTAGTGGATCTTGGGTTTTTTAAGAACTTTGTATCAAATGGTAAATTCATATTTATCAAATTATTTGTATTGTAAGATATCAGAATATGAGCGTATTTGAGTACCTAAATGAGGCTTTCGATCCCTACAAACAAATTCCATTTGGAATGTTTTAGTCATTAGTCCTTTTTGGGAACATAATGTGGCATGATAATTCAGATTGACTACTCCCTTGCTTGATTCAGATACTTATAGTTATAGATATGATTTATTAAAAATCCCAAGATTGACTACTCACTTACTTGATTTGGATACTTGTGGCTATAGATATGAGTGGTCAAAGTTATGGAAAAAGTCAAACTTTATACTTTGCATCCAATTTATGCATAACGTTGATGTCAAGTATAAAGTTTGGTTTTCTTCATAGCTTTGAGCACTCATATCTAGAGTTATATGTATCCAAATCAAGAAAATGAGCAATAGATCTTAGGGTTTTTAAGCATTTCTCATGCAATGGTTTAGTTAGATTTGGATATTTGGTTTTCCCTTAACTTTTTTTATCACCACGTGATCATCTCCATTTCATGTTCATTAGAATGCAAATTAATGGTCTTGATGAGTGCCTAGATGAGGACCAAGAAGTTGGTAAAAAGCACACTGATGACATAGAAAGATTCTAGCCTATCTCAAGGGAACCGATGCCACCATTAGTAGATGAGCCCAAAGACATGGCTGACCTTGAGAAGCCAATTCTAGATGAAGAAAAGATTAGTGATAGTGCTCAAGTGTCTGAATATGACATAATGCATGAGGCCGAGCGGACATAAGATTGGCTTCTATCCTAGAAAACCTATCCAACTTTGTAAACTTCCACTTATGTAATACTTTGTTCATTGGAATCTAATGCTTAGAGTATCTTTTTGTTTGCACTTAGCTATATCCACATACTACACTATTCTATTGGATAGATGTGTGGTTTTGTTTATATTTATGGTTCGTTGAGATAATATTCTTTAAATGGCAATTGGAAGAACTTTGTGAATACGAATATAATTATGCAAAAAAGCTCCTCATAATGTTTTTAAGCTCAAATGATGTGGTATTCTCTATTTTGAGCCCGGAAAAATCTATTTTATTTTTCCATGCTTGAGTTATGGAAATGGTAAATATCAGTGAGATCAATTATATATGTCTTTAGAGTGAGAAATATATTTAGAGGTTGTATTTTTTTTCTTTCATGGAACTATTTGGCATACTCTATGGAATGTGCAGCTCTGATGGGAGTAACTTGCTCATTAGGTAGCACTTTCTCTCTTGAAAAATGAATTTGGCTTACTACTTAGAGAATCTGATACGAGATGACAATATTCTTAAAGGCATGTATTGAACAAGAAACTAGGATTTTGATGGTGGGATACGAAAGTGGGGTTATTTTGCAACATTTCATGGTTTTCTTATAGCCAATACATTTTCATTGGTTATAGTGACCATTCAAAGGCATACAAACTATATGACCCTAAGACTCCCTCAGTTATAGTTACCAAAGAATACACTTTTGATGAAGACTCTAAGTTTTCATTAATTTTGGATTCTTCTTAGGATTTGGGTCCTCCCATTTTCTCTTTAGAAGGGGATCATTCCACTACTAGACAGTCACACTACAATTGATCTAGCCTCCTTTTGATGTCATTTTGAGTTGATAAGTCCTTCTTCTTCCATGGGTTTTCTTGATCCCTCCAATTCTTCAATATGATTTCAATTATGTTTCCAAGCCTCCAAAATGCACTGATACCACTAATGGGGGAATATTCTAACCCCCCAATGCAATTATGGAAGATGGTTGCCCTCCCACTAGACATGAAATTTTGCAAACATAAACTAGATCTTGGGAGCTATCCTAAAAACATTTAATCAAGGTAAATAAATGTTCCAATCAGCCTAAAAACATTTAATCAAGGTAAATAAATGTTCCAATCAGAAGAAACATCCACTTGAAGATAGGCTATTAGTCTGCAACACTTTCTACCTATGCAAAAAAATATAGCTTCACAAAGTTGGTGATTTCTCACAAGTCACTTAGTAGAAAAACTTGTAACTTTGGAAAAAGTTTGGGAACTACATGAGATACAAAATGAATCTTGAAATCAATAAAAGTTGGTATGGTGAGAGAGCAAACAATGCTCTAAAATCTAATACAAGTAGAATTGTGAAACCTTGACTACTCCTCTAGATAGAGCGGAGAAAAATCACAAGAAAATGAGATAAGCAAGCAAGGGAGCTGCTTGCTAGATTTCAAGAGTTAACTAAAATAAGTTGGAAAGTCATTGAACTCATACAACTCAAAAACAAAAAAAAAATGCAAAATGATGCTTATATAGAACTTCTACTTTTTGTAGAATATAGTCAACCACCCACCAATTAGTGTGGATGTTGTTCTTGGTGGGTAATTAATCAGATTTTAATTTGATTGATTTTGGTGGAGCTTCTAACTTGAGTCCACCACTTTGGTTGGTCCTCCTTTATTGGTCCACTTGCAAAACTCATGGATATCATTTTGTATGTTTGATATGTGACTTTCAACATTCCAATTCCAAATGAAAGAGCTTTAACATTGCACCTAGGTCTTGATCAGTAAACATAAGGATGAGCAGTAGAAAGTTCTTGAAGATTTTATATACACAAGCTATCAAAACAAAGGAAATCCAATACAAAGTGATCTTGGTATGGAAAAATGGACAAGAGGGAGGCACCCCTATGTCCATTGCATGCCAAGAGTGGACTTATGATACCAATTCAAGCATGCTTGTGTCCCATAGCCTCATAAAACTATGGACACAACTATTAACAATCCATGCTTCATGGATATCTCCATGTTTAATATTAGATGCTTGAAATGCTCAAGCCATGAAGTGCTTCATCCATAAACCCAATGTTTTTGGACACCATCTCAAGCATATAGCAAGCCAAAAAATCCAAAAGCTTGGTTTTCCTTGCATTAGAAGATCCTTGAATAAGTCGTTTGAACATGTAAGAAATGGAAGCCTCAAGAAACATAGATTCAATAAACAAATATAAACCATAACCATAAAGATGTGTGTGCGACAATATTTATCCATGTAAACTTTGGTTGCCATGAAGCACCAAACCCTTCAAGGCATTCAATGCAGCTTCACAAATTCCTTAGATAAAAATCAAACTCTGTAGGTAGACCTTTTCAAACCTCCTAAGCATTGATGTTGGATTTTCAACCCAATCCCCATGAGGGGCAGTCACAAAATCAACACAAGTTTTCATCAAGTGGGAGTTTTATGAAGACCGTCACTAGCTTGTAATCAAATGAATAATGGCTTCAAAAACCAAGAACTCAAGCAACATCAATTACCTAAAACCTTCCAAGTCATCTTGCTTCTTTAGTCTAAAATGTGTGTCCAAGGTAGCCTCAATTGCCATATCGAGAGGACCATGAATGGCAAAGTCACATAAGCATACCCAATGAGTTATGCAAGTAAAGTGCATGTGCCACAAGTGCATTGGAGAGCAAGATGTAGATGTAGTTCTTTTAGTGGTTCCTACTAGTGTGTTGAAACTTAATTACCTTTATCAATTAGTGACAATTGAGGGATATGATTATTTAATAATGAGTAACGAAATGATATGTGCTCTATAGATGACATGACTTATTACAATATATAACACACATAAGAAAAAGGTGAAAAGAGTCAAGAAAAGCTCATTATTTTCATTACAATGGTTCAAATGAAATTGTAGAACATAGTTCGAGGCCCTTCCATGCATTGCTAACCAGACCTCATTTGGCATTTCCTATGTATAGGTGGGAGTTTTGGACACCATCCCCAAAGTGGGAAAATTGCAAGAAACCCCACACCCAGCATGCTCACATCAAACTTTATGTCTTCATGACATGTATTCCTCTAGTGCTCAATTTTACACATTAAGAAACCATAGAAGAGAAAAATGTTGTACATAAGAGTCATAAATAAATCACCTAATCATGAGAAGGTGAGTACCAAACTTTACGTACATCAACCAAACATGGAAGGAAAAGCAAATGTGAGACCTAAGCTTGTAGAGCAGGCTTCAATTAGGAAAGGTAAAACCAAAGCTAGTTCCATAAGAAACCAAAGATAGTTATTTCAAAGCATGACTCAATGATTTCAAAGCATGACTCAATGAGAAGCATAACGGATGATCTTTATGTAGCTTGAAAGTGCTTCTTCCTAATGAGAGACCACCTAACACTTAGTAACAAGGTAAGTGTAGTTTCCATGTCTAAAATTAGGTAGCAACCATGGGCCTCATTTGAAATCTTTGTAACCACCAAATAATGAATAGAAACCTCAAACAGGTTCTAATATTGCCATAGTTGTGAGCACTTGAACGCCTTGAATTCCTTCCCTAAGAACTTTGACACACACCTACACATAAAGGCACAATCCATGCTCAATAGAGCACACAACAACATGTCTTGCAATTAAATGCAATCACAACAGTATGCGCAATCATCAAAAATCTATGATATCATCCAAGAAGTAAAAAAAAAATTGTGGTAGGTTATTAGCTAAGCAAGAGAAATCAATGACTCCCAAGGCATAATAAGACTCTTTCCAAATGCATTTTGACCATAGAAAGTCTTGGGTATCGATTGCGTATACATAAAATGATACAAGTTTTAAATTGTGTTGAGAAACTCCTAGGTATGAATAAAATTAAAAGGTTGCATGGGACTTGAATGCAATAGGAGTCCCTCTGTTGTGAAGATCCTTTGCGTACTTGGAATTATAAAAAAAATCTAAATGCAACTTAATAGGAGTTGAGGTGAGAAATCTACATATCTAGGAGTTAGGGAAACAACTTAACCTTGAAGTTATTCTAGAGACAACCAAGAGAGGGGGATAGCATAGTGTGCAGCATAGAAGAGAAATAGTTTTATGGTAACAACTGATGTTACTGATTCCAAGTTGCTTCTCCACCTCTCCTTGATGAAACATAATCTTCAAGCTTCTTTGTAAATGGAATCTATAAATAGCCATGACAATCTGACATTGGAAATTACTTTGTCCAACCAACGTTTTTCATTTTTTGCACTTGAAATAAGAATAAGGGGATCCTAGCTCTATCTCAGAGAAAGAAAGATTAAAAATCAGGGGTAGAGCTTGATAATAGGAATGGGCAAGGGCAATAGCAAGGCAGCCCGGGGAGTGGATTCAATCCCTCGTGGTTGACAAGATCCAATCAAAGAGCTAAAGAGCATCGAGCCCAACCTCCGCAACATTGCACGTAAGGAACAAGGCTTGGCCTTCCTAGAGTCATCAAACGAGGGGTAGCATATGTGTGCTTATCCCTGAAGGTAGAGAGGGATAGAGAAGATAGGAGATGGGGGAGGCTCCCTCAAAACCCTACCCATGAAACAAAGCTACAAAATCTGGATCAAACGCGGGAGCATGAGCTAGACCTTAGACTCGAAGTGGAGTAGATTGTCAAGCTACAGAGTTGATATATGGGGGGATCGGAGGTCGACTCGCCACACAAAACAACACATGGAGCCTTACTCAAGCCGAAATAGAGATAGAAGCCGAACTAGAGATAGAGAAGACTAGGGAGCCGAGCTTGGCCACAGTGAGGGGGAGATCTAGGCTCATCCCCACGCAATAGAGAAGCATAGGAAAGGGCTCTGAAAGTGCATGTATGGGAGGGAGAGGATACATTTAAACCCCTCCACCAAGCTACACGTGACCTTCCACGTCAGAAAGAAATAAATTTTCCCATAGATCTGCTTTCATCCTACTAGCATTAAAGAGGATAGAGAGAGAGAGAGGGAAGTTATTTAATTCAATTTTCATCCATGCATATCTAATAGATAATTCAAGAGGTGGGAGGAGGCTAGTTAATGGCTTCAAAAATCATGCCCAAAAATCAGATTCTCCACCAAAGGGGACTCTGAGAAGGAGGGAGGGCCCATGCCACCCCCCACTATGAATATGCATGGAACACTTTGAACCTTTTAATAATCTTTTTCTCAAAGCCAACCCCTCCACCTCAATCGATTCATTCTTATAAAAACACAAGAGCTCAAGTTCAACTTTCAAAAGGGGACTCAAAAGCTCTTGCAAGTGAAAGAGAGAGAAAGTTAAAGTCAATTCATGGAAAATAAACTTTCAAAACAACTTGAAAGTCAAAGTTTATGTTTTCTTGGAAACAAAGAGAAGACGGGAAAGGAGAGACCACTACCCATCTCCCTACCTAAGGCAATCATCCACTATCTTTGCACATAGGCAGAGTGTTGTAGACATATAGCCTGTATTGACATGGATGGATCTCCTAAGTAGAACATCGATTTGCCTTGATTCAAAGTTCTTTGGATAGCTCCCAATATTTAGCTTATGTTTAGAAAATTTCGTTCTGAGTCTTTGTATAGGTACATAGAAAAGTTTAGGACAATGAGCATATATCACTCTTTGTGAGCCTAGTGGAGGGAAACCACTTCCATAATTGCATTAGGGTGTTAGAATCTTTCCCCATCATGGAAGAGATTGAAACTTTCTTGAAGTTGCTTAGGAAATTAGTCCTTCTAGTCCCTCGACCTTTATCCTCTTCTCTCACACATAAAACTTCACAAGCATGTATATTTAGTGAGAAATATATAAACGTCTCAGTCATTAAAAATTTATCCATGCACGTCATAATTGATAGAGGAGAAGCTATGTGTACATGCATGCAATGATTCTTTTTTCTTTATGGAGCATGTGTTTTGAAGATATCACAAGTTTGACACCACTTTCCAAGGCTAGTTCTTCATGGGGATACTCATCTTTTGTGATTTTGTGACTACCCCTTATGAGGATTGTGTCCAAAATCACAAGATGAAGGATGATGAGCATCAAAGGCTCGAGGGCTTATTTTTTACACTTCCAAGCTTGGAGATCAATTTATAGATTGGGGATGTCAAAGGTAATGTCCATAGTGCAATAGGAATATAGGGTATATGGTTGCTCAATCTAATGATGTAGGGTCATCCTTGAGAAACATTAGAAGTAAGGGGTGCTCCCCTCTAGTTCACATTTCCATTACATACTCGTTTTTTGGTTGAATCTCCTCTTTGGAAATTTTTCTATGTACATAGTTACTATTTCCATGGATAGGATTGATGACTTTGGAATGATTCTTCCTAAGTTGTAGGTACAAGAATCTGAGGTGGATGATCCAGATGAGGGAGCAAGTACACCTAGAGGATAATCAATGGGAACCAAAATCATTTCTACATCCAAAATATCTCAACAAAATGCTACCATATGGATGTATGAAAATCATGCTATAGAAGAAGCTTTTTGGAACTCTGGGTCAACCAGAACTCACACCAAGAATGAGTTTCTAGTGTATGAGTTTAACGACCTAGATAACCCAAGAAAATCAAATTATCTATGTCATAAATTAGAAACAATGTATATATTTTTATAATATAGTAAACAAACCCATCCTTGGCTAGGTTAAAAATTGTTTCCTTTAAGAAAAGCTATTTTGTCTCAAAAATAGAACAACACGGGTCCATGTATCACTTTAGACTCCTAGAAAGAGAAATTAGAAGAAGCCTTAGATGTGAGTTTTGTGCACAATCTAGGATGAGGTAGATCAGAACAGTGAATGAGTAGCCCAGAAAGAGAGTGACCAAGATGAAATAGAGCGCACATAGAGATGATAACAATTTTTCCCCTACCAAATCAAAGAGAAGACTCCAGAACATTGAGATCCTGCCAAATAGGAAAACTATGAAGAATTATTTTGATGGCATAGAGGATGCATATGATCACATGGTTGAATTCGAGCAAGTATTGAGAGCAAAGTAGGTAGAAGACTTGTTCACTCAATATGATTTGGGTTGAACTTGAAAGGTATAACCCTTCCATGGTTTCATCTATTGAATGGAGGTAACTGTCAAGAGATCTCATAGTTGATGGATGCATTCATCACTAAGTTCCAAAAAACCACGAAGTCGAAACAACACATCATCCCTAATCCATAATCCCTAAGAGATTGTGAGGCTAGTAGTATGTAGGTTTAGGAAATACATAGAATTATGTTTGACCCCATTGAGATCATAACACAAAAGATCTTCCCCTTCAACCGTTTTGCCAATAAAAGCTAAAGCATCACTTAGCTCCTTAATCTTCAAAGTATATTCAGCTATGGATTGACTCAAACTTTTCTTGATTGTGTTCAACTCATTCTTGAGTTGAAGTTTCCTAGCTTTGGTATTTGTTGAATACATCAGTTTTCACGAGCTCCCCAAGCATCCTTAGCTTTCTCTAGATGTTGAATATGCCCTACCATAGCATTAGTAATGACTTGTGAAATGAGGAACATGACTCTCCTATTCCTCTCTTCCCATTCTTTTGCTTTCCTCCTTTGAACTTCAGTGGCCATCGCTTGATTGATTTGAGGTTGAGCATCATTGATGCGCACAATATCCACACAAGCCTTTTCCCATTAGGTATTTGGTCATTGTAAACTTCCAGACGGGATAGTTATCCAATTTCTCTACTTCTGGACCCAAGTCAGCCATTAAAGACTATCAAAAGCTTTGAGAGTTACCTTGTTTTGTAGCTCCTCTTTTGCTTTGCTCTATCTCTAGATTTGTTGAAGAATCTCCAGCACCAAGTTTTCTCTGATACAAACTGTGGAGAATGAGTTATCTTATGTGCAACGAAAATGTGTAGGGAACCCTTGTATGTCCAACACTTGGACAAATAGTTGCACCTTAGATAGCTTGTTGCCCTCAATACAAAACTCAAATGGAGTTGTGCCTTTAGTCAATCAAAGTAGAAAAGTAGAGCTTTCTAAAAAGCTATAAATAACTTAATTTGACAGGTTTAAATTAGGAAATGCAACTGAAAAATATGAACTACCTGTCCACATAAGTATGTTGAAGAACTAAACTTCACTCGAGGACTGATAACTCCCTCAATATATACTATTTGAGGAAGATATTTGATATAAAGTAATTACATACAAATAGATTTCCAAAAAACTAAAAATCAAGTAAGTGGGATGAGTTTTGGTTAGGAAAGTCAACTGACCAAAATAGACCACCTGTACACATAAGTATATTGAAAAACTAGACTTCACTCTCTGACAGATATCTCACAGAATATAAATCCTATGAATGGGATATTTAGGATTCAGGAAGAACATGAAAAGAGCGTTCTAACAAGCCAAAAACCAAGAAATTTGGATATGCTTTGGTTGGGAAACATAACCAACCAAAATAGACTACCTCTCTACATAGGTATGTTGAAAAACTGAATTTCACTCTGTGACTGATATCTCATATAATATATAAGATTTGAAGGACATATTTGAGATGGAGCACGTTCACAAGATAAGATTTTGAATAAGTGTTTAAAAAAGGAAATTGTTAAATATACACTGAGATATGAAACTCACAACAGAGCTATGTACAAAATGACATGTGGCTGGAAGGAGTCTATGGGAAGACAAAATGACAAAATGACTAGATTCGACTATTGGGATCTATTTCCTCTTTCTCTCCTTGTTTAGAATCTGCTCCCACTCCACTTTTATAACCAATGAGCATGTGAAGAAGTTTGTGCCTCCTTCTTAACTCACGAGTTTTCCCACTACATGCAACTAACTACAAGGCAAATATTGTATCTTTTCATCATGAATTTTGACTACACTTTTTTCCTTTTTTTTAATTTATATTTTCTCTTATTTTCCTTTATCTTTATATTTGGTAAATTTATCCAAGCATAACTCATATGAAAATGAGCTTGTACATTTATCTTCAACACAAGTTGGACCATTAGAATCTACACCGAAGCCAATTGCAATTCCATTAGCAACTTTACTAGAATCGGCATTAGACTTGAGTAGTTCAAGTGCTACATGGGACATTTTATCTAGAGCTTCGATCACCATCCCCTTGGGACAACTATTAACTTTGGTACCAAGAACTCGACAACAATTTCAACAGTAGATTGATTTGAGCTCAACCCATGCACCTACCACCACTACACTTAATCTAGAAATGGACGCTACGGTAGATCATGTTGTTCCCTTGATTACTGTGTGGTTCAAAAATCATAAGATACCTAAGGTATTAATTGATGGAGGGTCAGGGGTGAACATTGCCATGGTCCCACTTTGTAAGAAGTTGGGATGGAATCATATCGAACTTGTTAATTTTTTTGTGTGTATGGCCGATCAGTCTTGGGTTCGCGTGGTTGGGTTGGTACGAGATATTCCTATTACCCTACAAGGGTTAGTATTTGAAATGACCTTCATAGTGATGGAATTTTGCAAATATATTTTAGGCTACAATCTATTATTCGGTAGACCTTGATATGAAGGGGTTGGACCCTCATATTTACCAGCATTGTGTAGTTTTAAAATTGGATGGATGGCCCATTAAACAATAGAGCTATCAAATGAACCCAAATTATGCCCATTAGGTGAAAGAGGAATTAGATAGGTTATTGAAGGTCGGATTTATTGTCCCTCTAGAGCATGTGGAGTGGATTTTGCATCTACTGATTGTCCCTAAAAAGAATAAACAATTACGCATATGTGTTGATTATCGCAAGTTGAATGCTGTTACGATGCCAAACCCTTTTCCCTTACCCTTCCTTGATAGTATGGTGGATGATGTAGCTGGGCGTGAGATGTATTCTTGTTTTGATGGCTATAGTGGATATAATCAAGTTTGAATGGCTGAGGCAAATATCCCAAAATGGCATTTATCACTAATTGGGGCATCTACACATGTACTATGATGTGGTTTGGTTTGCAAAATGCACCCAACACATTCCAACATTGTATGCAAGAGATATTTGCTCCATATCTCACACGTTTTATGCACATATACTTAGATGATTTCTCATTATCTAGTGATAATGCTCATCATTTACAACATCTCAAGTGTTGTTTTTTGAAGTGTAGAGAGTACCGATTATGTTTAAATCTGCATAAGTCTATTTTTGTAGTGGCCTGTGGTAAATTTATGGGGCACATAATATCCAAACAAGGTATATAGGTAGATCCCAATAAAGTCTATGACATTCTACATGCATAGCCGCCCACAACTCCCGAGGAAGTTATGTGTTTCCTGGGGTAGATTTGCTGGTATGGCCGCCATCTCCGCTAGCTAGCCCATACCTCTTACATGCTTGACTATGCTACCACTGTAGCAATTTTGCTGGACTGATGAATGCTAGCTCAGCTTCAATCATCTGAAAACTCTACTCAGAAAGGCACCAATCCTCTAGCCATCGCAATGGCAACTACCATTTCATGTGTTCGTAGATGCATCTCATATTGCTATTGGTAGTGTTCTTATGCAGCAATAAGATAAATGGTATTGAGTGATTTATTATGCAAGCTGCCACCTTAGCTCAACCAAACATAATTATTCTATCAGTGAACAAAAATTTTTAGGCTTAATATATTCCATAAAGAAGTTTAGACACTATTTACTCAACCAAAAATTCACATCCCATGTTAACCATGCAGCTCTCATCTACATGGTATGGTAACAACATTTGGGTGGGCGATCGGCTCATTGGATCTTGCTTCTTCAAGAGTTTGATTATGATGTGGTACACTGACCTAGTAAGGCACATACGATTGCTAATTTTCTATCGTGATTGGATTCCGATGAACCACTTGAGGGGATTGATGACTCATCTCTTTCTATTTATACAATCACTCATGATTTTTTTGACTACTAGTTGTCCATCAGGGATTGTGTCCAATACAACCCATCGAAAACTCGCCATTTAAAGTCGAAGTTTTTGGATCATCGTCGATCAGTTATATTATGCTGATTATTCTAGTCGCTTCCTCCGTTGTATCCCTCCTCATGAAGTGCCCTCTATGCTACATATGGCACATTCTATCCCCTCAGACGAGCATTTTTTGGTGGATCTCACTCACCAAAAAATTTTGTAGAGTGGTTTATGGTGGCATGCCATGTGGCGTGATGTGTATACTTATGTTAAACATTGTGATTCCTGTCAGTGGATGGTCCAGCCTCTACATCAGCATTATTTTCATCTTTACCATATCCTACCACTGGAACCCTTCCAAAAAGGGGACCTCGATTTCATTGGACCTATTTCACCTCCAACTATTTCTACTAATCACCACTATGTTCTCATGTGTACTGATTATCCTACCCAATGGGTCGAAGCCTGCATTGTCCTGTCTACTATAGCTCAAGTGGTGGCTAAGTGCTTGATGCACGATGTTTTCCCAAGGTTTGAATTGCCGCTTGAATTTGTTTTCAATCGGGGAACCCACTTCATTAACACTATTATGCAAGCTCTGACTCATACATTTAATATTATCCATGAGTTCAGAACTCCCTATTACCCTTGTGCTAATGGATTGGCTAAAAACACTACTAAAACTTTACTTACTATGTTAAAGAAACTGATTATGGATTGTCCTAAGCACTGGGATTAGCTTTTACTTGTTGTGTTGTGGGCTTATCGTACCACGTATAAAGTCGCTATTGGTTGCACACTATTTAAATTGGCTTATGGATTGGAGGCCATTGCTTCAATGGAGTTGGTTGTACCTAGTTTATGAGTGGCCTTGGAAAAAAATTATTACCTGATTGGTCGATCCCTGCTCAACTAGATATTTTATGCTCTCTTGATGAGCAATGGCTGAAAAGTTTTTTGATGTTATTATATAATTCTAAACCCGATTGTGCAGTAGGCAAATTTAAATTTTGTTGGTTTGGAGCCTATCATATTTCTACTCAATTGGGTCCGACAACATTTTGATTAGCGACCCTTACCGGAGTAGTTCTGTGTAACCCCATCAATGGCTCTAAAGTTTGACCTTATTTTCCACCATCCATGCCTGTTTGAATCCAGTGTCCACCGTTTAAAAAAAAAACTTCAACCCTCTTTTGTTTGTTTTCGATTGATTATGTGTTTAATCTTCATTCACCTAGTCACTTCGTATTTTTAACTGTTGCATGTACCTTGCAATTCCGTGTCTCCCTCCACCATTTATGTTTTATTAAAGTTCTTATACCCTTGATTATTTATGATAGTCGGGATTACTATGTCACTCACTTTTATGATTAATTACATGCAATATTGCTATGTAGATTATTTAAACTGTGATTTTTTTTTGTATTCTTGTTCCATTCATTGTGTGTAATATGTTTGTGCACTCTATGTGTGCTTTGTTGTGTTCATGATCATTGTAGGTTCTATACATGTGTATTCCTTTAGTCATGGAGGCTCTATCGCATCTTATTGTGTTTAGCACAGGCATTCCTAACGAGCTCATGAAATATCTTTGGGTATGAGGCTTGCTATGATTTGTTGATTGCCATGGCATCAAGTGTTGAATCATCCGTTGCCATTCACCCTCACCTGCACTATTGCTGCTTGTTCGTCTATGGCTATTGCATGGCAAATTGTTTCCCCATACATTACAAGTCATGTTACTGTATCCTCCAATGTGGATCAGTTTTATTTTGCTAATGAGGGTAAGACCGATGTTTCCCCACTACCGCTTGCCACAATGAATCAGATATTTTCTTGTAAATCTTCAAATGAATATGCTATTATGTGTCATGCCGCTTTTGAGTGTTAAGAACTCCAATTTCTGGTGTCCACCATTAATTTACAGAAACATAGTTACAAAATCTCCCAGCCCTTCTATTATTCCATTGATGCAGCCTCCTATGAGCCCATCAATTCGGCACTACTATACTTCCATCGCATTCACAAAGAATGCCAGATGGTGGTTAAGTAGTTGGCCAAGGGTGCATTTCTACGTACTTGACTTCCGCACTTGATTTCTGTTGAGATATCAAGCTCAGCATGTGATGATCCAGGATGACACGTACTAGTTTTTCGTTTCTCTGACATGTATAATGGTCACACCGGTATATGTCAGGGATACTTCATTGAGCTTTATTAGATTTATCTACCGAGAGTGATGGCACATTTGTTTCTTGCCAGCTCACTCATTCGCGGACATTAGGTTTTTCCTTATGTACTAATCTTTATATATTGCTACTAGTTGTATTCTTGTTTTTAGGTCATTCTTGTACATTCCTTTTTTTATTTAATAGAAGAAGAAGAATAAGAATATCAGTAGAGGTTTTGGAAATGGAAGAGGAAATAGTAACCAAGACCAAGGTCAACAACATAATCATGCAGGAGGAAGAGGACAGTTTCGAGGCAGGGGGATCCAAAGAGGTCGTAGAAATTTCCAAAGAAATGAATCAGGTAATGATAGTAAAGGATGTTGGAATTGTGGTAAACCTAGACACTTTGAATGTGATTGCAGGTTGAAGAATCAAAATAATAGAAGGAAGCAAAACAACTATGCATCCACAAGTGCACATGATTCTGAGAAGCTATTTATGGCTCAAGATCATATGATGAATACGATGTCTGCTGGTGTTTCAAAATCGAATGATAATGTCTGGTATATTGATTCAGGTGCTTCAAATCACATGAACAGTCATGCAGAATGGTTTAGTACTTTGCAAAAATTGCAAGTTCCTAGATATGTTGAAACAGGTGATGACACATCACATCCTTATTGAGCATACAGGAAAAATAGCACTATCTATGGATGATGGAAAGGTAAAACATCTTGCTGATGTGCTGCATGTTCCCAATATAACAAAGAATTTGGTTTTTGTTGGACAAATGGTTGATCAGGGATTACAATTCAGGTTCAATGCTGATGGATTATATGTAGAGGAGTACAAATAGGATGGACGATTAGTGGCCAAAGGAAACAAAGTGGGTAGGATGTTCACCTTAAATGTGAAGATTCTTGAAATGAATGCAACCATGTTTGCAAAAGGTGCAGGAGTTATTGTTGATATAGAGATCTGGCACAAACGAATTGGACACGCAAATCTACAAAGGCTGAAATTGATGCATTCAATGGAGATTGTCCATGGACTACCAAATTTCAAAGTTGCATAAATGCAAAAGCTGTGTGCAACATGTCAATTTGGTAAACAGTCAAGAGCTTCATCTCCACATGACAAGCATGTTAGTGATAATGTACTAGAAGTAGTACATACAGATGTTTGGGGTCCAGCAAAGACCACATCTATGGGTGGTTGCAGGTTTTATGTTACTTTCATTGATGACCATACACGCAAAGTATGGGTATATTTCATGAAAGAGAAGAGTGAGGTGTTCACTCACTTCCAGAATTTTAAAGTTATGGTGGAAAAGAAGACAGGAAAGTACATTCAGACACTAAGATCTGATGGAGGAGGTGAATACACGTCAAATGAGTTCAACAATTTTCTAAAAAATAATGGAACTCAGCGTCAATTTTCATGCAGGTACACACCACAATAGAATGGCGTTGCTGAATGCAAAAATAGACATATTGGAGAAATAGCAAGAGCCTTGATGGTTGAGAAGAATATGCCTCATTGTTATTGGGCAGAAGTTGTGCATACTACTGTATACATCATGAACAGAACTCCGACTGCTACCATATATCAAGTTACACCTGAAGAGAAGTTTACACATAAAAAGCCAAACTTATCACATCTAAAAGTTTTTTGTTGTATTGCATATGTACATGTTCCAGATGAGTTAAGGACAAAGCTTGATTCGAAAGCAGAAAAATGTGTCTTCATTGGATACTCCCTTGAGCCAAAAGGGTACAAATGTTATAACCCACTCACACGACAGGTGAAGGTGAGCAGAGATGTGGTATTTGATGACATGTCAAGCTTCTATGCAGATGTCAAAGAATGACTTAATCTTGAACCAAATGACAAAGAAAATGCTGAAAAATCAAGTGCAAAATCTCAAGTTTTGAGTGGACCAGATGCATCACCAAGCAATAGTTCCAACTCAAATCCATGGAGTGGAAGATTGCGTGGAAATTTCAGTCCAGCAAATTCATCAAATACATCCAAGAAAGGTAAAGAAAAGCTATCTGGTGGTAGTAAAACATGTGCAAGTTTTGAAGATGTTGATGGGGATTCAAGTGGTTTAGAAAAGAGTCTTGATGAGGAACTTGGATTGCCCTCTATGAAGACTCCAGGAGTAAGAAGGGCACATGCAGATGATACAAGGAGAAGTGACCCAGGACAAAGAAGATATGGGAGGATGCGTAATTCAGTGCAACGATTGACGTATGATAGTTATATGGCTCGTCATTGTGCCTACATGGCCAAGGTAATACAAGATGCTGAACCTTCTTGTTTTGAAGATGCAATTGGAAGTGCAGATTGGGAAAAAGCTATGGATGAGGAGATGGCTGCACTTTATGGGAATGATACATGGAAGCTAGTTCCATTGGCACAAGGAAAGAAACCCATAGGCTGCAAATGGGTTTACAAGGTAAAGCATAATGTTGATGGTAGCATAAGCACGTATGAAGCAGGATTGGTAGCTAAAGGATATGCACAGAGATATGGCATTGATTATGAGGAAACATTCAGCCCTGTAGCTAAATTTTCTCTGAAGCACTTGGATCTGAGAAGTTGAAGAAGTTTCAGGAGATGCTTGGATTATAGGATATGGCGTTGAGCTTGAGGGGGAGTGTTGAGATATCAAGCTCAACATGTGATGATCCAAGATGACACGTACTAGTTTTTCGTTTCTCTGACATGTATAGTGGTCAGGCCGGTATATGTGTGGGATACTTCATTGAGATTTATTAGATTTATCTACCGAGAGTGATGGCACATTTGTTTCTTGCCAGCTCACTCATTTGTGGACATTAGGTTTTTCCTTATGTACTGATCTTTATATATTGCACTAGTTGTATTCTTGTTTTTAGGTCATTTTTGTACATTCCTTTTTTTATATAATAGAAGAAGAAGAAGAAGAAGATCATTATTCATTGCCTCAATCTGTGTGTGTGCTTCTCCTTGAGAGTGAATATGTGTGTGTGTGAGCTCTCTTCCTTATCTCCTTCCTCGTGAAAATTTCTTCCCTTGTGCCTATTACCACTGCATCTATTGTTCCCGACCCTTCTCTTCTTCATGTGGCAACTTCTTCTCATATGGACGATGTTGATGATGATGGAAAATTCCTACTATGCATTTTGAAGAAGCAACATCGCATGGCCCTCATCTCTTCTCTAGTGTCGAGTTCCTCGTCTGTTTCGATTTCTTCTCGCATTTATCTTTCCTAGAAGGAGGTCATTGCTCCTATAGAAATTGTGGAAGGTGTCAATAAAGATGTGGTTGAAGTTTCTACCACCCCTCCTTTTTCTCCACCCACTCCTCTCTCTACAATAGCCCATGAAGTTCTCCTCTCCCTTATTGAGAAACTCCCTTATCATCTCATCTCTCCGCCCAAGGATGTGCAAGAAGTGAATATCGAACACATTTCCCCCTCTCCCTCTTCTCCAATTGCCAAGTGTTCGCACCTCATACCAAGTGTTTTCTCTGCACCAATCCCTTCTCCTACTCTTGCATCTTCATCCACTGCTTCTTCTACTAATACTCCATCCAAATCTCTTGATTATTCTGCACCGCAATTGCCAGACTTGGAGCGGATGCCCTCTACCTCAGCAATCATGCCCTCCTCCTCTTCCCCCTCCTTACCTTTTCCCCCTTCCCTATAGCATTTGGCCGTTATTGTTCCTTATCTTGTATAGGCTTAAGATGTATTCTAGTCTCAGATGATTGCCAACAAGCAAGCACTCAATCAAGACTTTCAGCATAACTTGGATGTCTTGGAAGTAGATATTATCCCCCTTAGGAGGAGCTCATTGTTCTTCATGCCAATACCTTTGGATTGATTAATATAAAAGGAGTTGTGTTCATGTCTCTTAGCAACAAAGGAGATGCACAGTAGGTCCTTATCAGAATGTGCATGGAAGACCGATAGAACATGCGTTGTGTTGGTGTTGTATTCTTCTCTGTCAGTTAAGTGTTTGATTCTAATTGAAGTAATTAAATAAACAGTAAGTTTCAGTTATGACGTTGATGAACCTTGCAGTCTTCTGAATGAAAATAATGATCGTTGACGTATATATATAATGCCTACTATAAGTGAATTGGGGTTGAGCACCTGTGAATGCGATCATATAGAGTGATTTGCATTAAGAGGGTTGAATATGACGGCATAACCCTGTAATCAATTGCAGTAAAGATGAAGATAGTATTCTGTGAAGAATAATAATGGCAGAGGTTGTGTAGTGGTGTGGGGAGAAAATCATTATAGGGCCTCTATTTCAACAGACCCCTGTCCAACCCAAGAACCCTGTAGGGAAAATCTTTGCTAATCATATCTTGCTGGAATCAATGTAGGTGGGATAAAGAGAGATTCGTTTAACAATCTTCTCTCATCAAATTCAAAGAACCAATGCCAAAAAGCTCTTATGAAGCCAAATAGAAGAGAAATTATAAAAGAGAAAACATAGAGAAAGAGAAAGGGTGAAAGAGTACGTGCATCACTTACCAAGATGCAAGATCTAGAGAGAGAGAGAGAGATGTGTGACTAGAGAGAGTTGTGTGTGTGTGTGTGTGTGCACAAGACAATTACAATGTAGGTCGCACACAAAAACTCAATAATAGCACTCCTAAGTTCAAAACACACATACATCTTGATTTTTAGCTCTCAAATTATGTTAAACACACCATAGGTATAGGCATTGTTATAGGCATTGGTAGAGGCACTAGTGTGAGCATCAATAATGCCAAGAAATTACCGATGCCTATACCGACACCTATACGGATGCATATATCGATGCCTATAGCAGCACCATCAATTTCTAATGAGCATATTGACCAATAGTTTTTAATGGTTATATTGATGGTCAAATGAGCATTGGTATGGCTAACGTGGTCTTTCCAAGCATTTCCAACAGTCATACCGATGTTGAGGCATGACCGTCGATATGGGCAATGTCATTATGCCCATCATATGTTGTAGTGATTGATCCCTAATATTGAGCCTCAAGTGATACCATAAGTTTTCCCTAAGGCTTGTTTATATAGGCCTTAAGCTGGAACCACAAAACTCACTATGAAAGGCTAAAAAAGCACCTCAAAAAGCATGTGATAAAGAAAAAAAAACTTCCTTTTCAAGAATTAAAAATTGCTTTTTGTGAACAAAATTGCAATGATTTCCATATTTATCCATCATTGAGTTATGGGAGTCAACTTTCCTTGATGTAGAGACCGAGAGGCACATAACTAGGTAAAAAATCATTTTGGATAGAAATTAGAGTTAGGATTTTCTCTCAATCTAGACCTCTAATGATTGAATGTTATGTACCAAGTGAAAGCTCTCTTAAGGCTCTATTTGATAAGATAATAAAAAATTTTGAGCTTTTATACCTAAAAATTGGCTAAATACCAAATTTTAGGGTTTGGGACTATTATGACATTGTTTCCAACAATCCCCCCTTCAATGTCATAATGCAACAAGGTTCACTAATCTGCAAACCTTTTGATGTCTGTAAAACTTCGGATATATGAAAAATTTGGATCTCTGAAAATGTATCTCTTAACGGATTTCCACTGAATCCTGAACAAAATTGTGCATGAACCTGGATACTTGAGAAACTACAAACTGTATGACAAGATGTGTATTACATGAATAAATAAAGCAACCTACTACTTGACTATACAGAGTAGTACCGAAAGGTCCTAAATATGCTTCTACTTGTAATGACACATTAATGTCCATAGGTGTTTGCATAGGCTTGGAATCTATCATCCCAAACCTTTCCAATAATTTCTCTTATGTTATATAGATACACTTATCTCTGTACTGGAACTCAATCCCAAGATAATAATGCAAAATACCTAAATCATTCACATCAAATGTATGCATAAGTTGTGCTTTAACATATTGAAGGTTTGTATCCTTGGGATCTTTCATGATCATATCATCATCATATACGATAATAATAATCAAAACATCTCTCTTAGCTTTAACATAAAGAGTGGGAGCCACATCTGAGTTTTCAAAACCAATAGATAGAAGATAGAAATGGATCTTCTCATAGCAAGCTCTTGGTGCTTGTTTTGGTCCCTACAAAGCTTTGATAAGCTTGCATACTAAATGGTCTTTACTTGTCTTTTCAAAACCTTTTGGCTAATGAATATAAACGTCTTCATGAAAATCACCATTAGGAAGTGCAATTTTGATATCTAATTGGTATACTTTCCAAACAAAGAATGCAACTAAAGAAAGTACTATTCTGATTATTTTCATTCTAGATGTAGGTGCAAAAGTCTCATTATAGTCAATAGAGAATGATAGGTCTCCTTAGAACCATCCTTGCATAATAGAAGAAGTGAAAAAACTTATGCATTTTGACCCTATTGCAACATGCCAAAATTGTGAAAGATAGGCTATATTAAGATTGACCCATCTATCGCAATAGACCCTGCTCTATCATGATAAACCAAACATGTGACAAGGATGGTTCTATCACGATAGACTGTGATCCTCGATACAGATCATCTATATCAAAAAACTTCTTATATCATGAAAAAGACACTCTATGATGATTCTTCCTCTCTATTATGATAGACCACTCTATCATGCAAAACCTCCATCTTTTTTCATTGACCTCTCTATCATGATAGACCTAACAAAATCATGATAGACCATTGTCTATCATGGTCGACCACTCTGTCATGATAGCGTAGACCATGTCTATCACAATAGACCCCTCTATTAAAAAAAAAACCAAATTTGATAGGTTCCTCCTATACTGAAAGACCATGTCTATCATAAGAATCACTCTATTTCCGCACTTCTCGCTATGAGAGACAATTCTATCATGATAAACAAATAGATAGAATGCTTTTTTGAAGGAAAAAAGTTAACTTTTGGGTCAAATTTGATGTCTTATAGTTGTTTTTAAGGATCTAGCTTATATTTAAGGCCTTCAAGAGTCCCCAAGGCTGCATTTTGTGTTGTTCACGTATTGAGGCAATTTCAGGAGATCATGCTCAGCAAAAGAGTAATTACAAGAGCACATGAATTAAATCCCTTTGTTCAATTCTATCCTAGGATAAGTAGGTAGCCCAAGGGTTAGAATTTCTTAGTTGTGATACGAACTTCAAAGTTGAAGACATCTTAAAGCTACATCAAGTTCAATATTGATAATTATAATGGAAATAACTAAAAGCCTTAAGGAAATAACTTTAAAAAATGGAAACAATGATAAATTTGAGACACTCAAGTCACTCTTGATAACGTTAAATCGGGGTAAACAAATTAATGAAAAACTTGAGGATAGGTAAGAATCTCGAAAAATTGAATCGACAATGCTTAAGTTCTATCAAATCTTGTGTCAATCACATTACCAAGTGTCAGTGAAAACAATAAGTTGTCTATCACTCAAACTTGAGTTTGACAAATAGTGAGTCAAATAGCTCCTATAGTATGGATAGACCTAGAGTTATCACAATGGTAGCGTTTTTAGAAGTTCCAAGAGGACCATAAAAGACACAACTAGAGTATATGCGTACCAACCAATTAGCTTCTCCCATCTATGAGGATTTTTGAGAATATCCGTGGTTCAACTAAGGAACCTTGAGTAACATTATGCGATAGATCACCCAATGGTCAAGTTTCAGAATGGATCAAACATACATAAGAAAAGACTCTATGTAGTTACTATTTTCATGAGATAGGATTGATGACTTTGAGATGATTCTTCCTACGTTGCACGTACAAGAACCTAAGGTGGATGATCCAGATGAGGGAGCAAGTACACCTAGAGGATAATCAATGCGAAACAAAATCATTGCTACATCCAAAATATCTCAACAAGATGCTATCATATGGTTGTATGAAAATCATGCTATAGAAGAAGCTTTTTGGAACTTTGGGTCAACCAAAACTGACACCAAGAGTGATTTTCTAGTGTATGAGTTTAAAGACCTAGATAACCCAAGAAAATTAACTTATCTATGTCATGAATTAGAAAGAATGTATATGTTGTTAGAATATAGTAAACAACCCATCTTGGCTAGGTTAAAAATTTACTCCTTTAAAAAAACCTATTTTGTCTCAAAAATAGACCAACATAGGTCCATGTATCACTTTAGATTCCCAAAAAGAGATATTAGAAGAAGCCTTAGAGATGAGTTTTGTGCACAATCTAGGATGAGGTAGATCAGAACAATGAATGAGTAGCCCAAAAAGAGAGTGACCAAGATGACATAGAGCACATAGAGATGATGACAATTTTTCCCCTACCAAATCAAAGAGAAGACTCTAGAACATTAAGACCCTACCAAATAGTGAAAATTATGAAGATTTATTTTGATGGCATAGAGGATGCATATGATCAGTTGGTTGAATTCGAGCAAGTATTGAGAGCAAAGTAGGTACAAGACTTGTTCACTCAATATGATTTGGGTTGACCTTGAAAGGTATAACCCTTCCATGGTTTGAATGGAGGTAACTATCAAGAGATCTCACAGTTGATGGATGCATTCATCACTAAGTTCTAAAAAAATAGAAGTAGAAACAACACATCATCCCTAATCTATAATCCCTAACACTAGTTCTGTACTAGGACACTTGAGTGTCCTGGGACACTTAAGTTTCCTGCTTTTACACCAAATTGATTGATTTTTCTTGATGACGCCCTTGAGGCTTTGATGGCATACTCACTTGGATTTGATAGCTCACAACATGCACTTTTAGAGAAAAATATAATCTTTAACATTTTACAACTTCACATGGGTTATTAAATGAAGAAGAAAATGGGAATCTTTAAAAACTCAACTTTTAACATAACTGAAAAAATAACACAATTCAAACATTTTGACAAATTGGATATGTTTTAGGAAATGGAAAGCTATTCATGGACTTTGGCAATGTAAAGCAAGTGTCTAGGGATCTTTGGAGAAGGTTGAACACTTCCATCAATGATAAACATGAACTCAAAACTTTTCTTCTCTAGATCACTGCCATTTCTCACACCTTTTAAAGAATGGCTCACTATAATTTGTATGTAAGTGAGATTGCAAAGAATGGGCAGGTTATCAATGGATAATCTTCATACTAATTGAATGCATATTTTTATTCAAAGTTAGACGGCCTCCCCTTTGAACTAGTAGCCATTGCATTTGGTGCTGACTTTCATGCTAAATTGGCAAAGCATACATTTCTATGTTCATGAAAAGAACATAGCTCCAAAGATGGAATATAAATTATGATGAAAAATTATAATTATTTAAATGCTATTCTAAGTATTAAACCTTCCAAAATATGCTTTGATGCCATGTTTCATTCTTAATCTCATCAAATAATATGTGATCTGCAATGGTGACTGTGATAACAATGAAAAAAATTGGCATGCATATTTCACTTGAAAAAAAGAAGATGGCATCCATGATGGAACTAATGAAGTATGTGTTGATGTGTGCAAGGGATTGTGTGTTTATGCATATAACAACTATCAAAAAACTATTTTGACTAAATTTGTTAGAACTATTTATTCTTTTGATTCTATATGTACATGACTCTTGTTTCTTGGTAAGAACTAGTTTATTTTCTTGGATATCAAGATAAATGGTTGTAATTTGGCATTATTCCAATCGGATGTTAATATTTGGATGTGGATATATTGGTTGTGTCCACACATATATCTACTTTGTTTGGTGTACATAGATCTAAAAATTTTGGTTGATTTTCAAAGATTGGTAGTTCCCTTATGTGTTACCTTGTTTCATTCTTATTTTCATTCTTCATGTGAAGAAACTCTATCTCTTCCATAATTGTACATGCTTTGTTATGTGTCCACAAACTATTCATGATTGTATCTGTAGAATTTGGTTGATGACCACACAACAGAAGATTCTTGGTTGTCTCCAAAGACGTGAAAATTTTCATGGATTTCAATAAATTATCTAGCCTCGTATATGTAAGATTTGGTTTGTTATGTCACACATTTTCTACTTGGTAACTTGAATGTATACGCCTTTGATGATGTCCATAACTTCTTTTGAGTCATATATGTAGGCTTTAGTTTTTTGTTTTTTGGTGACGAGAGTCATAGCAATTGATTTTATATGTGTATACCTTGATTTTTGTCTTCATACCTTGTTTGATTCCCATAAATTTGTTTGAACCCTGTTTAGAAGTAGTTGTTGTTTTTGGTGTACAAAGTCAAAATAATTGATTTGTTTTGAATTGAAAATGATTTTTCTAAGTGAGTTTGAGGTTCATAATATGTGATCTATGTTTCAAGGAATGTGTATAATTTTTTCTTTCATATGATGCATTTTTTTCTTTTGATAAAAATACATTTGATTAGGAATTTCCATCCTGTTCACTACCATAGCAACTTGAGAGGCTATTTACATGAACACAAAACATGATTTATTGTGTTTTATAATTTTTCATTAACCTTTGCATTACATTTAATATCTGTGTTAAAGGATTTTCTCAAATTCTCTTTGTAGAAGGTGTGTGATTTTTTGGAAAATTGTCAAAAAAGGACACTTAAGTGTCCTGTTTTGGTACCAAACTAGTGCTAAGAGATTGTGAGGCTAGCAGGATGTAGGTTTAGGAAATACATAGAATTATGTTTGACCCGAAAACTACCTACTCGAGCGAAGCAAGTATCTTTGTTTCTTGATGGCCTCTTGAGTGGACAGCTTAGGTCATATGCATGTTTCAAAGATCCAATCATCCTAGTTCAATGTGTATCAACATTGTCGATAATCTAGGAGGAGACTTCAAACTCTCCAAGCTCTAGAAGCATTCAAAATAATCTACTAACACCACTTCAAAATCTTCTTTATGGGTGGAAAGACTTGCAGAGCTAGTTGCCCAAACATTAGGCAAAAACCTTCAAAATAGTTGACATAACAAATTTGTGATATTAAAACATTGCTACACTTGCGGAGGTGATGTCATAGCCAATGTATGTCTCATACAAGTCCACAATGCACCAGCTTTAAGCTCAGATTACTGTACGATAGAGAGGAAGTACACCAACCACTTAGAAAAGGATCTTCCATACAACAAGTCAACAGTTAGGAAGAGCTATGAGAAGCCTTATAGGTATCAACCTTAGTACGAGCCTCAACCCTACTACATGCCACAACATAACTACTAGAAGCCTTAACGGACTCAAGCTAGGCCACAACCTGTTTTACGTCAGCAATCACGACCCTTCTAAATATGGTCTCAATGAAGTATGCTTTAGTAGAAAAGAATCAAGAATTTAGGAAGAATTTGATATTAAATAGGATCAATTTCCCCATGACATTCCATTCCTATATGGATATTAAATAGAACCCAATTGGAAGATGGATTAGACTTTGAATAGGATGCTTTACAAGAATCACTTTATTTCACTGTTCCATGGGAATCCAAATCACTGCAATTGGAGCCCCCATGTTAATAAAAAGAAACAAAGATTCAATCATACCTAAGAGGATCAATTCTGTGAAGAACACTAAAGTGTAGTGCCATCACACTTTAGAAGAGCTTCTGAAAGTGAAAGCGAAATTGTGGGAACATGTAGCAAATCAAGTCGCGATCTTGGTTTCTCTCATTTCAATGTAAATTCCAAGGGGAAACTACCAAAAATCTCAATCAATTGAAAACCTATATAAACAGGGGTTGGCCACATACATACTCAATCTTGCCAATACCAATCTTGGGAGCTCGACGAGTCATGACTACCAAGTAAGTACTCTCCAAGTTCCACTTGTAGTTCTTGTCTTGTTCCTTGTTCTAGTCGTGTCTAGTCTTATATCTTGGACATCTCACCTTATCCTCTTGTAATCTTGTAGTCTGCAAACTTGTCTTGTTATTTCTTCTATCTTATTCATCTCCTTGAAGGAAGTTCTTGTAATCTTGATATTGCATTTCATACTTATGATCCTAGGTTGTGGAATCTCGTGTATGATCTCTAGTTGAGTTATCCATACTGAACAGTCTCAGGTTGTGTGACTTCTTGTATCGTTCACATATTCTTGTATTATTTCCTTTATGTGGGTGATCTTGTAATCAGAAGTATATTTTCAAAATCTTATCTAGTGTAGTCAGAGAGCACAATCTAGCGCTTCCATGGCACAACACACATAATTGATCTGTTATGTCTGCAATGATCTTCTTGTAACAAAACAAAGACTAAATCCTCAAATGTTAAGGAATTTTCATTGCCTTTCATCATCAATCAAAGAGTAGAAGCCAAAATATGATATGAATTTAGAATATTGTGAAGAATATTTTGTACCAGTGAACTATCTCGTAAGCTTTCAAGAGCAAAAATTCAACTGCTCCTCCAAATATTTGATATTTTTCAAAAACTTTTCCATAAAATCTTCTTCATTCATATGCTCAACCTCCAACTATTCTTGGAGGTAAGCAATTTGGGCCTCATTTCTTGCCTAGTATAAAGTTTTAAGTATATCCCAAGCATCCTTTGCTATATTATAGGAGTGAATGTGAGGAATTGGCTTGTTTGATAGACAAAGCTATTGATGCATGTGCTTGAGCATCTTTTCCATCAAAAAAAGGTTTCCCTATCGTAGATGCAATAGGAACCACAACATGATCACGAGATTGAAGATTATCATCTTCAATGTCATGTGCATGAACTTCAATAATTGTATTTGTAGGTATAATAGGATGTTTTTCAATATCTTGCACAATATTCCACAACCCTTTTGCTACTAAAACATGAAGAATCATATAGTCCCATAATAAGTAATTATTAACATTCAACTTATCTTAATATAAAGGAAGTTCGGCATTAGCCTACTCTCCCGGACTTGAATTAAATAAAGAAAAGTACAAGAGAAGGGGACTAGTGCCCACGGGACCCCCCAAATCCCACGGGCCTCCTTGGACTCGCTCCCCCACAACGTGCTTATTTGTGGTGACTTCAACATGGTTGAGGACCCTATGGACAGATGGATGGGCAAGGGTAGGGTCATCGATAGTCGGGAGAAAGAAACTTGGGACAAAACTAAACTACACTTGGATTTGGTCGAATTCAAAGACTCGAATGGCTTTTCTTGGTCAAATCTCCAAGCAGACGAGGACCTGAGGAAAGCTAGACTTGATAGATGCTACATTTCTCAGAGTTTTTCTCATCAGTGGGGCCACCCTTCCCTCTCGCAACGCACCGACCTCACCATCTCTGATCACTACCCGATCGTCATCACTTTCCAACCCCCCACCAAGATCCGTAAGGCTCCTTGGTTCCATGCCAGTGTGCCCTCCTTCTCTCTCCCCTCCGTCCATCAAGAAATTTCTGATGTGTGGAAGGAGGCATTTGCCTCTGGCTTGTCCCCGGCCAAGTGTTGGAGAAGTGCGGTCGATAAGTCACGACAGATCATGATTAGATCTAGGAAGATGCTAGAGACTGTGCGGCGGGCTCGTAGAGAAGCTCTATATCATAGACTCTGGCGGCTAGAGGAGGAAGTGAACAAAGGAAAATCTCAATCCCAGAAAGGACTTCAAAAAATCAGAGCGCTGTTGAGATACGAGGAAGAGATACAAAGGAAAAATTTGCAAATTTTCTTCAAGGAGTGGTGGGCGGGCAAAGCCGACAAACCCACCAAAGAGATGTGCCGTATCCTCAAAAGGAAACACAACAGAGAATCGATCCCCTTATTGCTAGACGCAAATGGCAATGTATGCAATACGGAAGAAGATAATTTTGGGATCATTGAAGGGCACTTCACGAGACTCCTGGGGACCTCAAACCCCCTCTCCCCCCATAGAAGGGACTGTATGGCAGCCATATCTAGGGTCTCCCCCCACAGGATACCACTCAACCTTCACTCTCTGCTCCATGCCTCTATCTCTGAATCCGAAATCATTGAGGTCATTGATGCCCTCCCCTCAGGTAAAAGCCCGGGACCCGACGGGCTCACTAATGAGTTCTTTAAATCCTTCAAGTCGGTGGTTGCCACCCCTCTTCGTTTGGTTTGGCAAGAGGCTCTCAAGTTTGGCGCGCTTCCTTATTGTCTCAACAATGGTATTATCAAGTTAGTACACAAAAAAGGGGAAAAGAACAGAATAGAGAACTTATCTTGAATAGCCAACATATGGAAGATATAATTGCTTTCATCTATGGCACTAACTAAATAACCTGATGCGGAAAAATGATTATCTTAAAATGTTAAATAGAAACACCCTGTTGAGCTCTACTAAAAATAAAGTAGACTTTGAGGTGCTTGTAATAGTGAGAAAAACCTATATATATGTTTTGAACAAAAGAAAAAAATTATCTGCACAATCTTTGCAATAGGGCATTTTGAGTCCAAAATGAGGTCAAATCAAAATTTTGATGCTACAAGATGAAGCTTTTTTGAACTCCTAATCACCCTATGTATGCTCGCAAATTTTGTGTGAGTTAGAGATTCTGACTTGAGGGATGTCAACAACACCCTAGATGAAGCAATGACCTGCTATGATACCAAGTGTTGAAGGTCAAGGTCTAAAGGAGCACACAAATAGCACAAGGAAGAAGAAGAAGAAGAAGCTTTGAGCACAACACAATATAGAATGTATTACCAACTGAATGTATAATAATTTTTTATCCACTATGGTTATAGGTGTATATATAATCTTGAAACAAAAACCTCCTAAAGGTGAAAAGAAAGTTCTCTGATGGTTTTTAATGTATTCATATACATCAATACCAAAAAAATATCAATAAATTTATCTCAATTAATCAAACTTGCTAAAAAAAGGTTACTTTTGAGATCAATGTTGGAGTAAAAAAGTTTAATGGTAGCACAAGAGTTTGAACAAACACCATATGAAAGGGAGTGTCATCGAGTATCATTTATAGGTCACTCAAGATGCCCAAAGAGCATGGTGTAATTATTTATCCCAGTGAGAATGTTTATTATCCACTAACTTATTCAATACATTACAAAAGATCTTGTTCATACTTTTAGCATGTTTGTTGGCCTAAGGGTGATAACCAGCTGAATTCTTATGTATTACCATGGACACTTGAAGTAGACACCCACTGATTTTTTTCTAAGGAATATATCCATCTTCACTATTTAGCTCAATGGGATATTTGTATCTAGTCAAACCTTTTCAAATAAGAACTTAGTTGTGTTTTGTACATCATTCTTATGTGTGGATCTTACTTCTACCCATTTGGTTTGATAATCCATAGCATAATGATATACTCTGCATGAGAGTTTCTTGTAAGATGGTTGATAGGTGCTACAAAGTCTATTCCCCAATTACAAGATGCATGTCCACCCAACATGGATCTCAAAGGTAAACATGGTACAAAGGGGCATAATAAATAATAGGATTCTCCCATGAGGGCTGATATTTTTTGTCGTCTTGACTAGGATTTCACCTTTAATTTCATACACTTCTTGAAGTTTTGTGGTATCTCAACAATGATTCCTGCTCGTCCTTCTCTTTTGGGATTTTCTTTCATTTTTTTTTCTTGGCTTCTTCCTCTATATAATTTGTTGGGAATAACTCATTCTTAGACACACTTACATCATTTTGTTTTGTTTCCACTAGGTGCAAATAATTTCCCCTTAATCCCAAAAGGGAACTATCATGATTGATTCTAGGTCTTTATCATCCTCATCCTTTTCTATGAGTTCATAGATGAATAAGCATATGTCAAATCTACACTCATCACAATGGGGAGTCCATTGTCCTTTGTTTATTGACATGTCCATGGTTGCTAATATGTTTTCCCAATTATGAGGCTAAAATCCTTAATCTCTGAAAACCATCGGTGCATAGGTTGGGTCATGTACTAATCTAGTGTTTTGGGGCTCATGTTTCTCTAGCTTCTAATATTTTTTTCTTTTGTTCTTTAGACACCTTGCACATCGACAAGAGGATGACTTGATGCATCCCAGATGGATCAAAAAGGTCCTTTCACTATATAGATATAGAATACTCTTATTTCTTGTGGATATAATTCCACTTTAGGGGTGGGACATTTCTATATGTGTAGTCTTTTAAATTGAGTTTTGTTGTTAAACCTAAATATTGTAAGTACAAGGAGTTAGTACCCCAATCTTGTTGAGATATCAAGATCAACATGTGATGACCAAGGATGGCACATATCACTTTTCCATTTCTATGACATGTATAGTGGTCAAGCTGGTCTATGCGAGTGATAGTTTAGTGATCTTTACTATATTTATTTATCGAGAGTGATGTCATGTTTATTTCTTGCAAGCTCACTCAATCACAAACATTAGGATCTCCCTTATGTATTGATCTTCATATATTTCACTAGTTGTATTGTTGTATTAATTCATTCTTGCATAATTTCTTTATGTAATAGAAGAAGAAGTGGACAATCATTCTTCCTTACCTCAATTTTTGTGTGCTCCTCCCTTTATGTGTGAAAGTGTGTGAGAGACCTCTCCTTTATCTCTTTTCTCTTGACATGGTATCAAAGCTAGTGTGGCTGGAGAGAGCTCGTGGCCAACAATGAAGAATATGTGAGAAGGCATGGAGAACATGCACTTCACAAGGGATCTCAGATTTCTAGAAAATTTTATGTGAAGGTAGAAGGCACCATCGCAATCTCCATGTCGAGCCTACAAGGTGGGGCCTATTTTGCTAATCTGGTATCCATGTTGATAATTGAAGAAAAGAACCTTGGCGAACACTCAAATTCCCAAGGAAAAGTTGGTTCTGAGTAGTTATTCTACTATGGAAAAGGAAGAGGCTTCAGAATTGGAAGAGAAAACAACAACTAAGACCAAGTTCAACAACAGAATCATGCAAGAGGTAGAGGATAGTTTTGAGGTAGAGGGAGCCAAAGAGGCCATATAAATTTTTAAAGAAATGATTTAGGTAATGACAAAGGGATATTGGAATTATGGTACACCTTATCACTTTGAACATGGCTGCAGGTTGAAGAATCAAAATAGCAGAAAGCAAAAAAATAGTTATGCATCCACACATGTAGATGATTTGGAGAATTTGTTTATGGTTCAACATCGCATGATGAATACAATGTTTGTTGATGTTTCAAAATCAAATGATAATGTCTAGTATGTTGATTCAGGTGCCTCAAATTACATGACCAGCCATGTAGAATGTCTTAATAGTTTGTACAAATTATTTGCTCCTATTTATTTGTTGAAATAGACAATCACACATCACATCCTATCGAGCATAGAAGAAACATATCACTATCTATGGAGGACCAAAAGGCAAAATATCTTAGTAATGTATTGCATGTTTCCAATATACAAACATAATCAAAGGTTGATCAATAGAGGAAACATAGTGCGTACGATGTTTACCTTATATATGGAAATTCTTGAAATGAATGCAGTCATGTTTGCAAAAGGTGAAACTACTATTGTTGGCATAAAGAATTGGCACAAGCAAGTCGGATATGCAAATTTACAAAGGGTGAAGGTCATGCAGTCCAAGAATATTGTCAATGGACTACTAAATTTTAAGGTTGCAAAGATACCTAAGCATGTGATGCATGTCAATTTGGACAAGCAAAGTCATCATTTCTACATAAAAAGGATCTTAGTGATAATGTGTTAGAAATAGTACATAAGTATATCTAGGGTCATGCAAAGACCACATCTATGAGAGGTTGTAGGTTTTACGTCACTTTCATTTATGATCGTACACAAAAAGTATGGGTATACTTCATGAAAGAGAAGAGTGACGTATTTACTCACTTTCAAAATTTCAAGGATATGGTGAAAAAGCGAATAGGGAACTATATTCAGACATTGAGATCTGATGGAGGATGTGAATGAATGTCCAATGAGTTCAATAGCTTTCTAAAAAGTCATGGAATTTGATGATATTCTTCATGAAGGAACACACCACAACAGAATGGCATTGTTGAATACAAAAGTAGACATATTGTAGAAATAAAAATAGCCTTGATAGCTGCAAAAAATGTCTCATTGTTATTGGGAAGAAGCTATGTAACATTGTTATATACATCATAAATAGAACTCCGACTGTTGTTGTACATTAAGGTACACCTAAAGATAATCTTATAGGTAAAAAGCCAAAATTATCACATATGAAAGTATTTGGCTGTATTACACATGTGCATGTTCTAGATGAGTTAAGGATGAAATGATCCAAAAGTAGAAAAATGTATCTTCATTAGGTATTCACTTGAGCAAAAGGGATATAAACATTACAAACCACTCACATGACAAGTGAAGGTAAGCAACGATGTGATGTTTGATGAAATGTCAAGCT
This sequence comes from Ceratopteris richardii, assembly GCA_020310875.1. NCBI lineage: Eukaryota > Viridiplantae > Streptophyta > Polypodiopsida > Polypodiales > Pteridaceae > Ceratopteris > Ceratopteris richardii. The sequence goes on along the minus strand of CM035420.1, from coordinate 63,166,202 downwards.
TCTATGCAAATGCCAAAGAAGGACTTAATCTTGACTCAAATGGAAAAGGAAATGTAGAAAAATTAAGTGTAAAATCTCAGGTGTTGAGTGGACATGATCGATCACCAAGAAATAGTTCCAACTCAAATCCATGGAGTGGAAGATTGCATGGAATCCTTAGCCCAAAAATTTATCAACTACATCAAAGGAAGGTAAAGAAAAGGTTTTTGTTGGTAATAAAACATCTACATGTTTTAAAGACATTGATGGAGAATTTAAGCAGTTCAAAATAGAGCCTTGATGAGGAACTTGGATTGTTCTCTTTGAAGGACTTAAGAGTAAGAAAAGCATATGTAGATGATACATTAAAAAGAATAAGGGATCCAAGTTCAAGAATATCTCAGAGGATGCAAAACTCCGTGCAACAATTAACATACAACAATAGTTACATGGCTCATCATTAAGCCTACATGAACAAGGTAATAAAAGATGTTGAGCCTTCTTTTTTTGAAGATGCAATTGGAAATGCAGATTGGGAGAAAGTTATGGATGAGGAAATGGATGCACTTTATGGAAATGAAACATGGAAGCTAGTTCCATTGCCATGAGGAAAGAAACCCATAGGCCCCAAGTGGTTTTACAAGGTAAAGCACAATGTTGATGGTAGCATAATCAGGTATAAAGCACGATTTGTATCAAAAGGATATGCACAAACATATGGCATTGGTTATGAGGAAACTTCAACCCTATAGCTAAAATGTATATTATCATAGAACTTGTTACATTCACTACAAAAAAAGGATGCATTTTGCATCAGATGGATGTGAAGAATGCTATCTTACATAGTGAGTTGCAAGAAGAAGTATACATAGATGAGCCACAAGGATATGAGGATTGAAAGCAACCAGAATATGTTTTTAGGTCACAAAAGGACTTGTATGGGCTTAAGCAAGCCCCTCGTGCTTGGCATGCAAGGATTGCAAATTATTTAAGCACCGTTGGATTTTCTATGTGTGATGTAGATCACTCATTATATGCAAGGAAGGGTGATGATGGCATTATGATTCAGGCTATTTATAATGATGACTTGATTTTAGGTGGTGATAATGAAGAAAGCACTTAATAGGTAAAGCAACCCCTTATGTAGGAATTTGACATAAAAGATCTTGGTGTGCTACACTATTTTTTGGGCATTGAGTTGTGACATATAGAAACATGTATATGGATGTAGAGAAGGCAATATGCCTTGAGTATGTTGCGAAATTATGGTATGGCTGATTGTAATCCAATTTCTATTCCATTTCTGTTCCATTATATCAATATTTAAAGTTCAATACTACATCAAGTGAAGCATTCAGAGTTGCTAATATGTACAGGGAAATTGTGGGAAATTTGATATATCTCACAATTACAAGACGTGAGCTAACCTATGCCTTTTCAATGTCCTGAAGGAAAATAAGCTCCTCTCCATCGACAATGATGATGGAGAGATATTCAATTTCCACATCTGATAATGTGGGCTTAGAGGGGTTGAGTTTTGATGGTGGGGGCTCTTCCATGGTTGATTTCTCACACAGTTTTTCATCCAGACCACCAGGGAACTCTCGGTGGATTATGCCACTCTCTCTGGCTAAGTCTATGACCTCTGGTTGGGGAATCCTCCCTATGAAAAGGTTGGGGAGATCCATAGGTCCAGGCTCTGATTTCTCATTGATGATAAATATTGTTGTGGAGATGTAAGAAAGGCAGCTAGTAGCCATTCTCTTCTTTTTGTTAAGGTTTTTTTTATCAAAGGCAATGTTCATCCAACAAATGTCGTGCATGGTCAACAATTGCCATGAAGCGCTTAAGGAGCTTCATGAAAGCTTCATCACCTTTATGAATGTAGAGCAAAACACCACACGGGACCCACTTACCCTCATAAGGTGGGATATCTATGGAAAAGCACAAGATTTAGTACTCAAGAAACTCTATGATTTCCTTGAGCACATCAAAGTTAAGTTGAATTGTCTTGTCCAGATCAGAGACTTTAGAGACAAGGTCATGCAAGTGTGTTTGATCTTTGTATTGACTTGATTCCAAGAACTCATAGAAGATTTCTCAAAGAGGTTTGGACAGGGGTAGTAGAGATTGAGGTAGCCATTGTACATAAGGGTAGTGTGATTGTTATGGGGTGTGTGCTCTTGGAGTGATTCTAGCTCTTCTTGGTTACAAAAGTGAGAAACGATATAATGAGACTTGATTTTATAGTAGTTTCAATATTTTCAAGCAAATGGAATCCATTTAAAGGTAAAACTAATACCTAGAAGTAAAATATTCATGCACAAAACTCTCAAAAAGAAAAATCTCATAAAAAAGATTGAACAGATAATCATTTAATATAATAAGACATACCACATCTACATAGTAGAGAAAATAAAATTCTTGGAATTCTAAAATTGATACTGCCATGGCAAAAATAAAAGATTTGACAATTTGTACATCACATTGAGATTAAAAATTTTTACATCTTTCATTTTTGGAATGTGCATTACATTGTAGTAGAGAAAGGAATATGAATGGAAAATGGATTATGTGTAAACTCCAGTACTCAAATAGTTGTTGAGCTATGACAATGAAAGTTGAGTTCCATCTACACTCCATTCAAGAAGGACTTTATTTTATCCTCCAACCTCTTGCCAATCTATAGAAAACTAAAAACTTTATAATATCATATTTGAATATAATAATTTGTATAAATAAAAGAAAAAGTACCATAAATTTTTTGTCTTATGCCCTTGTATTCTAAACTTTGATTGATCTAGATCCTCAACTCCCATTATTACTAGATCTTCTCTCACATTGTCAAGCGTCCAATGATGATTCATTGAAATAACTTCCATTTCGTTGTTGGGTAGATTTATCTTAATTTCATATGAACTTGAAAAACCCTCAAAAATTTGTAATGGTATCCCTTCATCAAGTTTACACATCCATCGATCATAGTAGAATCTTATGTACAATGAAGTAGAGTGTTTTAAATATCGAAATCATATGCCTGTTGCACCAATTTTACAAAGGTTTCTATCCCCTTTGCTGCATCTTTCTATAAATCCACATTTTTCACCTAGTAAACCCTCCACTTGCTCATAGGTGATATTTTTTAACACAAACATTGTCAAAGTCTCTAGAATTGTGAATATATGAAACAGATGTACAAAACAATGAACAGGAACACACCAATGCAATCCTACAGATCTAGAAACTCTTGTGAATTTCAAAGAGTTATGTATGTCCATCACCATCTTATGCTTCAAAGATATCAAGGTCCATATATTAGGTTGTGGCCACTCAAGCTTGAAAAGAGAATCTATCTTAGTCATCTCTAACCTGCCAAAATCATTTGATGAAGAGGATACAACATATGTATGTGTGTAAAAGAAAACTATCACGTAAAAGTTGAGCGGGACGAGCTCGTGGAAAGACTAGAGATCCAACAGTTGCATGGAATGCTTGGAAAGTACCTATAAGACTATGAAGTGGTTGATCCTCCACCAAGGTAGAAGGAAATATATCTACAGTAAAAAAATACACATCTGAACAAGGTATATTAAGAAATTAGAATAGGAATCAATGCGTAATACGTAGAATTGATAGGATATCTCATTTTCTTTGAGTTTTCCAATTTCATGCTTGACATTGTAAAAACATGTTGTACAATGGTAACTGTTTCACCATTTTTGAGCTTTTTGAAACCCAATAGCTTCCCTTTCCAATGAAGATCCAAGTTTCCACGATCTCTTACATGATGAGGGCCAACACGAGAGGGTTGCATGTACACCCATGCACCTTTGTAGAACTCATGTCCTAACCAATTTCCTTCTATAGCCTTGATATTGTGATATTTTAATGCGATAACTTTATCTTTTGGACACCTATAAGATTTAGATATCTCCATTGGAGTTCAAGCTATGCAAGTGACAATAGGAATTCAAAGAGGGAGATGCATAGAGAAAACATGCAGACACAAGAGCTTCAATCGTGTGCGAGGGAGAGAAAGTAGTGGAAAGAGATGACTTTTTGGGACTTGGGTATGGAAGTGTGAGGTTTTGGAAGGAGAAAGTTATATTTTGAGTTATTTTTTTTTAAGTTACTTTTTTCAGGTAATTAGCTCATGCACGGATTTTGATTTAGAAGTCAAAAATAGTAGTTTTGATCCTAAAAAGTGGTTGGGGGGCCATTGAATGGTGTTATGATGAATTTTAGAACTTTTTAAATGTTTTGAATTTTTGGGCCCAGGCAAGTTACGAGACTTCTTTCTCTCTCTAGAGGCACCACCTAAAGATAGGGGAATCATATCCCCTCCTCCTCTCTTATGGTAGTAATTTATAGGCTATAGACTATGTCCACCATCCTCTTCTGATTGGTCCATCACTAATCAGTCCTTAATCCAAAAGGTCCATACAGGGTTCATTTTTTTCCTTAATTGTAAGGCATACTTATGTGGATGATACATGATTGACGAGGTTCTCATGCAAGTCTCTTCACATAGCAGATAAATTTGTGAGGATATAGACGTAGAAGAAATTCCATCCGAAGTGGACTATGAGGTGCATTCAGTAGTCGAGGAGAAAGAGATCATTATCCGAGATGAAGAGATCTTTGAAGAAGACGAGATACACGATGAAGTAACAGATGATATGTTATACAAGGATGATGATCAAGAAGAGGTGACCATACCAAGAGGTGATCATATTCTCTCCATGTTAGGTCTCAAAGAGAATGCTAGAATAGAGGATTTATGAAGCAAACACTTATACGTACTAATTTGTGTTTATTTATTTTGCTATATTTGTTATACACTACTATTTTTCTATATTATCATTATTATCGTATTCTAGTTATTTAAGTTTTTCATTACAGAGCACCATGGGAGACAGTCCATCAGACACTCTACACTCCATGATAGAGAAGCAGTTTATGGAGTTTATATCTCAGGCATCTCTTGCTTATATGGCTAGAGTGTCATAATGTTGGATTGCTCACAATAGCCCTCTCCTAGCCTTACTTCCACCGACGGCACTCCCATCGGCACCACTCCCTTTGGCATGACTACTCTCACTGGAGGTACTCTTGACTTTATGACTCCACCACGATCGCCCTCTCAGCCACCCCCTAGTGGCTCCAGTAGTTGACATATGCATTTGATACCACAAATGCTATATAGATGTTGGTCCCTCCCATCAGTCGAGGTCACACTCTAGAGGAGCAAGGTCCAAAGATGAATCTACAAGTGGCTCTGGAGGAGGCAATTGTTCTGGAGGCAATGCAAGAAATGTTGTGTCTCCCACATCTACTCCTAGAACGAGTACCTCAGATATAGGTATGCCGCATAGTACACCACATATACCTTTGGGTGCTCATGACCATGATGACTCCAACGTGTACCATATATGAGATGGAGCTCCAGTGATCGATACGATTGAAAGGCCATGCATCAGCGAATATGGAAGCTATGTTCCATACATTTTGGACACTCTCTCATGGTGAAATGGAGTAAACAAGACAAAGATTGAAAAAATGCTCCATAGAGTTTGGATACCCTCTCATGGTGAATTGGAGTGAACAAGAAAAAGATTGAAAAAATCATATCACAGAGTCAATCCACGATGACTGGTTTGCTACATTTTGTATTTGGTTCCTATATAGTAGTGGTTTGCCACATTTTATTTTTGGCTAATATATGGGAGTGGTTTACCACAGTTTTGTCATGATTCATTTATGGAATATATATCTCTTTTGTACATGGTTCATTTATGGAATCTCTCTTTTATACATAGTTCATGGGTCATTTTGTTCATCTCTTTTATATTCATGTGTTTTGCTTTATCAAATCATGTCTTGGTTTCTAGTCATGTAAACCCTAAATCAACAATCAGTAGAGTACAAGTGACATGTACTCGATTTTCTTTGGGCAAAGTGTATTTTCTTTTGCTACACAACAATATGTTAATGTTGGTACAACAAGAGACAACACACTCCCCAACAACAATTTTGCAAATATGGTCGTTGATATGGATGATGGTATGAGCACCGGTATATCTAAGGATGTACCGAAACCTAAACTGATGTTTTTGTTCAAGGACTTATCGATGTTTATACCGGCGATATTTTACTGCGGCAAGTATCGAGCCTTATACCAACACTATTACAAAAATATTGACGCTTATACCGATGTCTATATTGGTGTTTATAGTGATGTTTTGGTACTGACGCGTGTATCGATGCTTATAACAACATAGGGGCAAAAATACTCTCATCTATTTGCACTGATATAGGAACCAATATACCCCTCATATGTTGTATTGTGTGTGTGTGTGTGTGTGTGTGTGTGTGTATATATATATATATATATATATATATATATATATATATATATATATATATATATATATATATATATATATATATATATATATATATATGTGTGTGTGTGTGTGTGTGTGTGTGTGTGTGTGTGTGTAATGTGTGTTTGTCTATGTATGCATGCATATTTCTAGATGTGTGCATGTCTAGATGTATCTATCCATTTCCACTCCTCTATCATTACTAGCTACTAAGGCTATGTGTATATGTGCACACATGTATACAAACATTTCTCCCTCTTATTTCCCTACCTTATATTTAAAGTATTTCACTTTTATTTTGTTAGCTTATATTTAATTAATGTATGTATGTGTGCGTATGTGATATATATATATATATATATATATATATATATATATATATATATATATATATGATTTATTTATTTGTGTGGGTGTTTGCGCGGGCGCCCATAAAAGAGAAGAAAAGCGAAGAAGAGGAATGGAGATCATGAAAATGTTTGTGAAGAGAGAAAGGTGTTCCGATTCCCGAATCGAACGACTGCAAATAGGAGAAGAGAATATGCGCAACAGCTGTGTCCCTTCACCGCTTAGTATCAACAGCGCAAAAAGCATACTCGGATGGAATCCAAAGGGACTACTAAATATATGCAGTAACAGCGGCCTTTCTCAGGTTATATCCTTCGGAATAGAAATCGCCCATTTGTACAATATAATTTACACTAAACTTTTTCTTCTCAATCAGAGGCCTCGAAAGATCTCGATTCTCCATCCAAGTCTTTCGCGATGATTTATTCCTTTTCCCTCACACGTCGGATTTATCATATGGTAGTTCCGAACAAATAAACAAAGAGGATAGCTTTGTGGAAGGAGAATAACCGTGGCTTCGCGAGACACAAAAAACAATATATAAATAGGGAGAATGTTTTTTTTTTTAGTAGAATGAATTGGAAAGACGCACACACCCGACCTCATAAGATAGAGGCACCCATCTTGAGGAACTTCATGGACACTCATCTTTGGAAACTCATGGATATGTCAAGCCAGGATTTGAACTCAAGACCTCCTCCTTCAGATTCAAGATGGAGAACTCTTGTTTCAAGACCTCCTCCTTGAGATTCAATATAAATAGGGACAACGTTGGAAGGAGAACCCTTGCTTCAGATGGATCCAAAAAGATAACATGGAAAGGCATCCACGAGTAGCTCCAGAGGGAAGAAACCTCTCCATGGAGACGCACAGAAGGAATTGAAAGATAAAATTATATATGGAGTGTATGGCTACTTCAACCGAAAAATGTCTCTAAGTTTTCCTCCATATATCGTGATGTATGATGAGCCGTACAAAAATCCAGCCAAAAGCTTTCCATAGCTATCACCACTCACCAAGGGACACACCTGATTTTCCTTCATAATTCTTTTTGTAGTTTAGTCATAGAAATGGAATGTTGGACCAAGTCCATTGTGTTGTTTTTTTTACTATTCACCCACACCCCAAGAAGTTTTTGACTTCATCAACCAAGCGGATTCATCCCACTCATCTACGCCTCTTAATCTTCAAGTAAAGAAAAGCACTATTGTGAACTCAAACTTTCATCCGCTGGATGAAATACTCAAAACAGAGAGATACACAAAGCTTGTACTTATAGTAGAACGTTCTTTTTCCTTGAGAAATAGAGCAAGAAAATGTAAAACCAATATATCGTTTGTGTTTGGAAATGTTTTATGAGTGGAGCATTCATTGAGTCTCTATCATTCGGAACTCTTTAACGAAATGTCAGATAAATGTTCTTTAAAACTCATGCTCACTCATAATGGATCCTGCACTCAAATATTTTGGTGTTCGTGAAAGAATTCACAAAAAGCACAAGTCTTTTTTTTAATAAAAAGAAGTTCGGCCTTAGCTTATTCTCCCCGACTTTAATTAAAGTAAAGAAGAAAAGTTACAAGTGAATGGGACTAGTGCCCACCGCCCAAATCCCACAATGTAGGGGACGAGTATGGCAAGCTAGAGGGCATTACAAATGAGGCGGATAAATCTATCATCTCCCTCATGTGGGACCCATTTGGGTTTCAACTTGTTGTTTTTGAGGAGATAAATACAGTGATGTCTAAATGGTGGACATCTCTTATCTCAAGAGATTCTCTTACCTAGAAGAAACAAGAATTTCTCAATCGACCATTCCTTAGGATTTTGGTCAAAATTGCGAGCACATTGCTCCATCCAAATCTTCCAAAGAGTCTCACCCCTGATGGCATTCCACAACCTCGATGAGAAGTCGATCGCCTCACCCAACAGTGCTTGTTGCCACTTGATTTGGTTTCTGAGTCTCAACACCCGCGTCAGGTGATGACAGATAACATGGGACTTGGGGCAACCGAAGAATAGGTGAGCTAAATCTTAGATGCATCGATGGAAACACTTGCACCATGGCGGCACACTAGAAATTTTGTTAGCCCTTGCATTGGACCAGATTCCCTTATGCAAGATCTGCCACATGAGAACAGACTTTTTAATCTCAATCAGGGGGTGCCAAATAGACATGAACTTTAGTTCCCATCGAAGTTTGGTCCAAGAAAGGCACCACCTCTTGTTAAGGGTGTGATGAACATCTAAGTTCTCTTTGGAGTTGGGGATTGTAGATCTTTGAAGTTGGGGATTCTAGATATTTTCTTACCATTGCTCCATTTGAGGCCCTCCAGGCAAGGAAGATCCTATCTGTAGAGAAGGCGGGTAGTTGTGCGGTCCCATGCTAACCACCTCCCTTGAAGAAGAGTCCATTCCTCGAGGGTAACTCCATGTCTCGGGTCTAAGTCTTCGAACCTAATCCACTAGCTCGTCTCTTGTTTCCAGAGTTGTTTCCACTCTTTGAACCCCTTATTCCATAGCCACTTTGGAGTTTGGAGGTTCCAAGGCTCCACCCCCCTAATGTTGTTGATCGAGAACCAGATAGATTCATTTTGTCTTATCCCAACCGCCCACTTCCACTCATCACTGATTCTGATGAATTCTTTGGCCTTGTTCCAACTCTTCCATAAAGAACACACGAGGCTAGAGCCTTTAGGGGAAAAAGGGTGGGGCGGGAACAAAAGCGTGAGAATCCCTATGTCCTTCCAACCAGTATGGCCAACTATGTAAGGTCTTCCAAGTTTTTGAAGATCAATTTAGCCCAAGAGGACTCACTATTGCTCCAAGCCTTGATAAGACACTTTGCCGCCAGCTTGTCAGCCAGCCCAACGATATCCAAAATACCTAAGCCCCCTGAGTCTTTCGAGCTAATGCAAGTTTCCCATTTGATTTTGGGAATCCCCCTCCTGTTGGGGTCCCCAGTCCAAAGGAAATTTCTACAGATTCTTTCCACTTTGGCCAACTCTTTCTCCTTAGGTCTCCAACACGAGATAAAGTAAATAGTCGTTGAAAGCATAAATGTGTTAACAATCATAGCACGCCTTGCCAAGTTAACTTGCACACCTTTCCAATGATTTAGTTTGCTATCCAGCTTGGCTAGCACTCACTTCCATCATTGGTCCATTGTGATGTCAAAGCCCATCGAAATGTCGAGGAGACAAAAGACTTGACCTCTAGGGATAACTAGTATGTCTAGAAAACTCACACTTTGAGTTCCTATTGCATCTAGGAGTGCTAGAGTATTTTTAGGCGATTATATGAATGTGGTAGTTTGGGCTGATTCCATCCTAGTGTTGGGTGGATATACACAAGATTTATGTTCATTCCTAATAATTTAAGTCTTATCTTATAGCAGGTAATAATAGACAGACAATTGCTAGATTTTCTAAAAATTTCTTTATTTTTTGTATGAGAGACTTAGAGAAGGACACATTGAGCTTCAAGCTTGTGGGTGTGCTTAGCCCACACATGTATGAGGAAGCCTAAATCATCTCCCTTGTATCATACATTCATAATATTATACATTTGATTCAGCTTATGCAAGTCATTTTGTATCCATTGTTGTGTGTTGTTAAGTGCTTATTTTAGTAAATTTGTTTTGAGGAGTACTCTGTGAATACTTATCCAATCAATGTGATTCAACCTAGGATATGGAACGTAGAATTTTTAGTGGTCAGCCATAAATTTTCATGTCATTTGATTTAGTACTCTATGAGATAAGTTTTCTACAAGTCACCTATGTCTCCTCACTGTCATCTTCATAAAAAGTCGGGACTACACCCCTAACTTTTTAATGTGATTTCTCATCATATACTCATCCTAAATTAGTGAAATAAATTCCTATAGCAAGCTTAGGACTCTAATTAGGTACTATAAAACCTCTCGAGTCAATTGTAACAAGTGAGTGGGCACTGAGTGAATTACTGAGCAAGACCAAGTCCCAAAATAGCAAGTTTTTCGAAGTCTTCGATTTTGGAAGTAGTCTATTTTGACATAACTATTTGAGGATGATTATCCAAGGGACATTATGGATACAAATGCATATTTGGGAAGCTAGAGATGTCTACTAAGGTACTTTGAAGCTACATTGGCAGGTGTAGATCAAGATTTGTGCAGCACCACCTCATTTCTGGAGTGTATCCAACCATGTCCTCACATAAAATTCCTTATCAGTCTATTGTTGGAAGGTTTTTTGACCATTCTTCCTTTCGAAATCAATTCATGTGTATGGTTTTCTTTTGTTCTCATCATTCATGTTCATCTTGTAATCAGAAGTATATTTTCAAAACCTTATCTAGTGTAGTCAAAGAGCACAATCTAGTGCTCCCTTGACATTTTGACAAGTCTATCCACATCAAGGTCCCTATCAAGAATGATGAAATCCATATCCATACTCACAAATATTGAGTCTACTCTGGATTTAATATATATATATATATATATATATATATATATATATATATATATTAAAAACTTCAAGACTTTGAACGAAGGTTGTAGCAAGGTGATCGCTCAGTTAGAGAATTTGTACCAGACTTCAATATTGTATTTCAATTATCCACATATCAAGAAGAATATCTAGTTAATCATTTTCAAAGTGATCTTAGAGATGAAATAAAGAGTTGTTTATCCTTTAGATCTCACTTAAATACTTTAGATGAGGTTATCAATCAAGCAACTCAATGTGAGAATCAGTTGTTAAAAGAAAGCCAATTCCAAGAGTCAGAAGTTTTGAATAAGGAAGACATTATTCCTCAAGAATCTGAATCAAGAATCTTTGAATCCCAAAAATTCATTACAAATGATATGGAGTATACATGTTATGAAGATATCAAGAAGGTAAAGGATAAGGAGGATCTCATGTTCAATCAAGGAGGTGTGCTTACTCAATGCTCTCCATGAAAGATCTTGGAAATACCACAACATTCCACTAGAAGCTCAAAGGATCTATCGCATAAAGAACCCAAGGAAGCTCAAGAGAGACCTAATCCTTCACCACCTATCAAGATTGAGGATCATGAAGAATCTGAGGTCATGCATGTATTAGATTTAAGGATCTCTTAAAGAAGATTGGAATGCCTTATTCATTGGAAAGTGTATGACATCAGTGATCGTACTTGGAAACTTATAGAAACTCTTCAAAGAGCAAAAATCAAGTTTTGTGAATTCCATAAGAAGAATCCAATGAAACCCAAGCTAGAAAACATGGTCACTCCTCGTGGAACTCATCGCTTGAGAAGGAGGTGATGTCATGGACAAGGAAACCATCTTAAGCCTAAGATTCCATGTTACTTTCCATATCTCATGATTGGCTCAGATTTTGGAGAAATTAATGCTTCCATTGCATCCGGAACGTGTCACAACTCCAAGATCCACTATCTATTTGCTAAATTATAACACCTAGAGGTCTTACTTCTAGTTGATGACATCATCGATGACATCATCAACTCGTAACTGCCCTTGAATCACCCTTGGAAAACCTATATAAGGAGGGGTTGGCCACATTCATTCTCAGTCTTTCCAACACCAGTCTTGGCAGCCCAAGGGATCATGATCGCCAAGTACTTTCAAGTTCCAGTTCAAGTTCTAGTCTTGTCTCTTGCTCTAGTCTTGTCTAGGCTTATATCACGTACATCCTTTCTTGTCCTCTTGTAATCTCGTAGTACGAGATCCATTCTAGTTATTTCTTGTATCTAGTTCATATACCTAAAGGTAATTCTTGTAATCGAGATATCTTGTTCCATACCTACGGTCCCAGGTTATGGGATCTCTTGTATCATCTTTAGTCCATTTATCCATACGTATCAGTCCGGGGTTGTGGGATGTCTTGTATCAATTACATATCTTGTATTATTTTCCACATGTGGGTGTTCTTGTAATCAGAAGTATATGTTTGAAATCTTATCTAGTGTAGTCAGAGAGCACAATCTAGTGCTCCCCTGACAACTATGACTAGAGGGGTGTCGAGGATGCTCTAGATGAAGCACAGACATGCTCTAATACCAATCGAAGCAACAAGGAAGAAGAAGAAGCGACGGGGTTTTGACGATGCTCTATATGAAGCGGAAACCTGCTCTAAATGAAGGGACAAGGAAGAAGAAGAAGCTTGGAGCACAACACAAAATATTGAATGTACTACTAAGAGAATGTACAAGGATAAGATAAGTGACCTGTTAGGATTATAGACATATATACAAGCCAGGGGGAAAAACTCCTAAAGATGGGAAAAAGTGCCTCGATGGTCGTAGTGTGTTCACACACATCAAAACGTAAATATATTAACATATGTGATCAAAATGTGAAGGTGACACCCACATAGGGAAAATAATACAAGGATATCTAATTTATACAAGACATCCCACAACCCGAGACTGATAGGTATGGATAACTGGACTAAAGATGATACAAGAGATCCCACAACCCAGGACCCTAGGTATGGAACAAGATATCTCGATTACAAGAATTCCCTTCGGGGATATGATCTAGATATAAGAAATAACTAGAAAGGATCTCGTACTACGAGATTACAATAGGATAAGAAAGGATGTCCGTGATACACGCCTAGAAAAGACCATAGCAAGAGGCAAGACTAGAACTTGAACTGGAACTTGAAAGTACTTACTTGGAAGTATTGATCCCTTGAGCTCCCAAGAGTGGTATTGGCAAGATTGAGAATGAATGTGGCCAACCCCTCCTTATATAGGTTTTCCAAGGGTGGTTCAAGGGTGGTTATGAGTTGATGATGTCATCAACTAGAAACAAGACCTCCAAGTGTAAGAATTTAGCAAATAGATAGTGAATCTTGGGGTTTTGGGACATTCGAGATGCAATGGAAGCATTAATTTCTCCAAACTCTAAGCCAATCATGAGATATGGAAAGTCACATGGAATCTATGGTTTAAGATGGTTTCCTTGTCCATGACAATAGTCCCAGAATCACATGAAAATTGATGAGCATACTCAGGGCAATTAGAAGTTTGAAATCATGAGCTGAGCTTGTTTCGGCCTCCAAATTCACTATCACAGTGCCTGTGCAGGAAATTGTTGGGGCTTCACTCACTAATTAGACAAAACAAAACAAGCAAGGAATAAAAGGAAAGAAGGATATGAAGACAAGAAGATGCCAATATGAAGGAAGGGAAGTGCAAAATGGACATTCAAAAATTATGCCTATGTGAAAGAGAAATCTCACACGAATAAAGGATTGCAAGATCAGAAATCCATTTTGACCCGGATCTCCTAGGATACAAATTTAAATTTTGGAGCGTACAGGCCAAATGTATATAAGTTCATTCGGCGATAGAGAATGTGGTGGATATACGTTGTCGTCAGGTTTCATGAAAGGAGGGAGAAGATAAAATTTAGAACCTGTAATAAGATGTTTGGAATACTCTCCAAATCAAATTCCTATGAATGCCTCTTTTTCTAACGTGGAATATGTCTGAGCCTCTATATTCTCTTTGCTTGTTCTATCCGTATAAGGGCGACTTAGTATTTCACACATGCGAGATCTCATAATTCAGGAGATGATATACAGGCTTATGACACAAATCAAGGGCATAGCACATCGCTATCTTAACATAATAGTGAGCACAAAGAACATCGGAGCTCCCTTAAATTTCTTCTATATATCAATTGAGAGCTTCAAGTAATAAGCCACTAACTGATCCAATGCCTTGATTGTTCAGCATATGAATTCACCTTTCCATTCTCATACATTAAATGTTTCTAATGTAGCAGCAGAACACGATCTAAAGATTTGATAAAACAAAAAGTTATAATAACCAACTTTCTTGGTCGTACCAAACAACTTAAGAGCTATTCCAGCCGACAGCATGAACTTCATGGCACTGCTTTTCTTTTCATGTACTTTAGCATACCATATTGTATTTCTCCTATATTTAACTTTTATTTTTAATCATATGTGATCTTTCGTTACAGCACAACAAAGAAACACGAAAAAAAAAAAAAAAAAATCATGTCTGACATTGAACGTCTCTCATCAAAAGAAAACATATGTATATATATTGATCACAAAACGAAAACAACTCATTTTCATCAGTTAGTCATAATTTAGCGCAGAATCTAAGTTTAAAAGAACAATTATCATTACAATATTCCCTTTTAGCAGTTCCCTGTATTCCAGTTTTCAGCTATGAAAGAGGAACGTCAGCGCTGTTTATGAGGCATACCTTCAAAGTTGTATATCTATCTATAGTATTTGAGAGTTACAGAGTGCACGCTACCTACCAGATTTTGAACGAGCATCATAGAAGTATGTATTATGAAACTGAGAGAACAACATAGATCATATTCAGTAAGTCAGATTATTAACAATATCAAATGAAGATTTTATCATATCCAAATCGATGGGATTTTGACACTATATACGCAGTAAAATTTAAGCGAAACAATCATGAACAGAACGCAGATATACGGTTGGCTGAAGAACCTGTAGTGAAACGATATGAGGGTCGATAGCTTTCTAATCAGTCAGACCACTAAGCAAAATTCATCACACAAGGTTTGTTTCAGAGTGACATGATTCACAAAAAAAAAACATACACATAATACATCAAAAGTCATAACTTACAGATGATCAGCGATTCAATTTCTTGCGCGATCCATTAATCAAGTTTTCTTTTCCCAAATAATCACGTGCCCATAATGTATGCTTCTTAGTCTTCTTGGAGATGCCTCCTAAACCTTCATCCGAATATATTTCCACATCTGTGTTCAATAAGCCAGAAGCTCATCATTTCATTATTTAACCCAAGACCTTTTTTACTTTGTACATCCTTCTTCGATATCAACTTGTAGCACATATGTCGCCAGAATCTTTCTTTTGCTACTGTTGACAGCTTCAAAAGATAAAATTCAAAAGATAAAATCATGAAACATGATAGAAATCTATGGCCGCTTCTTGCTCGAATCATTCATAGTCACGTCAGATCTTCTTTGTATCTAAATGATTTCATCACTGCAATATCATCAATTTTTATTCCTCGGATTCTGCACATCACTCACCTGATCCGTAAGCAAAATCCATCCGCGAGCACCTATTGACATAAATGTTGTAGTCATAAAACGCCTGGAAAATGGTCTTTAAACGTTGCACTAAACAAGCCTTTTCTCCTGCTTGTTTGATTAGCTCTGATCAATTATGCTCTTTGAACCGATTCGGAAATCCCCTTTCTTCTCGTATCACATCAATTATCAATAGAATATATGTGAACCATACAAAAAAAACTACAATTTATACTATAAGAAATCCTTAGTATAATTATTCAAGTTAGCTGTTGGTATATGAAAACACTTCATTGTAGCAGATTAAAGAAATAGAATCATCCACGTGTTATGATGACACTTCTGCTTATTTGCAAAAAATATATGCAGACATGTTACATTTGTAATTCACCAATGTGGTACACGTTGGAGGCAACGTCCATTGAGCTCTACGTCAGATTACTGATGTTGTCATCTCTAATCATTGCCAGGAAGGAAATGCATGTATTGCCCTCCTCATGCGCAGCGTTCCCAAATTCTCACTAGTGACCGAGAGATTGTCAGAGAGAGATGATGTCCCTTCTTCTCCTCCGCGCATTGTGTGTTCTCCTCGATGGATGCCCTCAATCCTCCCTGAAAAACTCCGTGAATCCCCTATCAGAGAAGTCTGCCCCTCTTTTTCTTCTTCCTTCCAAATCTGCCGACTCCTTCTGCCGCGTGAAGTCTTTTTCCTTTACTGCCGATCTCCTTCGACCCTCCTCTTGCCCTCGTGATTTCCAGCAAAAAAAACTCCCAGAGAGGCACGCATATCATTTCCTTATTCATACATTTACACATCTTTTTACATAATAAATCATGTTCACATGCATGTACACTTGAAATATACTTGCTTTTATGTTTCCACTTAAATGCACTTCAAATTTAGGCACATCTCATTCACAAACACATATATACGTATGTTTTTTGCACATAAACATCTCCAAATATTTGCATCTATATTTTCCTTTTCCCTAATCGCTTTGCAGACACATATAAAGTGATGTGAGTCATACATCAATATGCAGATTGAGCAATGGTTACTTCTTAATGGAATCACGTTTAAGACTAGAGATCACCAAATTCTAGTTCGATGTTCTGCAATAGCTCACGAGCTTTGATGTAGATTCTCGACCACATCCACCCCCTTTGAACCTATGCATCCTCCGGATGCACCAACCTGCATACATAACATCAAACACAAGCGAGCATCAAGTAGTCATGGTAGATAAACATAGCTTAAAGAAATTTCAACTAAATAAATGAAACCTAAATATGCATTAAACTTGGCATAAATCAAGAGAAGAAGGTAGACAAAAACATCCCATACAATGTATCAGAATACACTAATGCACTTAGAATAGAAATCACATGAGTAAATCAAAAACTTCTTAGCTCTCTCATTAACTTGACCCGGTTAGATCTAGTAGCCTATCCGAAGCATTTGCATATACCAGTCCTTGCTAACTTGATTTATGAAACTCCCATCCGGCTTCCCTATTGATCTCCCACCATCCGAATCCCGATCATACTTTTTCTTATTTTTCTCTTACTTTTATTTTATTTTTCTTTATTTTAATTCTTTATCCGAACTCAGCCTTTATATCTTTGCTTTTATCTTTATTTATTTATTCACACATATTGGCCTATGCCAAACTTGGATGCGACTCCTGGACCTGACCACCCAAGCAGGTTTAGCCCACCCATCTACCGACCCGACATAGCACACGATGCACAATGTCAGATTCATATGAAATCAACATCAGCTCGTGCCTCTGACGACCCGATCAGAGTGACTCCACCCACCTATCAACCCGCATGAGCACATAACAACATGTAGGTTAGGCCATATGACACAACTAGCGTCAGCTCGTGGTCCTGATCACCCGACCAGGGTAGACCCACCCGCCTACTAGCTCATCGCAGCGCCCAACAGCACATACACATACACATAGATAGCTCGCTGGTATAAAAATTCTTTTCTCGAGACATAATCTCTTTGAAGATCAGGTCAGATGAGAGATCAAGAGGAGAATTCGAAGTGTCTCACTCATCAAGTGCTCATAAACACTAGTATATGCAGATACTTAGTCTAGGTCTTCCCTTCACCTTCCTCGGTCTTGTTCTCGAAAGTTCTATTCCGTCTTCTAATATTACTCGTATAATCTCAGTCCTTATACATCACATGTAATCTTATTAGTGGTACGAGATTTTTGTTCTACTTAATTTTCTTGTTGTTTATGCATTTTCTTTATGCATTATATGCTTAATCATGCAGTCTTTTTATATACACATATACAAGAGAAAAGAAAAAACTAAAGTGATAACATCTGACTAGTATGAAGTCAGAAGCCGCTTGAGCTTGTCGCCTCCAATCTCCTCTTCTTGTTTCATTTTGAGTCGCTATCTTCAATTTATTGATTTGATTCCTATGTCTTTCTTCAAATCAAAGCAAAAACATAAGATATATACATTCCTATTTACAAAAACATTCCTTTAAGCTTTATGGAATTTTATTGAAAAAGATTCTTCCTTCAATCTCACCTTCTTTGAAACATACTCACCAAAGAAGATGTGCTTGAAAAGAAGCCACCTCTGGATTGCATCAATTAGGGAAGTATTTTTAAACAAGGTACACAGGTGGACAAGCCATTTCATTTTCTTGTTCATTCCTTGTAAGATTGTTTGACATACATTGCTCTTGGAGAATTTAAAAATCCATGATTTAATCATTTGAGCATAGTCATCTTTGTTCATGATCCTCTCACATGCATCATATGAGGATGCACATGATAAATGAAGAGCACATGTATAAAGCATTTCGAAATTCAATTTGTTTAAACTATTGTTAAGAAGATTTTATCATATCCAAATCGATGGGATTTTGACACTACTTACGCAGTAAAATTTAAGCGAAATAATCATGAACAGAATGGAGATATACGGTTTGCTGAAGAACCTGTAGTAAAACGATATGAGGGTTAATATCTCTCTAATCAGTCGGACCACTAAGCAAAATTCATCAAACAAGGTTTGTTTCAGAGTGACATGATTCACAAAAAAAAAACATACACATAATAGATCAAAAGTCATAACTTACAGATGATCAGCGATTCAATTTCTTGCGTGATCCGTTAATCAAGTTTTCTTTTCCCAAATAATCATTTGCCCATAATGTATGCTTCTTATTCTTCTTGGAGATGCCTCCTAAACCTTGGTCCGAATATATTTCCACATCTGTGTTCAATAAGGCAGAAGCTCATCATTTCATTATTTAACCCAAGACCTTTTTTACTCTGTACATCCTTCTTCGATATCAACTTGTAGGAGATATGTCGCCAGAATCTTTCTTTCGCTACAGTTGACAGCTTCAAAAGATAAAATCATGAAACATGATAGAAATCTATGGCCGCTTCTTGCTCAAATCATTCATAGTCACGTCAAATCTTCTCTGTATCTAAATGATTTCATCACTGCAGTATCATCAATTTTTATTCCTTGGATTCTGCACATCACTCACCTGATCCGTAAGCAAAATCCATCCGCGAGCACCTATTGACATAAATGTTGTAGTCATAAAACGCCTATAAAATGGCCTTTAAACGTTGCACTAAACAAGCCTTCTCTCCTGCTTGTTTGATTAGCTCTCATCAATTATGCTCTTTGAACCGATTCGGGAATCCCCTTTCTTCTCGTATCACATCAATTATCAATAGAATATATGTGAACCATACAAGAAAAACTACAATTTATACTATAAGAAATCCACAGTATAATTATTCAAGTTAGCTGCTGGTATATGAAAACACTTCATTGTAGGAGATTAAAGAAACAGAATCATCCACGTGTTATGATGACACTTCTGCTTATTTGCAAAAAATATACGTAGACGTGTTACATTTGTAATTCACCAATGTGGTACACGTTGGAGGCACCGTCCATTGAGCTCTATGTCAGATTACTGATGTTGTCATCTCTAATCATCGCCAGGACGGAAATGCATGTATTGCCCTCCTCATGCGCAGTGTTCCCGAATTCTCACTAGTGACCGAGAGATTGTCAGAGAGACATGATGTCCCTTCTTCTCCTCTGCGCGTTGTGTGTTCTCCCCGATGGATGCCCTCAATCCTCCCTGAAAAACTCCGTGAATCCCCTATCAGAGAAGTATGCCCGTCTTTTTCTTCTTCCTTCCAAATATGCCGACTCCGTCTGCCGCGTGAAGTCTTTTTCCTTTACTGCCGATCTCCTTCGACCCTCCCCTTGCCCTCGTGATTCCCAGCAAAAAAAACTCCTAGAGAGGCACGCACATCATTTCCTTATTCATACATTTACACATCTTTTTACATAATAAATCATGTTCACATGCATGTACACTTGAAATATTTTCATGTCTCAATATACTTGCTTTTATGTTTGCACTTAAATGCACTTCAAATTTATGCACATCTCATTCACAAACACATATATACGTATGTTTTTTGCACATACACATCTCCAAATATTTGCATCTATATTTTCCTTTTCCCTAATCGCTTTGCAGACACATATAAAGTAATGTGAGTCATACATCAACATGCAGATTGAGCAATGGTTACTTCTTAATGGAATCACGTTTAAGGCAAGAGATCACCAAATTCTAGTTTGATGTTCTGCAATAGCTCACAAGCTTTGATGTAGATTCTCGACCACATCCACCCCTTTGAACCTGTGCATCCTCCGGATGCACCAACCTGCATACATAACATCAAACACAAGCGAGCATCAAGTAGTCATGGCAGATAAACATAATTTAAAGAAATTTCAACTAAATAAATGAAACGTGAATATGCATTAAACTTGGCATAAATCAAGAGAAGAAGGTAGACAAAAACATCCCATACAACGTATCAGAATACACTAATGCACTTAGACTAGAAATCACATGAGTAAATCGAAAACTTCTTAGCTCTCTCGTTAACTCGACCCGGTTAGATCTAATAGCCTATCCGAAGCATTTGCATATACCAATCCTTGCTAACTTGATTTATGAAACTCCCATCCGGCTTCCCTATTGATCTCCCACCATCCGAATCCCCATCAGACTTTTTCTTATTTTTCTCTTATTTTTATTTTATTTTTCTTTATTTTAATTCTTTATCCCAGCTCAGCCTTTATATCTTTGCTTTTATCTTTATTTATTTATTCACACATATTGGCCTATGTCGAAATCGGATGCGACTCGTGGACCTGACCACCCGGGCAGGTTTAGCCCACCCATCTACCGACCCGACATAGCACACGATGCACAATGTCAGCCTCATACGAAATCAACGTCAGCTCGTGGCTCTAACCACCCGATCAGAGTGACTCCACCCGCCTATCAACCCACATTAGCACATAACAACATGTAGGTTAGGCCATACGACACAACTAGCGTTTGCTCGTGGTCCTGATCACCCGACCAGGGTAGTCCCACCCGCCTACTAGCTCATCGCAGCGCCCAACAGCACATACACATACACATAGATAGCTCGCTGGTATAAAAATTCTTTTCTCGATACATAATCTGTCTGAAGATCAGGTCAGATGAGAGATCAAGAGGAGAAGTCGAAGTGTCTCACTCATCAAGTGCTCATAAACAGTAGTATATGCAGATACTTAGTCTAGGTCTTCCCTTCACCTTCCTCGGTCTTGTTCCCGAAAGTTCTATTCCGTCTTCTAATATTACTCGTATAATCTCAATCCTTATACATCACATGTAATCTTATTAGTGGTATGAGATTTTTGTTCTACTTAATTTTCTTGTTGTTTATGCATTTTCTTTATGCATTATATGCTTAATCATGCAGTCTTTTTATATACACATGTACAAGAGAAAAGAAAAAACTAAAGTGATAACATCTGACCAGTATGAAGTCAGAAGCCACTTGAGCTTGTCGCCTCCAATCTCCTCTTCTTGTTTCATTTTGAGTCGCTATCTTCAATTTTTGATTCCTATGTCTTTCTTCAAATCAAAGCAATAACATAAGATTTATACATTCCTATTTACAAAAACATTCCTTTAAGCTTTATGGAATTTTATTGAAAAAGATTCTTCCTTCAATCTCACCTTCTTTGAAACATACTCACCAATGAAGATGTGGTTGAAAAGAAGCCACCTCTGGATTGCATCAATTAAGGAAGTATTTTTAAACAAGGTACACAGGTGGACAAGCCATTTCATTTTGTTGTTGATTCCTTGTAAGATTCTTTGACATACATTGCTCTTGGAGAATTTGAAAATCCATGATTTAATCATTTGAGCATAGTCATCTTTGTTCATGATCCTCTCACATGCATCATATGAGGATGCACATGATAAATGAAGAACACATGTATAAAGCATTTTGAAATTCAATTTGTTTAAACTATTGTTAAAAAGATTTTATCATATCCAAATCGATGGGATTTTGACACTATTTACGCAGTAAAATTTAAGTGAAACAATCATGAACAGAATGCAGATATACGGTTGGCTGAAGAACCTGTAGTGAAACGATATGAGGGTCGATAGCTTTCTAATCAGTCGGACCACTAAGCAAAATTCATCAAACAAGGTTTGTTTCAGAGTGACATGATTCACAAAAAAAAAACATACACATAATAGATCAAAAGTCATAACTTACAGATGATCAGCGATTCAATTTTTGTGCGATCCGTTAATCAAGTTTTCTTTTCCCAAATAATCACGTGCCCATAATGTATGCTTCTTATTCTTCTTGGAGATGCCTCCTAAACCTTGGTCCGAATATATTTCCACATCTGTGTTCAATAAGGCAGAAGCTCATTATTTCATTATTTAACCCAAGACCTTTTTTACTCTGTACATCCTTCTTCGATATCAACTTGTAGGAGATATGTCGCCAGAATCTTTCTTTTCGCTACTGTTGACAGCTTCAAAAGATAAAATCATGAAACATGATAGAAATCTATGGCCGCTTCTTGCTCGAATCATTCATAGTCACGTCAAATCTTCTCTGTATCTAAATGATTTCATCACTGCAGTATCATCAATTTTTATTCCTCGGATTTTTCACATCACTCATCTGATCTGTAAGCAAAATCCATCCGCGAGCACCTATTGACATAAATGTTGTAGTCATAAAATGCCTGGAAAATGGCCTTTAAAGGTTGCACTAAACAAGCCTTTTCTCCTGCTTGTTTGATTAGCTCTGATCAATTATGCTCTTTGAACCGATTCGGGAATCCCCTTTCTTCTCGTATCACATCAATTATCAATAGAATATATGTGAACGATACAAAAAAAACTACAATTTATACTATAAGAAATCCACAGTGTAATTATTCAAGTTAGCTGCTGGTATATGAAAACACTTCATTGTAGCAGATTAAAGAAATAGAATCATCCACGTGTTATGATGACACTTCTGCTTATTTGCAAAAAATATACGCAAACATGTTACATTTGTAATTCACCAATGTGGTACACATTGGAGGCAGCGTCCATTGAGCTCTGCATCAGATTACTGATGTTGTCATCTCTAATCATTGCCAGGAACGAAATGCATGTATTGCCCTCCTCATGCGCAGCGTTCCCAAATTCTCACTAGTGACCGAGAGATTGTCAGAGAGAGATGATGTCCCTTCTTCTCCTCCGTGCATTGTGTGTTCTCCCCGATGGATGCCCTCAATCCTCCCTGAAAAACTCCGTGAATCCCCTATCAGAGAACTCTGCCCCTCTTTTTCTTCTTCCTTCCAAATCTGCCGACTCCTTCTACCGCGTGAAGTCTTTTTCCTTTACTGCCAATCTCCTTCGACCCTCCTCTTGCCCTCGTGATTTCCAGCAAAAAAAACTCCCAGAGAGGCACGCACATCATTTCCTTATTCATACATTTACACATCTTTTTACATAATAAATCATGTTCACATGCATGTACACTTGAAATATTTTCATGTCTCAATATACTTGCTTTTATGTTTGCACTTAAATGCACTTCAAATTTACGCACATCTCATTCACAAACACATATATACGTATGTTTTTTGCACATACACATCTCCAAATATTTGCATCTATATTTTCCTTTTCCCTAATTGCTTTGCAGACACATATGAAGTGATGTGAGTCATACATCAACATGCAGATTGAGCAATGGTTACTTCTTAATGGAATCACGTTTAAGGCTAGAGATCACCAAATTCTAGTTCGATGTTCTGCAATAGCTCACGAGCTTTGATGTAGATTCTCGACCACAACGTATTGTTGGAGTTGGACGTCTGCGGAAGCACGCGAACAGCACAAGGAAGAAGAAGAAGCTTGGAGCACAACACACAAGACTGAATGTATTACTAGAGAATGTACAAAGATAAGTAGCCCATTAGGGCAATAGGCGTATATACAAGCCGAGGGAAAAAAACCTCCTAAAGAGGGAAAAAAGTGCCCCGGCAGTCCTGGAGTGTTCACACACATCACTACCTAAATATATCAACAAATCCCCCCTGGGAGTGATGCGGTGAACAAGGAGCTGGCACTCATGTATAAGGACGTGCCAAGCTATGTGGAAATCACTCCACAAAAGGAAGTAAGCCCAAAGCTTTGCGGAAAGCTTCAAACTTCTCCCTAGGCAGAGCCTTCGTGAAAAGGTCTGCAATGTTCTCCTGCGTGGGCACATATGCCAAGCTGATCTCCCCAGCAGAGAACCTCTCCCTGACATAGTGATAATGCACCTCAATGTGCTTAGTGCGAGCATGGAACACAGGGTTCCTCGCAACTGCCAATGCGCTCTGACTGTCAGTGAAGATGGTGGTGGCAGAAGACTGGCCAACACCCAAATCAGCCATAAGGCGTCTGAGCCACACACACTCAACAGTCGCTGTGAAAGCTGCCCTATACTCAGCCTCATAACTGGAAGTGGCCACAGTAGGCTGCTTCTTGCTCAACCAAGATATACATGAGCTACCAAGCATGAAGCAAAAACCACTGGTGGACACACGAGTGTCATAGCAACCAGCCCAATCTGAGTCAGAAAAAGCATGCAAATCTGGCGGTAGTGATCCCCCCTTGGGATAAAACAACCCAAGTAGCCGAGTACCACTCAAGTAGCGAAAGATGCGCTTAACCGCTTTCCAATGCGTGACTCCTGGGCAATGCATAAACCTGCTCATCTGTGAGACAGCAAACTGAATATCTGGCCGAGTAATGCATAAGTAAATCAAGCATCCAATAGCCTGCTGATAGAGAACAGCATCAAATGCATCTCCAGCATCATGAAGACTCAATCGTAAACCTGTCTCCATAGGAGTGGCAATAGGCTTACAGTCTTCAAGGCCAAAACGCTGCAATAATGTGTCAATATATTTCGTTTGACACAAAGCCATTCCACCATCAACGTGCATAAACTGAATGCCCAAATAGTGATGCAAATGCCCCAAATCAGACATCTCAAATGAGGCATGCAAATCAGCCTTAAAATCAGCAATATGTGTCTCAATAGGACCAGTGAGCAGCATGTCATCAACATAGACAACAATGATCAGAAGCACATCATTAGCACGTTTAACATATAAGGTGCTTTCAGTTGGACTGTTCTCAAAACCATGTGCAATCAGATAGGCATGTATCTTCTCATACCAAGCACGTGGTGCTTGCTTTAAACCATATAACGCCTTCTTTAACCTGCACACCTGGTTTTCATGCCCTTTCTGCACAAAGCCACGGGGCTGAAAAACATACACTTCTTCATGCAAGTCACCATTCAGAAATGCTGTTTTAATGTCCAACTGATGTACATTCCAACCATGATGGGCTGCAAGTGCACAAATGCTCCGAACAGTAGTCATACGGCATGTAGGTGCAAAGGTCTCATCAAAATCAATGCCTCTTTCCTGCGCATAACCCTTTGCAACAAGCCTAGCCTTATACCTGTCAACTGTACCATCAGGTTTACGCTTCAGCTTGTATACCCACTTAGTGCCAATGGCCTTCTTGCCAGGAGGCAAGTCACATAAAGACCATGTACCATTCTTCATTATAGCATCATATTCAGATTGCATAGCAGCCATCCAATTTTCTGAATTTTGTGCTTCATCAAAAGAAACAGGCTCATTCTGATCACAGAGACTAGATGCAGCCATAGCATAGCAATCTGATGCAAAGGAGGCACTATGAGAGCCTGAACGAGTACGATATGACAAAGGTGCATCTAATTTGCTGTCACGCAAAGTCTGCACCAGCCATTTTGGCATAGTTTTTGCCTGCTCAATATCAGCTCTCTCATCAACAAGTGCATCATGTAAATCTGCATCAGAAATGGAATGATCTGCATCATCATATGAAACCTGCAAAGGCTGAGAAGTTGCCTCATTAGGACCAGCACTAGCCTGTCCACCTGTAAAAAGAGGCATCAAAGTATCATACATGTCTTTGGAGCTAACAGATGTCTCCTTAGTACATGAAAGCAATGGCTGAATAGCATCTTCTACAAAGACAACATCACGGCTAACCAGAATGCGTTTAGTCTGTGGATGATACAGACGATAGCCTTTACTTTCAGAACTGTACCCAACAAAAATACATTTTACCGCCTTATCATCCAATTTTCTGCGATGTTGTTCAGGCACTAATGCATATGCCAAACAACCAAAAACACGCAGATGAGCAACAGATGGCTTGCGGTCATGCCAAGCCTCATATGGAGTGATAGACTGCAACGCTTTAGTGGGACACCTTTTCAGTACATATGCTGCACACATGACAGCCTCAAGCCAGAAACTATGTGGTAAAGCCTGACTTTTGACCATGCACCTCGCCATCTCCATGAGTGACCTGTTCTTTCGTTCAGCAACTCCATTCTGTTGAGGTGTATACGGCACTGTACACTGGTGTTTTATCCCACGTTCAGCCAGAAATGCATTAAAATCTGAAGACATATACTCCCCCCCTCGATCAGAACGGAGGGTGCCCATTTTACATGCTGACAGATTTTCAGCCAAAACCAAAAACTGTTTGAAGCACATGAACACTTCGGACTTTGCTTTGAGTGGATATACCCATGCATGCCTGGAAAAATCATCAATGAAAGTCACGAAGTAAAGGTAATTTCCAAAAGAGGGTGTCTGCATAGGACCACAGACATCACTATGTACAAGCTGCAATTTCTGCGTAGCCCGAACTGAACCATCTTTTGGAAAGGAAGAACGCTGCATTTTGCCCAAAATACAGCCTTCATAAACATGTTTTCCAGGTGCCTCAAGTTTGGGCAAAGAGGACACCATTTCAGATTTCTGCAGGCGTAACAAACTAGCAAAATTCAGATGACCAAATCGTGCATGCCAAAGCTTTGCATCTGACATAGCCTGAGAATCATGAACTGCACATGCCGAATCATTCACAGATCTTTCATAGTCTATGAGCTTATACAGCCCACGACATAAAATGCCAGAAGCAATAATCACATCGCCATTTGAGAGATCATGGACTGTACACCTGTCATCAACAAATTTCACAACCAAGCCAATCTTGGCTAATGCAGAAACTGATAACAGATTCTTTTTTATCCCTGGCACAAATAAAGCATCTGACAAAGTGAAAGAACTACCATCAGCAGTAGTCAGAATGATCTTACCAACTCCCATAACAGGATAAGAGGAGTTATTGGCACATGTGACAGTATTCCCTGTAGGAGCAGGCTCAAGTGAAGAGAAGAAACTGCGCTGCGAGGTAATATGTTTGGTCGCCCCACTGTCAAAATACCAAACATCTGAGTCTACTATAGACATGCACTGATCATGAGAAGATGGGTCAAAACTGCAGACAGTGGTAAACGCCCATTCTTCTTCCTGCACAAGATTTGCAGACTCTGTTTTTGGTGTAGAGGCCTCTGCAACAACCATTCCAGCCTCTTTCTTCTTTGCCTCTTTAGCAGCCAATTTTGGACAGTTCTTTATAATATGATCATTTCCTTTACAGTACTTGCAGAACAATTTCTGCTTTTCTGATTTCTTTTCATCTTTATCCTGGTTCTTCGATTGTGCAGCATTTGCAGATTTCTGCTTACTAGTAGAAGAGCTCCATTTTCCTTTGCCCTTCTGACTAGCCAGGAAAGCTTGATTTGCAATACGCATAATGGACCTGTTCTGCCTGGACTGATCTTCCTGCAACAGAACAGAGACTAATTCCTCAAATGACAAGGCATTCGGATTGCCTTTCATCATCAACCGAAGAGTAGAGGCAAAACTCTGATATGAATCAGGAAGACCATTCAGAACGGTCTGCACAAGTGAGCTATCTGGTATAACCTCATCAGCAGAAATCAATTGTTCCTTCAGGTCTTTGATCTTTGTAAGAAAACTGTCCATAGAATCACCTTCATTCATGTGCTCACTCTCCAACTGTTTTCGGAGGTAAGCAACACGAGCCTCATTCCTAGCCTGGTACAAAGTGGTAAGTGTATCCCAAGCATCCTTTGCTGTTCTGCAAGAGCGAATGTGAGGAATAATGGCACGTTTGACAGACAAAGATATCAATGCATGTGCCTGGGCATCTCTGCCATCCCAACGAATCTGCTCTGCAGTAGGTGCAACAGAAATAGCAGCACGAACAGGAATCTGCGGAATATCATCTTCGACACCATCTTCATCAGCTCCAACACCTGTATTTGCAGTACCTATCGTTACAGGTGTAACAGGACGTCTTTCAACACCCTGCACAATGTTCCACAATCCTTTTGCAACCAGTACATGTCGCATCATATAAGCCCATAATGGGTAGTTGGTACCATCCAACTTATCCTCAACAGCCAACATACGGAATACATCACTGCTTTCAGCCATGGCCGGTGACTAAAATACCTTGATGCAGAAAATTGACTGTATCTAAAAAAGTTGAACGGAACTGCCCAAACGAGTTCTGCTAGACCTGTAGCAGACTTCGAGACGCTTAAACTGGTGAACAGAAACTGGTATATACCTTTGGCACAAAAGGACAAAATAGCCTGCACAAG
The DNA here is from genome assembly GCA_020310875.1 of Ceratopteris richardii. Classification (NCBI taxonomy): domain Eukaryota; kingdom Viridiplantae; phylum Streptophyta; class Polypodiopsida; order Polypodiales; family Pteridaceae; genus Ceratopteris; species Ceratopteris richardii. The sequence continues at coordinate 63,137,428 of CM035420.1, read as the reverse complement.
CGCTGCGATAGTGCGTTCGGAGGCCGAAACGAGCTCAGATCGCGATTTCGGCACGACAAAGCAAAGCTGTTTTGATCTCGGAAACACCCTGAGTATGCTCACCAAATTTCGTGCGAATCTGAGACTGCAAACGGAGGAGTGTCGACGGCGCCCTAGAAGAAGCGACGACCTGCTCTGATACCAATTGTTGGAGTTGGACGTCTGCGGAAGCACGCGAACAGCACAAGGAAGAAGAAGAAGCTTGGAGCACAACACACAAGACTGAATGTATTACTAGAGAATGTACAAAGATAAGTAGCCCATTAGGGCAATAGGCGTATATACAAGCCGAGGGAAAAAAACCTCCTAAAGAGGGAAAAAAGTGCCCCGGCAGTCCTAGAGTGTTCACACACATCACTACCTAAATATATCAACACGTATAAAGAGATGTATAGATAGTGTTGAGAAGTAGTAGTAGAAAAGTAAGAAAGAAGAGAAGAGAATAACAGAACCTAAGTTGTCGTGAGTCAATCAGGTCGCTTCTGAGAGAGATGGTGAGGAAAAATTACTCGGTATAGGATTTCTTCCTTTTGGCTATGAGCAGAAGAGGGCATGCCATTTTGTACACATCTTCTCTAATAGAAAAATATCTTCATTTAGGAAATCTAAGTATTTGTCATAATTGTATGAAAGTCACTATGAACTTATCATCTTCTACTACAGACGAATGAAAGATTTTGGTGGAATAGAACACGTGCTCATAGGAATGCACTAGACAACTAAAGGTATGATTAACCAAAAAAGGATAAATGTTCAGAATTCTTGTATAGTAAGCACATGTGGTATATTATTAGAAGGACATTAGGCTATGCAATTCTTGAGAGTTTTAGCTCTAGAAAAGTCAGCAGAAAGAAATCAAAATCCACCAGAAAGCAACTAGAAAGTCACTAGAACGAAACCAAAAAGTCATTGGAAAGCATCAGAAGGATACAACTAACCACCATAATTCCACCAAAAAGGTACCACAATGAATTCGGAATAAGTTCTGGTTATCTCCAAGGGTTGAGGCTAAGTAGTTCAAGCTATTGGTGATTACAGAATCATTCTAATATCACGTTATAAACAAGAGCTTAGATACACAATACTATCATAGACTACTTGCTACATCACATCAGAGGTTTGGAAACGGCTAAAGATATATGGAATGCATTGGAAGATCACTTCCGAAATAGTACTAAAGCTAGGAAGACTATCTTATGGTCAGAGTTTACAACCTTCAAGAAGAAGCAAAGCCAAAGCATTAGTGAGTATGTCACTAAAATGAAGGACCTAGCAAATAGTCTTGGATCTATAGATGAAGATATCGAAGATCATAGGCTGATTGCACAAGTGCTTGCAGGTTTGCGAGGAGATGAAAGGTGGAAACCTTTTGTACTTCAATTGAACTTTCATTAAATCATTTTGTGCAAGATTTAAATCATTTGCTTGGACTAATGCTTACATTTGAACAAGATTTTAAGTCAGATGGTGATAAGGGACATAGCTCTTCTATGTATGCAAAGAATAAGAAGAAAATTGATAAAGGCAAAGCACAGGATGAAGAAGAATCAACTTCTCAAGTAAATTTTGCAAGAGGTAGAGGTAACAATAGAGATAAAGGTAGAGGAAATGGAAAAGGAAAAGGTAACCAAAATAACAACAAGAAGACATGTTGGATTTGTGGCCTAAACAATCATCTAGCTTATGATTGTTGGCATAATCAACAAAGCTCAAATCAGATAAGCAATGGTAGAGGCAGAGGCAAAAGATATCAAAGTTTGATCCCAAGAGGAAGATAAAATCAAAGTCAGATCCCTTGGCATACCTTGTCATCCGAGTCACCAAAGTCATCATTGGTGCCATTGGCTGTGCATGAGGGAGGACCTCAACGATCAAGGAATATAGAGGTTCCGGTACTTCTCGAGAGGTCACCCATCCCAGTATTGTTCTCCCCAGAGCTTGCTTAACGGTGGTAATCTCTTTCCACTAAGCTACACTCTTATGGTGTCGAAAGAAGAGGAAAGACTAAGCTTGAAATTACATTGAACATGTTTTGGCCCCTCAAAGCTTCATTCTTTGCTTTCAAAGCCTATTTTTGAAGCATCTTTGGGGTGTCTTTTGAATCCATTTTGGAAAACTTTTGCACATACTTCTCTTCACACAGTCCAAGAACATCAAGAAGAGTGTTCTTTGTACTTCTCTGACAATAAATATCAACCTTTGGGAATGTTTTTTCAGCCACACTCGTAAAACTACAGGTTTCTCGAAAAGTGTTCAGTTTTGATGGGAGTAGCTGCTACAAATTTATGCAGTTTTTTTGGAGCTTAAAACGTCAGAGTTGATAGACACTTGCAAGTGTTGTCGGCTAGTTTTTGGGCTCTGCATTCAGCCTTTTGGTGTCATTTTACTACATATATCGAGCACATACACATTATGTACACTTTTGTGGATACTGCTTATGTACATCCATGTGGTCATTGATATAGCGGTTACGTTCTTTGCCTAAAGCCTTTTATATTTGATAAAGAGGGTTATGGTGAGGTTTTCTTAACTGGGAGACACCCAAATGTCGGGGTCTCTTCGGTGATGCAGGTGGAAGACTTAACCAACCTCGCCATAAGAGATGTATGATAGTTGTTCATAAGTGCTCAATAAGCTTAGTTGCCTTCTATTGGGTAACTGATTATATGCAGTGGAGTCAGTGATTCACTATGCAGCCAAACATGTAAATACTTGCAGTTTTATGATATTTTGAAATTGGTCATATGCTCATTTTGCAAAGGATACTCTGGCAAAAGTTTTCCATATTTTTGGTTTTTTCAATTATACAGTGGTGGATTTACTCCTTGATACACTTATTCATTGGTGTTCAGACTCTTCTAGCTCCATTATCATTCCATTGAGTTCTCTACCATCATGAAATCAGAGGCCTCAGGCACATCCGATGGATCAGGGTCTAGTGCTAGTGTTCCGAGCAGGAGCTATAACTTGCAAGGCAAAGAACATTTTGAGATCCAAAAATTTGATGGCACAAACTTTGCTCTATGGAAGAATCAGATTAAAGATGTGCTGATTCAAAGGAGGCAATGGAAGCCAGTAAATGGAATTTCAAAGAAGCCTACTGACATGGATGAAGATGATTGGGATGAGTTAGATGAAATGGCTAGGTCTACCATTCACTTGCACCTGGCAGATAATGTTTACTTTACAGTATTAGACTGTGAAAGTGCAAAGGAGCTTTGGAAGAAGTTATGCAATACATGTGAAAAAGAGATGGCATCAAATAAAGTCTATCTGATGAGAAAATTATATGACCTTTGTATGAAGGACACAGATAGTGTTGTTGCCCATCTAAATGAGTTTGATGCTATATTCTCCCAGTTATAGGCTCAGAAAAGGGATATGGATAATGAGATGAAAGCAGTATTGTTGTTATGCACCCTGCCATCATCATGGGATACATTCTGCACAGCTATTAGCAATAGTGCACTGGGTGGTAAACTCGTCTATCATGACATATGTGGAGCACTCTTGAGTGAGGAGATTCGTAGAAAATCTATGGTTGACACTCCGATTGGAGATGCATATAATGTTCGTGATTCTTACCAAGAAAAGAATCAACAATGTGGTAGGAGCAAGAACAAGGAAAAGAATGGTCAACGGAATAAGAGTAGAAGTAAATCAAGGAAGAGGGATATGAAATGCCATTATTGTCATAAGAAAGGACATATGAAGAAAGACTGTTATGCATTAAAGAATGCTAAAGGTAAAGGACAAAATGTTGATGGGCATGTTAAACAATTACCTGCACCATCTACTTTGACTGTGAAGATTGAAGAAATAAATGCTATTTCTAATGATGCTGATGTGTTGACACTTGATAGTACTATGCCAACAGAGGCACTTATGGCTGACTCTCTTTCCCACACGTGGCTGCTAGATTTTGGTGCTTCTTTCCATGTGACACCACATAGAGAATGGTTCTCTAATTATGCAGCCAAGTCTCTTGGTACCGTGAGACTTGGTGACTCCTACCAGTGTGACGTTGTGGGGATTGGAGATGTGGTTGTGCAATTCATTGATGATTCAAAATTTACTATGCATAATGTATGCCATGTACCTCAATTATCATGCAGGTCAACTTGATGATTACAAGGTTGTCTTCTATGCTCAGTCCTTTCGCATATCAAAGGGCAATATGGTTATTGCAAAAGGAAGCAAAGTTGGATCACTTTATCCTTTATTTGTATCACAGAAAGAACACTTGTTAGCTGTTACTAAACAGCCTATGGCTTGTATTTGGCATGGTTGTTTGGGCCATATATCTCATAGTGAAATGGAACATCTTTCTCATTCTGGCTACTTACCTGTGTTATCTTTCTCGGATTTTTCATTTTGTGAGCATTGTCAACATGGAAAGCAAACTAGAAATGTGCATAGAACGCACATTGACTCTTCAATTTGGCCTTTTAGATCTCATCCATACAAATGTGTGTGGTCATATGCCCACTAGGTCCTTAGGCGGTTCTCTTTACTTTGTCACTTTCATAGATGATGCTACTAGAAAATTTTGGGTATATCCTATCAAATCGAAGGATAAGGTATTCCCTACTTTCAAAAAATGGCTTGCTCGAGTTGAGACTGAAAAAGGAACTAACCGTAAGGATTTACGTTCAGATAATGGGGGTTAGTATACCTCACATGAATTCAATCGTTTTTGTTAGTCTAGAGGGATTCGTAGAGAGTTTACAACTGCTTATACCCTTGTGCAGAATGGTGTGGCTGAAAGGATGAATAGAACTATTCAAGATAGAGTAGTCTCTATGTTGCATCATGCAAACCTCTCACAAGGATTTTGGGCAGAAGCAATATTGACTGCGATTCATGTGATTAACCTTTCACCTAGTATTGCCAAAGGTTTGAAAGTGGCACAATAGTTATGGACAGGGAAGCCACCATATTATGATCATCTTCGAGTTTTTGGGTGTGAAGCATATGTTCATATACCAAAGAATCTTAGACAAAAGTTGGATCATAAGTCAAAGAAATGCATTTTTCTTGGATATGGTCGAGAAGGACAATTTGGATATTCCTTATGGGATCTTAAAACATGGTCAGTGATCAGAAGTAGTGATGGCATTTTCAATGAGTCTAAGATGCATAAACAACCCATTAAGGAGGTTGAAGTGAGAAGAGTGGTGTTTGAGGATACTGGTCCTCCGATTAGCATGCATAAAAATGCTCCACATAGGGATGTTCAAGAGAATGTCCATTCAGATGAGTCTGCACATATTCGTGTTCAGCAACCATTGAGAAATTATGCACATGTCTCACATCCACCTGATAGATATGTTCTAGGTTTAGATTTTATTATGCTAACAGATGTCGGTGAGCCTTCTTGCTACAAAGAGGCTATGCAGACAGAGGATCATGTCAAGTGGGAGCATGCCATGAAGAGTGAGTTGGATTCTATTCACAAGAATAGTACTTGGGATTTGTTACCTTTTCCAAAGGGCAGGAAAGCTTTACCATGTAAATGGGTATATAAGTTGAAATTCACATAGATAGTGCTTCTCCAAAGTATAAAGCATGAATTTTTGCAAAGGGTTTTAAGCAACAACATGGTGTTGATTTTGAGGAAATCTTATCTCCAGTGGTCAAGATGTCTACCCTACACATGTTGCTTGGATTCATTGCAATGGAGGACTTAGAGCTAGTCCAAATGGATGGGAAAACTTCTTTCTTGCATGGAGATCTTAGAGATGAGATCTATATGAAACAACCAAAGAGTTATGTATATCCTAGCAAGGAAATTCTAGTTTGTAAGCTTAACAAGAGCTTGTATGGACTTAAACAGTCCCCTAGATGATGGTACCAAAAGTTTGATGTTTTTATGAAGTCTTAAGCCTATTCTTGAAGCAATGAGGATCATTATCTCTACACAAAGAGATGGTCAGATGGTAGCTTGATATGCTTGATACTTTATGCCGATGATATGTTGATTGTTAACATATTCTTGGCATGCGCATTACTCGTCATAGGAGCAAAAGATGCATATAGTTGTCTCAAAGTGAGTATATATCCAAAGTACTTCACAGGTTCAATATGAAGGGTGGAAAGGCATTGAGTACACCTTTACCCACATATGTGAAATTGACCAAGGATGATTGCCCCAAATCAGATGAGAAAAAGGAATTCATGACCAAAATTCCCTATCAGTCTGTTGTTGGTAGTCTCATGTATGATATGGTAGCTATGAGATGAAACATTGGACTTGCAGTGGGAGTTGTGAGCAAATATATGTCTAATCCTGGCAAGAAACATTGGGAAGCAGTCAAGATGATTTTATAATCTGAGTGGCACTAAGGACAAGTGTCTATGCTTAGGTAGAGGGAAAGCATCCATTATTGGTTACACAGATTCTGACTATGCTGGTTGTGTAGACAATCGTAAGTCTACATCAGGGTACATTCTTCATTTTGTTGGAGGTGCAATCTCTTTGAGATCTCGTCTTCAAGAATGTACAGCTAGTTCCACCAGAGAACTAGAGTATGTTGTAGCAAGTGAGGCATGTAAGGAAGCATTGTGGCTTTCTCGTCTTTCTTGTGATATGGGTTTACCTTAGCATGTACCTCATTTGCTCAGTGACAATGAGACTATCATTGCTTTGGCTAAGAATCCGGTCTATCGTGCAAAGACCAAGCACATTGAGGTGAGGTATCACTTCATAAGAGATTGCTTAGCCACTGAATGCATTATTCTTGAGAAGGTTCACACTCGAGATAATGTTGCAGATGCTTTGACCAAAGATCTACCACATGATAGCTTTTGACACTATTGTCACTTGATGGGGGTTACTTGATTCATGATCTTACACAGTCACTTGTATACTGTGTAACATGCCCATCAAGTGGGAGGTATCGTTTGTATACTTGCACTCAGGTATTCTTTATCATTCTTTATATTTTCCCCCATGATTACTTTGGCCGTATTGGCCTTTAGTGGAAGATTGTTACCGTTAGTGTCCATGTGAAAGGCCAAATGGCCAAAGGACACTTCTTTGTATATGTTCTTTAATAAAACATATAGTAGCTTGGTCAGTCACAGAGTGGATGTTCGACCGCATTTTGTAAGACCTAAGAAGTCTCTCTTCGTGCTCCCTATGTACTGTGTTTTCTGCATATTCTGCACTCCCTATGCGGAGTATTGTGTGTGGCCTTAGGAGGTCCATTTTCTACTCCAAGGATATCATCATGGAGCTCTTGATAAGCAGAGCGCACCATGGTGCATCACCATCGAATCCCTTCAAGACACAATTTGCATTCAATCAAGAAAGTAAAGTGCAAGAATTGAAATGACCTATTAACCAATGTTCTATATGTTCCCATAATACTCAAGAAACTAATTAGTGTGGGTCAAATAGTGGAGAAATGTTTTCAAGTTATATTCACAAATGAAGGAGTATTTGTGGAAGATCCAGACAATGGACACAAACACATTGTCTATGGTAAGAAAGAAGGTAGACTCTTTACTCTTAAAGTACAAGGAAATATTGTTCAAGCTTTGATCATGCAATTACAGAATAAGACCTCAAGCATAAGAGGTTAGGTCATTTCAATGAAAAATGAATCAAAACCATGGTAGCAAATCAATTTGTATTGGGACTACCAAATGTGCAAAATCAACACATGGTTTATAAATATGAAGCATGCCAAATGGGAAAGGCACACAGATTACCATTTTAGAAGAAAGGATTCAAGCATGATGAATTACTAGAACTTATTCATACAGATGTATGGGACCGACAAATGAAGGATCAATCAACAGATCGAGGTATTATGTTCTTTTCATTGATGATGCTATAAGATGGATAACTCTTTATGTTTTGAAGGAAAGATCAAAAGTGTTTAGATCCTTCAAACACTTTCATGCATATGCAAAAAGAATTACAAGGCAAAGACTAAAAAGACTAAGGATTGATGGAGGGGGAGAATATTTCTTCCAATAGTTCAATGATTATCTATGGAATGCAGACATTAAGAGAGAAATAACTTGTAGGTACACACCTCAACAGAATGGGGTGGCAAAAAGAAGAAACAGGACTTTGATTGAGTTTGTTAGAGCAATGCTAAAGGAAAAGAATTGTCCAAATTATCTTGGGGTTGGGGCTGTGAATATAGCTACATATCTTGTGAACAGACTATCGTGTACAACTCTAAATGGGATAACCCCTTATGAAGCCTAGTGGGGTAAGAAACCCACACTAGATCATTGCAAGGTGTTTGGGTCAATCACCTATGCTTGTGTACCATCACAAATCAGACATAAGCTTGAACCAAAGTTGGAAAAGTATGTGCTCATTGGGTATGATGAAAAGAAGATGGGATACAAGTTATGGAGTCCTCTAACAGAACAATTTATTGTTTCTAGAGATGTAACATTTGATGAACAGAAGAGTTAGTATGTAGATCAAACTCAAAACATTGAAGCATTCGAAGAAGAAGTAAGAAGAATTGAAAAAGGTAAGTCACATATACAGTAAATGAAGATGAAGATCATATGTAAGCAAGTACATCCAGAAGACTTGAAGATGCACCGAGGTTTGATGAAGAAGTGTATTCAGACACTCTTGAAGAATATGAACCAAGAAGATCAACCAAAAGAAGGAAACAACCAACAAGGTATTCTTTATGATACATCTTACATAACTCAGAAAAATTATGCTTACATGGTTAAGGAAGATGAAGAACCACATAACTATGTTGAAGCAAAAGGTAAAACGCAATGGGAAGAAGCAATGAAGGAAGAGGTCAATGCACTGCAGGAGAACAAGACTTGGGAACTTGTTCCAAAACCGATTGGTAAGAAAGTAATTGGAAACATATGGGTTTATAAAGTAAAAAGGCTTGCAGATGGAAGAATAGCTAGATATAAAGCTAGACTGGTGGTCAAAGGCTATGGTCAAAATCATGGCATAAACTTTGATGAGACGTTTAGTCCTATGGCAAGGATGCAAACTATAAGAACAATCATTGCCATTGCAGCATCTAAAGGATGGACATTGAGTCAACTAGATATAAAGAATGCATTTCTGAATGGATACATATCAGGAAAAGTTTGTATGGAGCAACCTCAAGGTTTTGCAAATCCCAATTATCCAGATTATGTTTGTAGGTTGGGAAGCGCTCTCTATGGATTAGAGAAAGCTCCAAGAGCTTGGAATTATAGACTTGTGAATTATCTCAATGACCTTGGATATCAAAGTTCAAAGGCAGATGCAAGTCTACTTATCAAGCGGATAGATGAAGGTATGATCTACATCTATATTTATGTAGATGATATAATAATCATAGGTACCTCAAATGAAGGAATCAAGGAAATGAATAGACTAATCAAAAAGGAATTCAAGATAAGTGATCTAGGAAAATTGACATATTTTCTTGGAATGGAAATCACTTATGCAGTTTGTGGCATATATGTATCACAAGAAAGATACCTTCTAAATTTGTTGAGTACGTTTAGCATGGAGAACTATAGAGAAACTTCAATGCCACTTGAAGTCAATCATAAACTTAGCAAATATGATGATGTAGAGTTCAAAGACATGAGGAAGTATCAATCGTTAATGGGAAGCTTAATTTATGCTACACTAACAAGACCGATCTTAGTTATGCAGTGGGAGTTCTTCACAGTTCATGCATTGTCCAAAGGATCAACATTGGATTGCAGGTCGAAGAGTTCGCAAATATATAAAGAGAACTATAAAGGAAGGATTATATTATCCTTTTACTTCAGACATAAAGTTGAGAGCATACAATGATTCAGACTAGGTTGGAAGTCAAGATGATAGAAGATCAATGCATGGATACATGATATACATAGGTGATAAGCTTGTAAGCTGGTGTTCAAAGAAACAACATACAGTGTATTTATCATCATTAGAAGCAAAATACAAAGGACTTGTAGATGCAGCTAAAGAAGTAATATGGATGCAGACTTCGCTTAGAAGCGTGGGCATAGATCAAGGTATGCCTACTATACATAGAGATAATATGAGTTCATTATATCTTGTAGCAAATCCAGTATTCCATGCAAGAACAAAGCACATAGAGATTCAATATCATTTCCTAGGAGAAAATTTAACGGAGAAGGATCTTGAAGCGGTATACACTTCTACGAAAAATCAAATTGCAGATATCATGACAAAGAGCTTGGATGGAATAAAGACAAGCAAATTCAAAGGAATGGAAGGGATAAAAGAAAAGAAGGATATATGAGAAAATCAGAGGATACTAATTTCCATGGAATGCTAATTAGTGATTGCAGGGGAGCTATTGGGGCTTCACTCACTAATTAGACAAAACAAAACAAGCAATAGTGAGTGCAAATGAGAACTATGTCGTAAGAAGAGAACTTCCATGTCAAAAATCAAGCAAATTGCATCTTATCTTTGAAAACCCTTTATACTAGTATACATATATTTTAAAAATCAAGTGAAAACATGTGATTTTTTTATATTTATTGGCATTTTGGAAAATTTAAGAGCTCAAGATATGCCCAACATTTTGATTTATTTAACATTGACATCTCCAAAATCTATATGAGAAATATAAAAGTGATAAAAAATCATGTATAGAAAATATAAATTGAAGATGTGTTTGACGGAGGATCTCAGATATCATTAAAAAATGCAATAGAACATGGTTTCATTATATGAACTGCTTTGGACCATTTGTATAAGCACCAAAAATATCATAGATTTTCAAATCACAGAGCAATCTCACACGAATAAAGGATTGCAAGATCAGAAATCCATTTTGATCCAGATCTACTGGGATACGAATTTGAATTTTGGAGCATACAGACCAAATGTATATACGTTCATCCGGTGATAGAGGATGTGGTGCATATATGTATGAAGGGATGTGTAGATAGTGTTGAGAGGTAGTAGTAGAAGAGTAAGAGAGCAGAGAAGAGAATAACAAAACCTGAGTTGTAATTCGGAAGAGTCGTGAGGTAGTATGGTAGTTTTTGAGAGAGATGGTGAGGAAAAATTACTCAGTATAGGAGTTCTTCCTTTTGGCTATGATCAGAAGAGATCATGCCATTTTGTACACAACTTCTCTAATAGAAAATTCTCTTCATTGAGGAAATCTGAGTATTTGTCATAACCATATGAAAGTTAGCTACGAGTTTTTCTTGACTTTTTTCTTGATCTTCTTAGAAGTATATCTCATAATACAAGTGTAAAGGATTCGTGATTGATAACTCACTATGAAGTTATCATCTTCTACTATAGATGAACGAAAGATTTTGGTGGAACTGAACACGTGCTCAGAGGAATGCAATGGACAAGTAAAGGTATGATTAACCAAAAAAGGATAAAATTTTAGAATTCTTGTATGCTACGTGCATGTGTTATATTATCAAAAGGACATTAGGTTGTGCAATTTTTGAGAGTTTTAGCTCCAGAAAAGTCACTGAAAAGAAACCAGAAGCCATTGGAAAGCAATCGAAAAGTCACTAGAAAGCATCGAAAGGATACAATTAACCACCACACCCTAAAGTACTCATAAAAATACCCCTTTTTTGTACAATGGAGGTGTGCCCATGTTAACACTCCCCTAAGCACTTTTTTATATTTCCCTTATGCTATGGTGTGGAAGCCTCTTAAATAAATCCACCTTTTTTGCACACATATAGAAGCTCACATGTAAAAATCTGACGCATGTCCTTTCTTGGGATTTGTTAGTTAGAGAAGGAATATTTGCAAGATATCAAAAGATATGTTAGTTATACATGTGCTCCCTTTTTGACTAGTCAAAAGGAGCACATGGGAAATAGAGCCAAGCCTATATATAGAGGCTCATTTTTGTAAAGGGGGGGAGCTCTTGGTTTGATGTGCTCTTCATGTACATATTCTTTATGAATGGATGCACACTCTCTTTTACTCTTTTACTGTGTACATTCTTGTATTGTGTCTTGTGAGAGTGTGAGAGAGTGAGGTGTGTGTGTGTCTCCATGCTTGTCTCTCCTTTGATGTGTGAGTAGAGTAGCTGCATTACTTGTATTTTTCACATTATGCTAACACACAAAAACTAAAGGTGATCTGTAGGATTTTCTCCATCTTTGTTGCTTGAAGATCTTCGTGTGGTGCTCATTCATCACTTGGTAACCATGATCATTACTCCCTTTCATAATGCAATGCCATTCCTCTTCATGAATCAATAGTGGTACTTAGTTCTTCTATCACCAGGTAATGTTGCACGTAGTCTATGCAAGCATCACACAGTGCTTCCTTTGTTAGTGTATATATTGATCATCACTAGATGTTCTTTGATCTAATCTTTTGTGTGTTATGCTTCTAATGCATGAATCATGCCTACTTCACACACAATGTTCATGACTTTGGGTTTATGGGTATTGAACATGGCTTTTTGTTTCTGATTGTGTTGAACTTGTTGCAAGGTCTATATGCATTACACTATTTAGTGTTCAACTCCATTATGCAATCATCAACGCAACATGTGTTTCCTAACAGCTTCTAGTTTTTTGGTCACACATTTCTCTTTTTTGTTTTTCTAGACTAAGCCAGGTGGTTGCGACTCACCATTATCTCGGTATGTTTGATGCCCCATCATAATAATTGAGGAAGCTATTACACTACCACCATTCGGGGATCAGAATAGGCACTCATGCTCTAGTGAAAGCACACTTTGTGAGCTGAGTGATGATATATGGGAATGGTTTTGTGCATCATGTGTTGTCCTTCTGGTTGAATTCGGTCCTCATTCAGGGTGACTTCAAGTAAATTGCAAGCAATTCTCTATTATCTATATCTTGTTTTGTTCTATTAGTGCTTGGTTGGTTGTGGGTTTGAGTTTTGGATTTAAGACTTATTGGATTTTCCTTACTCTCTATGGTGCACATGGTGCATATAACCATTTTTTTCTAAAACTCAAGCCCCATTGGTTTAGACTTGATCCCTCACTACCTGTCATGAAGAATGAGTTTTCCTAGGGGTTCTCTACTGAGCAAGCCTCCTAGAAAATTCTCTTGGGCCACCATGCTCTCATTTTCCCAATATCAAAAGAAAAACTCTAATTCCTATCACCCCAACACTTTTTTCTCACTCTCAACTTATGGCTTCTTGTCAATAACACCTAGAAAATGGAGAATTAGCACCAATGTCGACTTGGTATATTACTTGACATGAGAAGTGCTTGGTCACTCTTCCATTTGGCACTTATTTCTTTATAAGGGAAATCAAAATGATTTGGTAAATGCAATCTTTCACTTTACAATGTGTCTCTCAATATGTAGGAAGACAAAGTGCATTCGATTGGATCCCTATGATGGTGTTGTGAAGTCTTCAAGCTTTTCGATGGTGATGGATCTATAGAGAATGTCTTGTTCAATGGATTGTTGGAGATCTCTTCACGATTGTAGTTGTGCCAAGAGGGTATTGCTTGTCATCACCTATAGGATCCATTGATGATGTTAAAATATGACAATACTTCTAATCTTGTGGGGATTCTTATGACTCCTTATTTAGATAGATTGAGCCCTAACCCTTGAAATCCTTGATGTTCATTTAAAGATCTTGGTTAGAAATGATGCTTTGATTTTGGTTCCCCTTGGTTTGATTTCGACTACCACTTAAAGTACAGGTTGTTGGAACAAGTCCATGACAATTCTAAGTGGTGGCTTGAGTCTCCAAAAGACATAGAAAAGTTCAAGCAAGTCCTAAAGCCTTGAAGAGTTCACTTGTGAACTCACCCTTGTAACTTTTGAGTTTCTACTTGATGTAAAAGTGGAAGAATCTAAAGTGGTTGAATCCACTTGATGAGTGGAAAAGAGAAGCCACAAATTCGTGATTGAATTAATTGGAGAATCAATCACTAAAAGATAGGAGATTTGTTTTAGGTGAGCAAGATTCAAATTCAAATCTTGGCTCCAATCATCACTATATATACATGACTTTTTAGTCACGGTTTTGTAATACCATTAGCAAAGCTTCATGACATATCAGAGTGTGATCTCAAGGCAAATACATGTATCAGTAAGTCCATTTTACTTTACAGTCAATACACATTTATTTTCATGATCATTTGTGTTCATATCTTCATGCCTATGTGAGTATATTGTTCACTACCATACTTCTCAGCTTTTCACTCAGATTGTAGAGATGGTTTCTTTGAGAATGGTGCATGATTTTCCATGATCTAACTTGCTAAAGGTATCCCTCTAAGTCAACTATATAGTCCCAAATTTTCATTTCATTTGGATTTCAAAATTGTGAGATAGATTCATTTTCAGTCACCTGTTTCTTTGCATCTTCTACCTCCTGAAAACTCGGGATCACATACCTGACTTGTTAAACTTATTTCTCTTAGTATGGTCAATTATATTTTATGAAATAACTGCCAAAAGGTTGTGTTGCTTCCAAATTAGATTCCTCTAAAAGCTCTTTGGTCAATTGTAATCAAAGAATGAGCATTGAGTGAAATACTGAAGCATTCATGACCAAAGTAGAAAGTTTCTTCATGTTGACTTTTGGTCATACTATTTTGTTTTGATTCAACTTTTTGGGAGTGATCTTCCAAGATACATAGGGTGTCTAATACATCCTTTGGAAAGATAAAAGGGCCCACAACATATCCCTAGAGTTAATTTGGTTGGTGTAGTGCAAAGTTTCTATCTATACATGGATATGCATGTACAAGATTTCAATACACTCATAGGATAATTGCTTACTCAAGAGGCTAAGCTTATCAATAATGGAGAAGGCTCCAAAGTAAATCAATCTTCTGCTTTGTATATTGATAAAAGCAAGTCCAAAGAGAACAAAGGAAGAGGAAAGAAAGTGTATGATGAAGTAGGTACACAGCAAAATAACTATGAAGGTAGAGGAAGACATGGTAGAGGTAGAGGTAGGGGAGGAAGAGAAGGTAGGGGGAGATCCCAAGACTCTAATCCCTATTCTATTAACTAATCATACAACTAAAAATTGCTTTAGGAATTCTAGGAATCAAAGATGTAGAAGCTACAATAGAGGAAATTATGGCTACTCTAGAGGAAGGACCATCAACTTCAATGGCTACCACAACAATTACAACCATTCAAACTATCAAGGAAGCAATGGAGGAAGAAGAGACTTCAATACACAAAAGACTCAAATCAAGAGGACTCATTGCTAATCATGAATATGGCAATGCCTCAAGGCAAATCTGATGAGCATGTTTTCTACATAGATTCAGGTTGTTCCAATCATGTGGTAGGAAATGTGGCCTGCCTAAACACATGATGTATAAGTGTAGTGCATGTAAATTTGGAAAGTCTCACAGGTTACCATTCATGAAGAAGGGATATATGCATGGAGATCTCTTGGATTTGGTTCATACAGATGTATGGGGACCTAGCAAGGATGCTTCAATATCTGGATCAAGGTATTATGTCTCCTTCATTGATGATTGCAGTAGATGGGCTATACTATACTTTATGAAACACAAGGATGAAGTCTTTTCATGATTCAAAAGATATTTAGCTCTTGTGGAGAATCAGACAGATAAACATTAAAAAGCCTAAGGTCAAATGGAGGGGAGAAGTACCTTTCCAATGAGTCCTCTTGCACTCAATTTGGAGCTCTGGAGAGAGAGCAGCAGCCTCTGCAAGATTACTGTTGGCGAAGAAGATGATGCAGAAAATTGAAGGAGCAAGACAATGATGGTCACAAGTGTATGTATATTGCTTCCATGTAATCTACAAGTGATTTCAAGTCCTTATATAGCCTCTAGGAGTGTTCCATGACTTTTACAAGTTGAATTTGAATTCAAATGAAGGTGGGAATGGTTGTTGGAGGGAATCAATTCACTTTCCTACAATCTAGGAAAAGTGAAGATCTAGTTTGATCTACTTTTAGGTGATTTGATTTGCTTGATTGAATGCAACTTCAACCACCAAAAATTCATGGGATTTGGGCTCTATATTTGTACCTTTACATGTGTAAAGTTCAAGGCTTTTACAACGGTAAATGAGCCATCAAAAATCTCTCAAAAAAATACAATAAATGAGCATATGAAAAAGAACTCTCCAACAGATATTCTTTCGACTCAATAGCCTTCAATGTAGATCAAATCCACCTCAAGCATAGTGTAAGCTTGATGTTCCAACAGCTCCCCCTCAAGCTAAAGTATGCTTGAGTCTTCATTCTCTGATAGGTTGAATACGTGCCATAGCTTTGAATCTACAAAGCTTTATTCCATCAAGTGCCTTTGTCATCATATCTGCTACTTGCTTTTCAGTTGGAACAAAAGAAATGTCAATCTCCTTTTCCATGAGCTTCTCCCTGATGAAGTGGTAATGGACTTCTAAGTGCTTGGTTCTTGCATGAAAAATAGGATTTGCTGCTAGATGCATGGAACTTACATTATCTCCAAATATGTGAGGTTTGGAACTCACAAATCCCAAATCTGTATACAATGCTTTTAACCATATTGCCTCTTGAGTTGCTATGGTCAAGCCTCTATACTCTGCTTCAGTTGAGGATAAAGCAATTGTTGGTTGCTTCTTGGAACTCCATGACACTAGCTTCGAACCTGCAAATGCTAAGTAACCAAATGTACTTTTTCTATCATCCTTAGCTCCTGCCAATCTGCATGTGAGTAGATTTTGATATCCAAATCTGAAGAGTAAGGATAGAATATACCTTCATTGATTGTAGCTTTGATATACTTGAGTACTCTCTTAGCTGCATCCATGTGTGGTCTTCTTGGTGAGTGCATGAACTGACTAAGCACTCCCACACTATATGAGATGTCTGCCCTTGTATGAGTAGCATATATCAAGCTACCTACCAAGCTTTGATACTCTTTAATGTCTTCAATTTTCTCCCCTTCATAAACACTAAGTTTATGATTCATCTCCAAAGGTGTACCTGCAGGTTTAGTGTTCTCCATTTTGAACTTGAGAAGAAGATCCTGAATGTATCTTCTTTGAGTCAAATACATTCCTTCATCTATGTATATCACCTGCATATCTAGGAAATATGTGAGCTCACCTAGGTCACTGATTTTGAACTCCTCTTGCATGTGTCTCTTGATCCTTTGAATGCCATTTAGATCATCACCTGTCACAATAATATCATCTACATATACATATAGATAGATAACCTCATTGTGATCTCTTTTGATGAATCACTACAAGAAAAAGGGGGGCGTAGCGACGCCCTCGAATCGGATTATGCGACGAGAAAAACGAAAACCGTCGCTTATGCGACGAAATCGTCGCATAAGCGACGGTAAAAATTTCGGATTTTTTTTTTGGCCGGTCCTCGTCGCATAAGCGACGATAGCGTCGCTTATGCGACGCTAAACCACAAGCGTCGCTAGTAGCGTCGTTGGTTAGCGACGCTATTAACGACGTTGGCAAACTGCAGAGCGTCGCATATGCGACGCTCTGGAATGTTAAAAAAAAAATTCAATTCTCCCGGCACATTTGTGCCGGGCCTTGAACGCGAGGAAGACTGAGAGAGAGAGAGAGAGATAGACCGCGCGCGCGAGAGGGAGAGAGAGAAGCGAGACCGGCTAGGTATGCGCACACACACACTTACACACACACATATGTACACACACATTCACACACATTCACACACATATACATACATGCATACATATTGCATATGCATATGCATACATACATACTTACATGCATATGCATACACACACACATATGCATACATACATACTTACATGCATATGCATACACATGCATATGCATATGCATATGCATACATAATGCATATGCATACACACATACACATACACATGCATACACACATAGACACACATATACACACATACACATACACATGCATACACACATAGACACACATATACACACACACATATGCATACACACACACATAGAGAGACATACACACACATACACATACATGCATACACATACACACATAAACACATACACACACATAGACACATACACACATAAACACATAAACACATAAACACATAAACACATACACACTCATAGGTACACACACATACACATAGACACACACACATAACACACATGCACACATAGACACATACACACATACACATGCATACACACACATACACATGCATACACACATACAGACACATATACACACACATACACACACATATATGCATACACATACATAGAGAGACATACACACATAAACACATACATGCATACATTTGCATACATAATGCATATGCATATGCATATAATGTGCATACATAATTACATGCATACATAATGCACATGCATAGATACATACACACACACAGATACATACACACATAGACACATACACACACATGAACACATACATACTCATAGATACACACACATACACATAGACACACACACATACACACACATACACACATAATGATGCATACACACACATACACATGCATACACACATACAGACACATGTACACACACATACACACATAATGATGCATACACACACATACACATGCATACACACATACAGACACATGTACACACACATTCACACACACATTCACACACATTCACACACATATACATACATGCATACATATTGCATATGCATATGCATACATACATACTTACATGCATATGCATACACACACACATATGCATACATACATACTTACATGCATATGCATACACATGCATATGCATATGCATACATAATGCATATGCATACATAATGCATATGCATATGCATACATAATGCATATGCATATGCATATGCATACATAATGCATATGCATATGCATACATAATGCATATGCATATGCATACATACATACTTACATGCTTACATACACTGTCATAATGTATACACACACACATATGCATACATACATGCATACACATACACACACATAGATACATACATACACATAAATACATACACACTCATAGATACACACACATACACATAGACACACACACATACACACACATACACACATAATGATGCATACATACACATACACATGCATACACACATACAGACACATGTACACACACATACACACATAATGATGCCTACACACACATACACATGCATACACACATACAGACACATGTACACACACATTCACACACACATTCACACACATATACATACATGCATACATATTGCATATGCATATGCATACATACATACTTACATGCATATGCATACACACACACATATGCATACATACATACTTACATGCATATGCATACACATGCATATGCATACACATGCATATGCATACACATGCATATGCATACACATGCATATGCATACACATGCATATGCATACACATGCATATGCATACACATGCATATGCATATGCATACATAATGCATATGCATGTGCATACATAATGCATATGCATATGCATACATAATGCATATGCATATGCATACATAATGCATATGCATATGCATACATAATGCATATGCATATGCATACATAATGCATATGCATATGCATACATACATACTTACATGCTTACATACACTGTCATAGTGTATACACACACACATATGCATACACACACATATGCATACATACATGCATACACATACACACACATAGATACATACATACACATAAATACATACACACTCATAGATACACACACATACACATAGACACACACACATACACACACATACACACATAATGATGCATACACACACATACACATGCATACACACATACAGACACATGTACACACACATAAACACATAATGATGCATACACACACATACACATGCATACACACATACAGACACATGTACATACACATTCACACACACATTCACACACATTCACACACATATACATACATGCATACATATTGCATATGCATATGCATACATACATACTTACATGCATATGCATACACACACACATATGCATACATACATACTTACATGCATATGCATACACATGCATATGCATATGCATACATAATGCATATGCATATGCATACATAATGCATATGCATATGCATACATAATGCATATGCATATGCATACATACATACTTATATCCATACATAATGCACATGCTTACATACACTGTCATAATGTATACACACACACATACATACATAGACACATACACACATAATTATGCATACACACACATACATATGCATACACACACATATGCATACATACATGCATACACATACACACACATAGATACATACATACACATAAATACACACATACATATGCATACACACACACATGCATACAAACATATACACACATATACCCACACACATGCATACACACATATACACACACATATACACATATACACATACACATGCATACACACATACAAACACATATACACACACACATACACACATAGATACATACACACATAATGATGCATACACACATACACATGCATACATAGACACACATAATAATGCATACACACACATACATATGCATACACATACATATGCATACATACATGCATACACATACACACTTAGACACATAGACACACATAGATACATACATACACATAAACACATACACACTCATAAACACACACACATACACATAGACACACACACATACACACATAGACAAATGCACATGCAATGATGCATACACACATACAAATGCATACATAGACACACCTAATGATGCATACACACACATACATATGCATACACACACATATGCATACATACATGCATACACATACACACATAGATACATACACACACATAGATACATACATATACATAAACACATACACACTCATAGACACACACACATACACATAGACAACACACACATATACCTACACACATACACACATAATGATGCATACACACACATACACATGCATGCACACACATACACATGCATACACACACATACACGTATATATATTGATTTCTAACCATTTTGTTTTATATGTTAGGTATTATGGATCCCAGTAGAGAGAGAAAGGCGAAACTCACTCTCATAAAAAGTCTTATGAGAGCAAGAGTTCCGTCAGATACTCTAGGGGCCATAATGCGGGACTACGCAGAGATGTCCGATGAGGAGCTGGATTATACGATCCAGATGCTTACGCGATCAGACGAGGGCTCTTCTGCAGATCCACATGCAGCAAGAGAGCTATCTGCTCATAGGTATGTTTTTTTTCATAAATTTTTTTAATGATATTATAGCACATATTTTTATTTATTTCTATCTATCTATTTTCAGGACACCTATACCACCTCCAGCACGTGATAGCAGAGCAGAGACGTTGCCTATGAGGACATGCATAGGCATGTTAGGACTAGAGTGCGACATAGAGCCAGAGGGGAATATTGTATACATAGGAAATGGATTGGAGTTCAAGAGGAGAATGCGTGCACTATGCAACTCTTACCTGCGCTTTATCCACTTACCGTGGAAGTAAGTAAAAGTTTTACATATAAATTGAAATATATATCTTATGTTTTATTTATATTATGTTTTTTATTTTTGTAGTGAGCATGATGAGAGGGATAAAAAGTACGTGCTCAGTTCACTTGAGACGGAGTTTGGGACAGGGTGGTCTCTTAAATGGTGTTTAAAGGAGATGCGGACACTTATGGCGCATCGTCGTGACAATGCACGGTATGTATGTATATGAGAGAGAGAGAGAGAGACAGAGAGCACTAATCTCGATATTAGGGTTTTGAAATCCCTAATTTAAAAACTCTAATTCAACCTTTTAGCCATATGTTTGAAGTATATGTACACCTCCGACGTCCTACTAGAGAGATGTCTCTCCTCCCAACCTTATGCCTCTATATATAGCTACTCGAATCAACGAGGATCATGATTCATAATATATGTAAAGATATATACACATCATGTAGATAGGATACATAAATATAAAATGGAGTAGATATATTATGCTTCACACATACATGCCTAAATGCACACATAAATATATATATACATACTAACATATTTACATGTACATATTTACACATACATGTACATGCCTACATGCACACATAAACATATATATACATGCATACATATTTACATGTACATATTTACACATAGACACATATACATATATACATGTACACAATTATAAACACTTGCATATATTACGTACATGAATACATGTATACATATATCACACACATGCAAACACATACATATACATGAAATACATATATATGCATACTAATATATGTATACATATAATACACATGAATACACACACATATGCATACATACATGATAAAAATTTACTCCTCGAAGATAAAGCTATATATAAAATAATTAGGCATACCCCCGAGCTTCATGTTCTAACTTAGAAGAACATGATTTCATCTCTCTAGTAGGATTCATCGTTATTCAAGTTAATAAAAAAAACCTATTATCTGATATCCATTCAGAAGCTTCAAGTTACTATCTAATCTGCTCATATGTTTTCATTATTGCCATCATTTTGGTAAGACATCAATATAGTCTCATCTTCATTATCCTTATTGATTTCATTTATTTCTTCTATTGTTAAATCTATGTTCTCATGAATCACATCATCTATTGGTGGATTAATATCTATTTCTGGTAATTCCTCTTCCTCATCAGTAGAATCAGCATGTAGAGAATTATCCTCTTCATCAAAAAGATTAGTATCATTATCACGTATAATGAGTCTAATTTCTATTCCAGATGTTGATGTATCAGTATCTGATGTTGAATCATCAAGAGGACTTTCTTCAATCTCTCTAACAATAAACTGTTCAAACAATGACCTACCTCTAGGTTGCACATGAATGACTTGCCACCAAGGATGAGCATCTGGGTTTTTATAAAAAAATGCTTGTTCAATATGCTTAGGAAGAATATATGGTTCTTTAGTAGATCGCATTACCTTGGAAGAATCAATTGCCCAAAACCCAGATAATTCCTTTCTTATTGTAGAATTACTACCTTTATACTCCGCTCGATACCAGTCAACCTTCAAAATGACCTATCAAAATATATAACAACAAAAACGTCCCATTATTAGGTGCTTAAAAAAATAACTAACTCTAAAAAATATATATAAACTTTTTTCTACCTGTTTGAATGTACGAAATGAAATTTCGTAGATACCAACAATAGTTCCTACGTAACCAAGTTTGCTATCTATAAGGTTCGTGTCTTTTGAGCTAGCACGTGACAGTTGCTTGAAACAAGCAACAATACTAGAATCCTCTGTTTTACGTAAAGAATCAATGGCTTTGATTCTAATATGCTGTCCAAAAGCCCACATATTAGTGAACATTCGAGCCTGCAAAATAAATTCAATTAGTAAATAGAAACTAACATACATATATGAAAAAAATAAAATATATATTTTAATAAAATTACCTTTCGTTCACAACCTATCATTAACTCTCTTTGCTCATCTGAGATTTCTTCATTATTTGCGTTCGCATGTTGCAAACGACTATATAGCCAATCCGTGAAAGAAGGTATATCTGTAATCTCATTATTATCGAGATTACGTCTAGATCTTTTGTTTTTTCGCCTTTTACTTTGGAGACTTTGAAGTTCCTCGTACTCGTTAATGAATGCTTGCATGCATTCGCTATTATATGCTACAAAAGTAGAAACATCATTTTTTTCTTGAAATGTAAATAAGAATGGAACCCCCTTACCTGATAATACCTCATCTGTAATTTTTGAAGAAGACTCGTTGGTCCATGCACGTGGAGCTTCTTCATGAACTCTTTCAAGGTACTCACTAACGTAATACATGCACTCTTCAAGCATCCAACCCTTTGCCATGGATCCTTCTGGTTTTGCTCTTTGTCGCACATAACCTTTTAATATTCCCATAAATCGCTCGACCCAAAACATCCATCGAGTGTTGACAACACCGGCAATCTCTATCTCATCTACAAGATGGACTAGTAAATGAACTTGAATATCAAAAAATGAAGTAGGAAGTTCTTTTTCCATCAAACATAGTAGCTCTTTGCATTCACGTTTTTTTGGTGGGATCGAATTTTTATCGATCTCTTTGGATGTAATCCACCTATACAAATCATAAAAACAATTGTAAAGAAGTTAATTAAAAAATAAAAGATATCCAATATTCATACATATTAAATATAAAAGTATCATAATTACCTTATAAGTGATCCAAGACGATAGATCACATCTCGTACTCCTTTCGTTGTATATCCATCGATAACCAAAGGTAAAATATGTTTCAAAAAGTTATGCCAGTCATGGGTCTTTAATCCAGATAAGCTCTTATCATCCATAGTAAACATGTTTTGAAACGATGCTCCATATCCTGTCGGAGTCTTGATCAATTGAATTCTATTGTTGATAGTCTGTATCTCTTTTGTTGTAAGTACCCAAGGAGCAGATGCATAAGTCGTTTCTTGTCGATGTCTATCAAAAACTGGCCATAACTTTGGTTTGGATTTTTGATCTTTCAAATCATTCCTTGATGTTGTGGTATCTTTTAGTCCAAGAAGATGCTGCCATAGTGAATAACCAATATTTTTGCATATATGCATAGGATCAAGAAGATGACATACTTTTAACTCTTTCCAATACTCCAAAGAATACCATATTGATATGTTCTCTACGAGTGCCAATTTCCCTTTACCTCTGTTCACATACTCATTATCTGAATCATCACTGAAGATTTCTGCTTCTGGATCTATCAGAGGTCCATCTGTCCATTTTTTATACCAATCCATAGGCGTCATAGGTTTTGGATACTGGCCTGTTTCAAGCTTTCCATTAAAATGTATCGCTTCTCTTTTAGATCTTAATGGATGATCATCAGGCAAGAATCATCGATGTCGAAGATAAATATTTTTGTTGAGATTCTTACTATAGATTGATCTCAACCAATCACCACAATATGGACAATCTTTATAACCCTTAGTAGATATTCCTGCATCATGGAAAAGGATAAAAATATAATTAGATTAAATCATATTTATTTACATGCATATTGAATAAAAAAATTACATCAATACCTGAACAAACGCCATATCCAGGAAAATCGTGAATAGTCCAAGCCACAATACCACGAATCGTAATATGTCTTTCATTGATGCTTTTCGATATATCAATGACATTAATACCTCTCCATAACTCTTGAAGATCGTCAATGAGAGGAGCAAGATATACATTCATATCTTTAACTTGTCTTTTGTCTGGGATTAAAAGTGAAAGCATTAAATGTTCCTTTTTAATGCTAAGATATGGCGGAAGATTGTAGTTTATGACTACCACTGGCCATGTTGACCATTTACTGGATTTCATGGAGAATGGATTAACCCCATCTAATGCAACTCCTAACTTTAGATTCTGTGGATTTTGTGCAAATTCAGGCCATGTAGAATCAATATGCTGAAAAGCAACACTATCATGAGGAATTCTGATTATTCCATCAGTACTTTTGTGATCATGTCCCCAAGTCAAAAGCTTTGATAATTCGGGGCTTTGAAACATATGTCTAATCCGTGGCGCCAATGGAAAATGTCTCAATACCTTATTCGGGATTTTACCTTCTTCACCCTTATATCGAGGAGATTGACATTTGGGACATGTCAAAGAGTCTGCATATTCACCTCTATATAAAATACAATCGTTAGGACATGCATGTATACATTGATAATCTATACCAAGATTGTTGATTATCTTCTTCATTTCATCATGTGAGGTAGGAAGAATATTTTGACTTGGTAAAAACTTTTCAGATAATAACCTGTAAGTTTATCAAAAAAAGATATATTAAAAAAGGTAAATAAATATACATATATATATACATGTAGGTTTTTATTCTTACTTTAGATAAGGTAAGAACAAGAACTTGAATTGAATAGATACTTTTTGTCCGCGCATCTTTTAAAACTATTAATGCATCTTTCAAAATATTTACGCAAAACAATCGTATCCTATCGATTCACACATATGTTCATATAATGGTGACATGGATGAATCGCATGCACAAAAGTTAGTCAAGATAGAGCAGGATTTCTCAGGTATGCAGTAAACCTCTTGCATGTCAATGATGAGCATCTGAACTTTAGGATACAAAGTGGACTACTGTCTCTTGAGTAACCTTTGTGCATGCGACTCATCCATGTCACCATTGCGAATATTTGGAAAGATGCATTAATAGTTTTAAAAGATGCGCGGACAAAAAGTTTCCATTCAATTCAAGTTCTTGTTCTTATAACCTTATCTAAAGTAAGAATAAAAACCTACATGTATTTATATATGTATATATATTTATGCATATATATATATATAAATAGATAGAAAATTGAAATTTATACCTTAATAGTGTCGAAACAGATACATTACTCCATCCAAAACGATTTTGAAGGTTGAGAATAAGTAAGCTCGCATTTAGTCGTGTCAAATGACTTCCTTCATATACATGCTTTAGACATTCCTCTCGAAGATATTTCTCATTTTTAGAAATATCCATGCTCTCACTGTCATTTTGATACCAATCCTCAATAAAATCTGCCATGCCATCATCTTCATCATTGTCACACAAATCTTGTACTTTATCATCTTTTGAATATAGGTCTTTCAACTTTGCATATTGCACATGCTTAGTTTTGCGTAGCCTCCTCATGGAAGCTTCTGATAAATGAGGTCTTATTGGTAATTGTGAATGTTGTGGACGAATATCATCAACATCATACGTTGGAATCTACACATATAAATAAAACTCATTAGTATTTCATAAATGAATAAAAATTAAACTTCAAATATAAAATTAAGTATATAACTTATTAAATATGGATAGAAAATTTTTATTCTCTCTAGCTAAAAGGTGCTCTTGGAGGTCTACGCCATCCATAATTCACTAATAGTTCATCACCAGCATGTAATGTAGTAATAGCATTGACAACTATGTATCTTGATACATCTCTACTCATGTATGGTGATTCATGACTATTTTCACGCTCCTCAAATGTGCAATTAGTCCTTGAACTATTATGTAACCCTCAACTACTATTTATTAAACCTGCTATATTTCCATGTGTGTAAGGTCTTCCATCAATATATAATCTTTCATTTTCTGCATGTAAAATCCTTCTACTAGTAAGAGATGCTGCGTTCAAGCATATTCCATAAGTACTCATGCTTTGAACATGACGTGAAAGTCGATGCCAATCTCCCCATCCATATATAGGACCACAGAATGACATAAGAGTGACTTCAGAGTTCGGAGGCACATACAAATCCTCTACAATAAAGAGACCACGACCAGCATTAGTAATAGTGGATGGAGCAATCATATAGCGATTACCCCAAAAGTTGAAAACCTCTCCATCTAAAGGAAGTGGTCCTCTATTCCATCCTCCATATCTTCTTCTATCATATGTTTGTACTAAAGAACGATCACGAGCTGGCAATGGATAATCTCCAGCCGTTTCATTCTCTAAACCAGGAGGTAGAGGATTTGTAGAAACCTCTGCTTGTAATTGATGAACAGCAAGTCCATGACGTGTACGAGGTATATTAACATTATGAGAAAAATCATCGTCATCATCATCATCGAGCAAGTATTGCTATATATCAATAATAATTTGATTTTATACATGGTTTTTAACTAAAAAAATGACATTAATATATATAGAAAATACATACCCAAGCATTATCACGTTGACTAGGTGATGGTGCATGCTCAAAAGTACCATACTCTGCCTCATGTTGAATACATTCCAATCGTGGTCTTCGATACGTGCCATAACAAGAGTTACACCAACATATAATATGCTCTTGATAGTAAAATTCATCATAATTCCTATCGGAGGACACATGTGAAGTCGTTGCATGGGTAGGAGGTGGTGGAGTACCCTCTGATTGATCAGAATCTGCACATCATAAGAAACATAAAAAAAATATATAAGTTATGTATCCATCAAATATAGTTAAAATTAAATATTTCATAAACTTACAGTATAAAGTCGTTGCACGATGAGGAGATGGTGGTGGAGTTCCATCTGATTGATCAGAATCTACAAATAATGGTATTTGATATTAATAATTTGATTATCTACATAAATAAAAAATTCACATATACATATTTACACAGACACACATATTCACATATACACATTTATACATACACACATATTCACATATACACAACACATATTATTGTGGGATAAATGCATGTATTTTGTATGAATGAGTGTATATGCATGCATGTGTGTGTACGTATATATGTGGATATGTATATGTTTGTTTATGTTATATGTATGTTACGTTTGTAAGTATATGTGTTATTGTGAGTATATTTGTTATTTTAGTTAAAATGCAAGCAACTAATGTTTTTTGTTTGTTTCATTGCAGCGAAAGGATTATGGCCGATATCCTACGAAACACGAGATCGAGTATGCTACACATTTTGGATATCGGCGTTTGAGCGAGTATATACAAGATCATCCTGATGCCTTTGTGAGTATTTTTAAATTTTATATAATTATTTTGTTGTTATGAATGTTTTAATTATTTTATTGATTTATGTTTGTTATATGTAATACAGGAGTATTATGGGGAGACAAATATGGATGAGGTGGAGAGACGGACACAGGAGGGACGATCTCGATCGTCACAGGGTGATCATGAGGATGAGGATGAAGAAGATCAGGATGATCATGATATTGCTGATGATGATGATGATTAGGATTTTAGTTGATTATGACATTGGATTATATGTATTTACATTGATATATATATATATATTTTTCATTTCAGTCATGTTTTGAATTGTGTGTATGGTATTAAGTAATGAAGAGTTTTGTTCTATTGATTGTTATTATTGTTTATATTAAGCATGTGTTTTAATACTTTAATTATATAATTCATTCATATGTGTGTACCTAAGTGTATATGTATGTGTGTGTATATGTATGTATGTGCATGTGTATGTGTGTGTATATGTATGTATGTGCATGTGCATGTATAAGTGTATATGTGTGTATGAGTATGTGCATGTGCATGTGTATGTGTGTATATGTATATGCATGTATATGTATAACTCTATGTGTATGTGTGTGTATTTGCATGTATATGTGTATATGTGCATGTGTATGTGTGCGTATATGTATGTATATGCATGTGCATGTATAAGTGTATATGTATGTATCAATATGTGCATGTTCTTGTGTATGTGTGTGTATATGTATAACTCTATGTGTATGTGTGTGTATGTGCATGTATATGTGTATATGTAGGTATATGCATGTGTGTGTGCTTCTTCATCATGTATAAGTGTATGAGTGCATATCAATAAGTGTGAGTATGGTATGTAATGAAAATAACACAATTCAAATGATCTACAAATAATAGAAATTGTACTTACAATTGTGACCCATAGTTTTTGCTTGGTTAGCTTCTTGAATAACCTGCAATAACGAGAGAGAAAAGAGAGAGAGAGAGAGAGAGAGAGAGAGAGAGAGATCTAGAGAGAGAGAGATCTAGAGAGAGAGATCTAGAGAGAGAGAGTGAGATCTAGAGAGAGAGAGAGAGAGTGAGATCTAGAGAGAGAGAGAAAAAATTCAAAGAGCGAAAGATGTAGAAAGAGAGAAACAAAGACAGAGGGAGACAATAACAGAGAGCTTAAGCAAAACAACAATTCTGCATATACTTGCTTCATCTCGTAAGCGTAGCGCAATTGCGAACGTTGGAGAGCTCTTCAATCGGATGCGTGAAAATGCCGATTGCAGAGCCTCCAACGTTTTAATTTTTGTCCGTCAACAGATCGTCGTATAAGCAATGCAACGCGCCGTCGTATAAGCGACATTTGCTTAGCGTCGCGTATACGACGATCTGCACCGTCGATTATACGACGGTCTAAACCGTTGCTTATGCGACGCAAAAATATACGTCGCTTAAGCGACGCATTTGACAAGCGTCGTTTAAGCGACGCTAAACGGAAGCGTCGCAAATACCGTCGTTTTTTGCGACGTATAATCGACGGTCCGCGCTCAACGGTAATTCCGACGCGAGTTGCAATTTTATAGCGATGAAATTCTGTCGTGTTAACCGTCGCTACACGCCCGTATTCCTTGTAGTGAATAGAGAAGGATCTGAGCTGCTAGCTTTGAACCCTTGATCTTGAAGATATGTAACCAACCTGTAATTCCAAGCTCTAGGAGCTTGTTTCAATCCATACAATGCTTTCTTAAGTTTGCAAACATAAGATGGATGATTAGGGTTTTCAAAACCTGGTGGTTGTGACATGTATACCTCTTCACTTATCCAACCATTTAAGAATGCATTTTTCACAGCAAGTTGGAGGAGTCTCCAATTCCTTGCAGCAGCTACACTTATCAATGTCCTGATTGTAGTCATCTTTGCAACTGGCGAGAATGTTTCCTCATAGTCTATACCATGAGTTTGTGAGCATCCTTTGGCAACTAATCTTGCCTTGTACCTGCAAACTGATCCATCTGAATTTCTTTTAACTTTATATACCCATCTGCAACCAATTACCTTTTGATTCAACGACATTGGAACCAAATCCCAAGTGTCCATCTCCTTCAATGCATCTATCTCTTCGTTCATGGCTTTTTCCCAATTAGGGTTTCCCTTTGTCTCTTCATAGGTTGAGGGTTCCTCTGAAATAGATTCTTTTGCCAAGTATATTGAATGCTTCGTAACAAATGTGGAATCATATCCATACCTTTCTGGTTGTTTCTTCTCTCTTGCTGATCTTCTAGGTGCTTGTTTGGAGCATTCTCCAACCTCTTGCATCTTTGCTTTGCCTCTTGACTTCCATAGCCTGTAATCCTTTTCTCTTTCATCTTGGTCATCGTCTGTATCACTTCTTGGATCCTGGACCTGTGTATCATGCTTGCTTCCTAATTGATGAGAGTCAGAATCAAGATCATATGGTAGTGTTACCTTTTGTTTGTCTTCATCATACCAAGACCTGTGTTCTTCAAACACAACATCTCTACTTGTAGTGAATTGCTTGGTTGAAGGATTGAAGAACCTGTAACCCATTTGAGTTGAATCATTTCCAATAAACACTGCCTTTGTTGCCCTTTCATCTAGCTTACCTCTTATTTGTGATGGTACATGAACATAAGCTAAACAACCAAAAACCTTGCAATGTCCAAGATTAGGTTTTCTTCCATGCCATGCTTCATAAGGATTCATACCTTGAAGTGATTTGGATGGTAGTCGATTGACAAGGTACACTGCAGTTGAAATAGCTTCTGCCCATAGATAATGTGGCAACTTCTTCTCTTCGAGCATTGTTCGGGCTGATCCAACCAATGTCTTTTTTCTCCTCTCTGCAATTCCATTTAGTTGAGGAGAGTACCTGGTAGTCACTTCCCTTTTGATACCTTTGTCCTGCAAGAACTCATCAAACTCTTTGGAGAAGTATTCTCCCCCTCCATCAGATCTAAGCTTCTTTAGTGATCTACCTGTATGATTCTCCACATGTGCAAGATACTTCTTGAAGCAATCAAACACTTCATTCTTACTCTTGATAAAGTATAGAACAATCCATCTACTATGGTCATCAATAAATGAGACATAATATCTTGATCCTGCCAATGAAGGTTCTTGATTTGGTCCCCATACATCTGTATGTACTAAGTCTAATAAGTTGTTATGGATGTAGCCTTTGTGGTTGAATGGTTGTCTTTGTGCCTTCCCAATCTGACATGCATCACACTTGTTGATCATGTGTTTCTTTGATATGTTCGGCAGTCCTAGAACACTTTGATCCCTGCATATATCCTTCAAGGTTCTTTCATTCACATGAGCAAGTCTCTTATGCCACACTTCAAGCTCACTTAGGGTTTGAGACCCAAAGTTGAATAGAGCTATGTTCCTGGTTTCTCCTACTTCAAAAGTAAAGAGCCTACCATGCTTCTCACCTCGGGCTATCTTCTTGAAGCCTTGACATGGATCTTCCACAAAAGCTCCATGTTGGGTGAACCTAACTTGCAAGCCTTTTTCAACTATTTGGCCTACACTTATTAGGTTTTTAGTGATAGTGGGTACATAGAGAACCTTACTTAGAATGTTTGTCTTGCCATTGGAAGCTTTGACATTACCAATCTTCTCCACATTGTGCTTCGTGTCATCCCCTGTTTGCACTTCATGTCTATGCTTTGGACTTTCCAAGTCAGATAGAAGAGCAATGTTGCCTGCAACATGATTCGAACATCCTGAATCTATGTAGAACAAATGATCATCTTCTTTACCTTCTTTGTGGCTTAGATTCATAAGAAGCAATGAGTCTTCATGTGGTTGATCTTCTGAATAATTGTTGTAGTCCCTTCTATTATAGCTTCTATTGTTATTGTTGAAGTTGTGTCCACCTCTGCCTCTATTGCTGCCATATCCACCTCTTCCACTTCCTTTTTGGGTCTTCCCATTGAACCAGCAATTCTGAGTGGTGTGGTTGGTCTTATCGCATATGGCACAAGGTTGAACATTTTGACCTTTGGCTTTGTCTTGCTTTGGTCCTTTCTTCTTCCCTTTCCACTTGCTCTTGCTTGCAAAGTTGGCTTGAGAAGTCTCTTCTTCATCTTCTTCCTTCTTCTTGCCTTTCTGCTTCTTATCCTTCTTATCTGCATATAGAGCACTAGTTGAATTACCATGATAAGAGTTACCTTCCTTTATGCTATTGTTGGATTCTTGATTGAAGAGTTGTCCAAGAAAGATGTTGAAGTCTGGAGTTTGCACATCCATGATGAGATCATAAGCCGTTGTGAAGGATTGCCATTGCTTATCACTTCGAATGCCGTTGAGAATTTGCCTCATGATGACCTCTTCTTCAATTAGCTCTCCAACGGATGCTAACTGATCCGCAACCTCCTTGACCTTGGTAACAAACTCTGTGATGGTTTGTTTAGGCATCTTCTTCATTTGGTTGAACTCGTTCCAAAGATGATTCTTTCTTGCTTTGGTACTAGCAGAAAAGAAAGTCTCCAGGGCATCCCAAGTCTCTTGAGATGTCTTGCATCCTGTAATATGTGGTAATAGAAAGTCAAAGATAGAGTTTAGTATGTACGACCTTGCTTGAGCATCCCTTGCACACCAAAGTGTGAGTTTATCTGTCTCCTCTTGTGTAGGTCCTCCTTTGGATCTTGGAATAGGCATAACTTCATCACCTGCTACAATTCCATAAAGACTTCTACCTTGCAAACAGGCCTCCATTCTGATTTGCCAAGCCACGTAGTTGTGTCGATCAAGCTTCTCGATGGTTGAGGGAAAGCCATCACCCATGTTGATCTAGCTTTGATACCACTGAAAGAACTTGGAGAAGCTTGTAGAAGGTAGAAAAGTGCATTTCGAAGAGACGAAGTTTGGTCAAGCCAACTGGCACAAGACCAGCCCTTGAGCTTATGGAGACTCAAATAGACCTTATAAGCATGTAATAAGTGCAAAGAAATGCACTATGTACTTTGGAGCATCAAGGAGAATGAGTCGATACAAAATAGATAGGTTCGCGGATCGACTAGCTCAAAAAAAAACTTACTATCTATGGAAGAGACAATGAACTTCAAATGCCCATAGTACAGCAGGTAGAAATCGGTCCCATCTCTCTCGGCAGTCCAACACCAGTTTCTTTTAAGTTTGAGGCTTTACGATCCCTGTATGAACAACATCTGGAGAGTTTTTTGGTACGATAGGAAGTGCAGCTGAGACAAGACAAAACCCACGATCGTTTCCTCAAAACCCCCGTGTTTACAGTAAACCAATTAGTCCTCTTCTATAATGCTAATTCTAATAGATCTGCCGAAAAATTTAAATTGTGCTGGTTCCGTCCCTACCATATTGTTGAACAAGTGGGACCTGCAACTTTTTGGTTATCCACCTTAACTGGTCACCTTCTCCCTAAAGTGATTAATGGTTCAAGAAGCTTCAACCCTACTATCCGTCGTCTCCCACCTCATAAGGTGTCCTCAGTATTTTTACTCCTTTTCGCTTGCCACTCTTTTCCATCGACTTTCTTTTTTGATCTCCGTGTTTTGGTTGAACAACTGACCGTAATCCTTCTGTTTTCTTATCTAACCATGATTAATACATAGCCGCCATGCCTGCTATCGAGCAATGCTGTCCATTACCATGCTTAAACCCTCGTGTTGTCATTACGTTCAGCACTATTGCTGAGGGGTTTCGCCTCCCTCAGGAAGGGTTGGTCGATGGACCACTCCTTCCGATGGCAACCATGAAAGAACTTTTTCCTTGGCACTCATCTAATGAGTTTCCATTCTCTGCCGACCCAAACCAGAGCGCACTGCGTGGCAATTTCTCGTAGCAGCCTTAAACCTTCAAAAATGCACGTATGGCATCTCCCGACCTTTCTATTCGATGATAGACACTACCTCTAGAGAAACCATCAATTTCACATCCTTTTTCTTCTGGTGCATTCACCGTGAATGCTTAGCAGTTACTAAACAACTCGCCAAGCATGAAATTCCTCGTACCCGATTGTCGTACCTCCTCACCCTTCTCCTTCCGGTGATACAAGCAGTGCAACCACCTCCAACAGCTACCATGCTTTTACATGAGGAATCTACACAGATGCTCGAAGAGGATGATGATGAAGACCTGCTACATTTCTTCCAGCGCAAACGCAAGCGAACTAGCCCATCGCAAAGCCAAGTGCAGGGTTCAACCGCCGTGCAAGAAATTGAACTCTTTCATGATACAGCCACCACTTTACAGGGCACATCGGCACCCTCTTCTCCTAGCAAGCAGCAGGATCTCAACGTGATCATGGAAGATGTCGTTGAAGTCCAATAGCAGATTGAACTAGAGCAATTGGATGATGAGCCTATGAAGGAGACTGCGGGAGATACTGCTGACACTGAATGTCACCCTCTTTCTCTGCCAACCATTGATGATCAAGCAGATTAAGTTGTATTGTCAGTACCCCAGAATGAGACCGGAATAGTTTTAGTTCTGAATTCTTTTCTTCCCCTTCCTCCCCCCATCACCATGCTTGATGTTGCTGAAGTTCTTCCCTCTGCACCTTCCACTGCCATTCGCAAGGCATCAACCCATCTCCTATCCTCTCCCAACTACTCTCCACCATCCTCACCTCACCTGCTCTCTGCCTCATCATCACAGCCTCCTCCTTCTCTTCCCCCAGCAGTAATGTTCACTGAATTGGCATCCATGGGCCAATTACTTATTCAATTCTCTCTGCAGTTGCCTCTTCAGATGAAAATGGCCCAACAATCTCTTCAACAGGAGCTGCAGCGTAAAGTCGATATCCTGGAAGCTGATATCGCACCCCTCCAAGAAGAAGTGCTCGCTGCGAAAGCTGAGATCAGTTCCTACGAAGAGCGGATTTGTCTTTTGCAAGCCCAATTGAATGAGAAGGATGTTCTCCTTGATGCTCGCGATGAAGAGATTTCTCAATTGGAACAAATGGTGAGAGATAAGGAAAATGCCAGGATTGCATTAGGAAATCTGTTGGAGGATACACGCGAAGATCTTGCTTTGGTGGAGCAGAAAGGACAGGAAATGGCAGATCTTGCTATGCAAAACACTAAAGAATTAAAGAAGGTGTATGAAGAGCTTTTCCAGAAGAGTCGTGCTTTGGAAGAAGTGATTGGCCTGCAGATTAACTTAAAAAAGGAGATGGAAGCTATTAAAAAAGAGAGAGAAGACTTCTACAAAACAATGCAATTTCAAGCTCAGGAACTTGAGAGAAGAGAGAAGCAATTGGGAGTTCAAGCGGACAGGCTCTCGCGCATTGATGCAGACATAGCGGAAATGAAGCTACGACGTGATGCTGCTCTGGCCAATGAGCTTTCTCTCCAGGATTCATTTTTGTAGACGCAGACAGAATCACTCCTAAGCCAGGTCATAGCTGCTAGTTCGGTTAGAACTGATGCACAGTTGATTGAACCTGCATTTTGAAGGATATGCTAGATTCCCTAAAGCAAAAGATTACATGTACCTTCAAATTAGCTCGCACTATGTATATACAAGGCATCATAGATGAGCCTTGACTGTGTAATTACTAATTTTGAGTTTGAGTCCACCGTGCGTGCCAGTGTAAGCCGCCA
The DNA here is from genome assembly GCA_020310875.1 of Ceratopteris richardii. Taxonomy (NCBI): domain Eukaryota; kingdom Viridiplantae; phylum Streptophyta; class Polypodiopsida; order Polypodiales; family Pteridaceae; genus Ceratopteris; species Ceratopteris richardii. The sequence goes on along the minus strand of CM035420.1, from coordinate 63,101,302 downwards.
GAAAGGAACTCCTAATTCTGCATCCTAAATTTTGTCCCTGAAAAGTCGCACGCATAAGGCGTAGCCCAAAAGTTGTAACTCTTGAAGAATTAATGAAAGAGTCGCGTGAAGCAGAAGGCGTAGTCGTCACCGAACTGTTCGTCTGGGCGAGAGCCGGAAGCAAGGCGCAGTTACCGAAATCCTATGTAAATCTGAGTTTGTTGTTGATTCTGTTGATTAAGCTTAATAATTAAATTAAGTCTTAATGAAGTATTAATGATTGACTGGTTAAGTTTAGAAATTACACAGTGAGTTTTGCAATAGTATTGAAGTGTTCGGTAAATACATTCGAAGCACTTAATGTGTGTAAGTCTCTGAGTGGGCATACGGAATCTGTAGATTAGGCAAAATACAAACAAGGCCTCTTTTTATAGACCCCTAACCATCCCAAGAACCCAGGACTAATAACAGATTAATAATAAAGTTTAAGCACTTTAAAACACTTTAACAGAGGCTTGGCATGATCGCAACCCATCTGATGCTCATCTGTGTGTTTTTGGTTGTTTGGCATATGCATTAGTGCCTCAACAACATCGTAGAAAATTTGATGATAAAGCAATAAAATGTATTTTTATTGGATACAGTTATGAAAGTAAAGGCTATCGTCTGTATCATCCACATACTGAACACATTCTGGTTAGCCGTGATGTTGTTTTTGTGGAAGATGCTATTCAACCATTGCTTTCATGTACGAAGGAGACATCTGTTAGCTCCAAAGACATGTATGATACTTTGCTACCTCTTTTTATAGATGGACAGTCTAGTGTTGGTCTTAATGAGGCAATTTCTCAACCTTTGTAGGTTTCATGTGATGATGTAGATCATCCCGTTTTTTATGCAGATTTACATGATGCACTTGTTGATAATAGAGCTGATATTGAGGAGGCAAAAACTATGCCAAAATGGCTGGTGCAAACTTTGCATGACAGCAAATTAGATGCACCTCTGTCATATCGTACTTGATTAGGCTCTCATAGTGCCTCTTTTGCATCACATTGCTATGTTATGGCTGCATCTAGTCTCTCTGATGAGAATGAGCATGTTTCATTAGACGAAGCACAAAATTCAGAAGATTGGATGGCTTCTATGCAATCTAAATATGATGCTATAATGAAGAGCAGTACTTGATCTGTATGTTACTTGCCTCCTGGCAAGAAGGCCATTGGCACTAAGTTGGTTTACAAGCTAAAGCATAAGCCTGATGGAACAGTTGACAGGTATAAGGCTAGGCTTGTTGCAAAGGGTTATGCACAAGAAAGAGGCATTGATTTTGATGAGACATTTGCTTCTTCATGTTGTATGACTACTATTCGGAGCATCTGTGCACCTGCAGCCCATCATGGTTGGAATGTACATCAGCTGGACATTAAAACTGCATTTCTCAAGGTGACTTGCATGAAGAAGTGTATGTTTTCAACCCCGTGGCTTTGTGCAGAAAGGGCATGAAAACCAGGTGTGCAAGTTAAAGAAGGCATTATATGGTTTAGAGCAAGCACCACGTGCTTGGTATGAGAAGATACATGCCTATCTAATTGCACATGGTTTTGAGAACAGTCCAACTGAGAGCACCTTATATGTTAAGCGTGCTAATGATGTGCTTCTGGTCATTGTTGTCTATGTTGATGACATGCTGCTCACTGGTCCTATTGAGAAGCATATTGCTGATTTTAAGGCTGATTTGCATGCCTCATTTGAGATGTCTGATTTAGGGCATTTGCATCACTATTTGGGCATCCAGTTTATGCAAGTTGATGGTGGAATGGCTTTGTGTCAAACAAAATATATTGACACATTATTGTAGCGTTTTGGCCTTGGACACTATAAGCCTATTGCCACTCCTATGGAGACAGGTTTACGATTGAGTCTTCATGATGCTGCAGATGCATTTGATGTTGTCCTCTATCATCACGTTGTTGGATATCCATTACTCGGTCAGATATTCAGTTTACTGTCTCACAGATGAGCAGGTTTATGCATTCCAGTTGTGAGGTTGAGTATAGGGCAGCTTTCCTAGCGACTATTGAGTGTGTGTGGTTCAAACACCTTATGGCTGATTTGGGTGTTGGTCAATCTTCTACCACCACCATCTTCACTGACAATCAGAGCACATTGGCAATTGCGAGGAAGCCTGTGTTTCGTGCTCGCACTAAGCACATTGAGGTGCATTATCATTATGTCAGGGAGAGGTTCTCTGTTGGGGAGACCAACTTGGTATATGTGCCCATGCAGGTGAACATTGCAGACCTTTTCACAAAGGCTCTGCCTAGGGAGAAGTTTGAAGCTTTTCGGAAAGCTTTAGGCTTACTTCCTTTTGTGAAGTGATTCCCACATAGCTTGGCACTTCCTTATACATGAGTGCTAGCTACTTGTTCACCGCATCACTCCCAGAGGGATTTGTTGATTTATTTAGGTAGTGATGTGTGTGAACACTCTAGGACCGCCGGGGCACTTTTTTTCCTCTTTAGGAGGTTTTTTTCCCCCGGTTTGTATATATGCCTATTTCCCTAATGGGCTTCTTATCTTTGTATATTCTAGTGGTAATACATTTAGTATTGTATGTTGTGCTCCAAGCTTCTTCTTCTTCCTTGTGCTCTTCGCGTACTTCCACAGACGTCTAACTTTGACATTTAGGAGCTACATATAAGCAGTTCATAATTTCTATATTGACCAGAGAAAATATGTTGAATTTTGCTAATCTAGTGTCCATGTTAATTATTGAAGAAAAGAATCTTGATGAGGACTCAAACTCCCAAGGAAAACATAGTTCTGAGCACGTATTCTACTATGGCAGAGGAAGAGGTAGAGGTAGAAACTTCGGAAGTGAAAGAGGAAATAGTAACCAAGATCAAGGTCAACATTAGAATCATGCACAAAGTAGAGGATACTTTCAAGGCAAGGGGAGCCAAAGAGGCCACAGAAATTTCCAAAGAAATGATTCAGGTAATGATAGTAAAGGATGTTGGAATTGTGGTAAACCTGGACACTTTGAACATGATTGCAAGTTGAAGAATCAAAACAACAGAAGGTAGAAAAACAAGTATGCATCCACAAGTGCGGATGATTCTGAGGATCATCACATGTTGAGCTTGATATCTCAACATTTCCCTCAAGATCAATGTCATGTCCTCTAGTCCAAGCATCTTCTGAAACTTCTTCAGCTTCTCTGCTCCAAGTGCTTTAGTTGAAATATTAGCAACCTACTCATCTGTTCTCACAAAAACAAGATCCATATCACTTGCTAATACCTTCTCTCTAATGAATTGATAATGTACTTTGATATGTTTTGTTCTAGCATGAAAAAAAGGTTCCTTGCTAACTGTATGCTACTAACATTATCACAATAGATGGTGATAGGATTTTGCACTTCCACACCTAAATTTGCAAGTAGAACCTCTAACTAGGATGCTTCACATGGCCATTGCAGCACCTCTATACTCAACCTCTGTACTTGACAAAGCAACAGTGGGTTGTTTCTTATTGCTCCATGTAATAGCTACACTCCCAAGTGAGAATAGAAAGCCACTAGTAGATCTTCTATCTAGAATGCTACCAGCCCAGTTTGCATCGGTGTATCCATGAGTGTGCAAATCTACACCAGCTTCATAAAAACAATGCATAATCCAAAGTAGCACTCATATAACATAGAGTGCACCTTAGAGCATCTAGATGCAGCTTTCTGGGAACCTACATAAATTGACTTTCAAGTCCAACAATGTAGCTTAGATCAGGCCTTGTAATTGTGAGATATATCAAACTCCCCACAATTTTCCTATACATAGTAGCATTTTCCAATGCTTCACTTGATGTAGTATCTAGCCTCAAATTCTTATCTAATGGCATAGAAATTGGCTTACAATGAGCCATACCATACTTTTGCAGCGTACTCAAGGCATATTGCCTTTGTGACATCCATATACTTGTTTCTGTATGTATAAACTCAATGCCCAAGAAGTAGAACAACACACCAAGATCTTTCATGTCAAATTCATGCATAAGGATTTGCTTTCCATCTTTAATGCTTGCTTCATTGCCACCTCCTACAATCAAGTCATCGACATAAATAAGCACAATCATGATGCCATCATTACCTTTGCATATAATGAATGATCTACATCACACATAGAAAATCTAACGCTGATCAAATAATGAGCAATCCTTGCATGCCAAGCACGAGGGGCTTGTTTAAGCCCATACAAGGCCTTTTGTAATCTGCAAACATATTTTGGGTGTTTGAATCTTCATATCCTTGTGGTTGGTCCATATATACTTCTTCCTATAACTCACCATGTAGGAAAGCATTCTTCACATCCATCTGATGCAAAGTCCATCCTTTTTCTATAGCTAATGCAAAAAGTGTTCTTCCAATAGACATTTTAGCTATGGGGATGAATGTTTCCTCATAATCAATGCCATATGTATGTGCATATCCTTTTGCTACCAATCCTGCTTTGTACCTGCTCGCTACCATCAACATTGTGCTTTACCTTGTAAACCCATTTGCAGCCTATATGTTTCTTTCCTTCTGGAAATGGAACCAGCTTCCATGTATTGTTTCCATAAAGTGCAACCATGTCCTCATCCATAGCTTTTTTCCAATCTGCATTTCCAATTGAATCTTCAAAAGAAGAAGGTTCAACATCTTGTATTACCTTGGTCATGTAGACACAATGATGAGCCATGTAACTTTCATATGTCAATCATTGTACTAAATTCCATATCCTCCCAGATTTTCTTGGTCCTGAGCCACTTCTCCTTGTATCATCTACATGTGCGTTTCTTACTCGCAGAGTCTTCACAAAGGGCAATCCAAGCTCCTCATCAAGGCTCTTTTCTGAACTGCTTGAATCTTCATTAATGGCTTCAAAATGTGTAGATGTTTTACCACCAACAAAAAGCTTTTCTTTACCTTTCTTGGATGTATTTGATGAATTTTTTGGACTGAAATTTCAATGCAATCTTCCACTCCATGGATTTGAGTTGGAACTATTCTTGGTGATGCATTTAGTCCACTCAAAAATTGAGATTCTGCACTTGATTTTTAGCATTTTCTTTGTCATTTGGTTCAAGATTGGATCCTTCTTTGGCATCTGCATAGAAGCTTGGCATTTCATCAAACACCACATCTCTGCTTACCTTCACATGTCGTGTGAGTAGGTTATAACATTTGTATCCCTTTTGCTCAAGGAGGTACCTAATGAAGATACATTTTTTTGCTTTTGGATCAAGCTTCATCCTCAACTCATCTGGAATATGCACATATGCAATAAAACCAAAAACTTTTATATGTGATAAGTTCAGCTTTTTACCTGTGAACTTCTCTTCAATTGCACATACCTTTTGCATTTCGACAACTTTGAAATTTGGTAGTCCGTTGAGAATCTCCTTGGAATGCATCAATTTCAGCCTCTGCAAGTTTGCATGTCCAATTAATTTATGCCAAATTTCTATATAAGCAATAACTCCTACACCTTTTGCAAACATGGTTGCATTCATTTCAAGAATTTTCACATTTAAGGTGAACATCCTATCCACTTTGTTTCCTTTGGCAATCAATCATCCATCCTGTTTGTACTCTTCTACATATAACCCATCAATATTGAACATAACTCGTAGTCCTTGGTCAAACATTTGTCCAACAAAAACTAGATTCTTTGTTATATTTGGAACATGCAACACATCAGCAAGATGTTTTACCTTCCCGGACTCCATAGAGAGTGCTATGTTTCGTATATGCTTGATAGAGTGTGATGTATAATCAATTGTTTCAACATATCCAGGAACTAGCAATTTTTGCAAACTACTAAACCATTCCGCATGACTGGTCATGTGATTTGAAGCACCTGAATCAACATACCAAACATTTCCATTCGACTTCAAAACATTAGTAAACATCATATTCATCATATGATGTTGAACCATGAACACCTCTCCAAACAAACATTTGGCTCCCTATATCTACGAAAGGTTAGTCTTGCTTTTTCACTCAAGAGCAAAGCCTACCTTATCAGAACATAGAACTCATTAGTATACCCTACTTGATGCATTGACCCTAGTGACAAACGATTCGCAAAACATGCTTATGTTTTACTTTGCAAAGATTCGAATAATATGACCCTACACTTAAAGATAATCATGTATGAATTAGAATTTGGAAGCAAGCCCTATTATTAATTAATCACATTCGACATAACTCCAAACAATGTACTGTCTTTAGCTAACCTCACAATGTCATTTTTCTTCTTCCAAACTGAAACATCAAGAAGAAAGTCAATGCAGACACATCACATACGCCACTCTTCATAGATCAAACCATCCACCTTAAGTATGAAGGTCTCATTATAGTATTATCAATTGGCCCGTGCAAAACTGAAAACGTTTGTCTAGAACTCCAAAAACTTTCTTTAAAGTTGCATGTTCATGTTTGTCTTCATCACTTTTTTCCATCTTTTACGAGCTTTACTCAGAAATTGCAGGCTTGTACATTACTTATGTGCACAGTCATGTTCTTTCAATATCGGAGAGTTATGACTAGTGCATTTGCTAACTAATTCTCAAGATGCCTAACGTCAAAAAATGAACATGGCCCTTATACTCTTTTTCCTAGATAATAGTTCACAATATAGCCATACTTCTGTTGGAAACAATGACCAGAAACGGATCTTATAAAGCGTACAGGAATTAAAGGTTTATGACCAATATCCGAAATGAAAGCGCTGGAGAATAATCCCCAAGGACATCTTCAGCACACAGGAAAATTAATTTTAGCACTTCTTTTGCTAGTCTAGTTCCCCTCTCTCACTTTTAGTACACATTGTAATTAGCGTGTACTTCAGACCCCTACGTTTCCCATAAATGTCATAAAGGTGTTGTTTCCAAGTTGTCGCCAGCTACAGACTGTAATAAGCTGGAACATTGTGGACAATAGAAGCTCTTGTACATGTGACCAAAATGCTGGTCAACAATCTAGAACCAAAATATAAGAACATTTCATTCTTATTTTATTTATATTTATCTGCTAAGATTATATAGCATCATTGCTTATCATCTATAACCATTCATGATACTGATTTGAGCACCAACTCGATTCCAATCATGCCATAAAACTATTACACATGTTTCAGATTACTTCCTCGACAAATACTTGCAACAAAAAAATCAGGTGATTTGATAAGCACATCTCAAATCTTCAACAGCTTCAAGTTCGCATAGCAGCATGCAGAGATTCTTTTATAGAATACCAGCTGCTAGGTTGTCCTGAAGTTTTCAACTCAGCCAAACTTAACTATAAGGCCACTTCACATTAAGGTATCGCACTTGCATTGCAGTATCATTAGCGGAAGAGAAAATGCATTATTTCTTTGGAAGGGGAATGTTGTGTTATGCGTTTATTCAAGTGTCCAATACGCATTGTCTAATTCTCCCTTTAATTATGTTTACATTCGAAACTCTTTGTACAGATATTCCCAAAAAAAGAACTTTGATGTGGACGAACATCACCAGAGTAATTTGGATTTTTCAAACATTACCAGCTCTGCGCTTTCTTTTAGAGAACAAGGCATCACTTACAACACATGCAGACTGCACTTCTCTCCAAATCACAGAAATACATATGAATGTTTGTAATTAGCCTCAAAATGCTTTCAATTATCAAGTATTTCTAGAGTAACGATCTTAGTCACCCTCATCACCTACATGATGTTATGTCATAGTATATCCTTATGGGTTTGCATCAACTGGAGATTTCCATACTAGTGCACTCATGTTACTATAAAAGTGTGCATGCACTGTGTGTGCATGTGTTCATAGGTGGTGTGGGGAATGCATACATGCACATGCATGTGTGTCCCTCTGTGTGTGTGTGTGTGTGTGTGTGTGTGTGTGTGTGTGTGTGCGCACGTGCGCAAGCGCTCGCATCTACACATGTCCACACAAGTATTCCTGTAGACATGCACACAAGGCAAGCACAGCATGCAAACACATCAATTCTTTATCTACCTTGAGGAAAAAGGCTGCATGTCAGGGCACTGTTCATAGTTCACATACACCACATAATTCTCACTGTTTTACTGATGCATAAACTTCCGGTCAAAATCATATTTTGAATAACATAATTCACAAATGCCATTAAAAAAATGATTCTCATATTGCATGGCTATGTTGCTTACAATCTAAGCTTCAAACCGAGAGAAATCTTTCAAGCTGAAATGGAGGAGTCGGAAATTTGCAAGAATGTACTCATTACTCATTCAAAAAGAAAGAAGAAAAAAAATGAATGTATCCTGAATTCTCCAATGTTGCACCTAGCCTGTCAAATCTAGAAAAGGGACATCTAGCAAAAACATAGTCTGCTGACAATGCTATCTATATTGTCAAAGCTAAACGAAATAAATGGCAAAGAATCAACTTTCTTTAACGTTGAAAATCTGCAATCCTCTTCCAACAATTGCAACCCGATAGTTTCCCCTGACATTCAATGACATCCAAATCAGTATTTTCGAGAGTATTATGAGGAACTTTGTACAATTAGCCTGTTTCAAATTCCCAAGACAAATGAGGGTTGAAAGGAAATGGTACCCAAATAACCGTGTAGCATGTATTGATGAAGGTTCTGGCACATTGATCACAGTTCGGCAACACTCCACAAGTGAACAAGACTGCTCCGAGACCTCAAGTTTCCAAACCTTAAGTCTTTGGTCCCATCCAGTAGTAAAAGCAAAAAGCCCATCTGTCCAAACTCCTGAGAAAGGATAATATTTGCATTTAACCATAGATATATAGAACGCCAATACCCCTTTAAAAGTACAAGTACTTACCCTTGACAGCA